>CM019694.1:49969391-50334391 GCA_009760885.1 Achatina immaculata
GCAGAAAGATGTTCTTCATACATTAAGAGAAGAGGTACTGGAGTAACTGGCTGTAATTCGACAAAAGAGACTAAAAGATTCATATGCTGTGAGAAGACTTGCATGAAATAATCTTTGATCATTTTCAGACATTGACTTGTATACACTTCTGAAACAATCAGTGGTCAGTTGGAGTTTGTGTATATTTCCCTATAGCATCTTTTGAAATATTAATAGATGCTGGCCACATCTCTGATCTTTGCTTGCTTGGCACTCTTGCACATGGTTTCCGCTGTCATCTTACTGATGCTGCATGTGCACATGCCAGTCAGACTTACTGTGACCTTGTTGAATAGATGACATCCCTGACTCTTTTGACCAGGTCAGAGCTGTAAAATAATGACTTTCTCTTCCCTGCTAAGTTGGTAGTAGTGCATGAGATAAATATTCAAATAAAAGACAGTGATCAGAAAATCATCATCATCATCATCATCAGGTGCCATGCCGGCTGGCATTGGCTGTTATGCTTCTCCAGACTACACGATCCTTCATACAGGCCATCAGCTCAGTTGGTGATCTCCTCTCACACCATCCCATCAGACTGTCCAGTATCATTTCTCTTGGTCTTCCTCTTGATCTTCTGCCTTTTATTTTTCCTGTTGTTATAATATTTTCAATGTCCTCTTTTCTCATTGCATGTCCTGTGAAAGTACATTGTCTCTCTCTTATCTTTTTGACAAGGTTTTTTGTCTCTCCAGCTCTTCTCATACATTCTTCATTAGTTATTTTTGCTGCCCAGGGGATTCGCAACATATTGTAATAAACCACATTTCTGCCTCTTCCAATGATTTTTGTGCAGACTTTTGCCCATTGTCCATGATTCACTTCCATATAACAAGATAGGTTCAATATAGCATTTTAGGACTTGTTTTCTAACATTCATCGATAAGGATGTATTGGCTAATATGTTTCTCATTTTCTGAAATGCAGTCTTTGCTTGGCCTATTCTGTTCCTAATTTCTGTTCTGCATTTCCCATCTGAAGTTATTACTGCTCCAAGGTATTTGAATTTAAGCACTTGCTTTAGAATAGTTCCTTTTAATTTAATACTGCATGCTGGTGGATTCTGTTTCTTAGATATAACCATAGTCTCTGTCTTTTTGATGTTCAAAGTAAGGCCTTTCTGTTCACTTTCTTTGGCGACTTTATCCAAGAGATTTTGCAGGTCTTGTTGGTTCAGAAAATGCCATGCCAATAAGCGTAGATGGTCATCTCTCTCCAGTGAGGGAAGGAAAAATATTGGAGATTATATTCATAAATATGAAAGATAATAAGATGCATAGACTAAGAGAAGAAAAGCATAAGATGTACTTAGACAAGGGAATGTACAAAGCATTGATTAAGAACATTTTATATATGAATTGAAAGGAATAATAATATAAGAAAATTATGACTGTTGACCAAGAAAGTTGAACATAACAGAAGACTTATATATGGAGAGAAGAGAGAGAGAGAGAGAGAGAGAGAGAGAGAGAAAGAAATTCATGGACTATGAGAAAAGAGAGTTATACATGGAAAGGAGAAATTGCAAATTTTATGAAATGAGAAAAAAAAAAGCATGTAGCCAAAGAGAGAACTCAGGTTTTTAATAAAATTTTGTACATTCTTTTGTTATTATCTTTCACCATTTGTCAAATTCAGCCTCGTTTTCATCATTACAAAATTCTGCCAATTTTTTTTTTTTTTGGGTGACTTTTGGCACTTCAGAATTCCAACATTTACTTTATGAAAATGCATTAGTTGTAATAAAATTGTAAAAGTAATTTTGTTGTTGTTGTTTAAATGTTTTCAGGGGTGAGTATGCACTCCATGAGTATACAGAAATCAAAACAGTCACCATCCAGATTCCACAGAAAAATTCTTAAACTTGCAACAGGCATACATGCACCTGTGGCATCCAAGGATATTGGTATCCAGATTTTTCTCTGAGTGCATTTAAAAAAGGGAGATCACATTATGGATTCATGCTGGAGTGTCAAGACTTTTCAAGCAGGGAGACTGATATGCAGCATGTAAAGTTAATGTTATAACTTGCCAGATAGTAATGTTAAACATGTCCTTTTAAAATATTTTGTTGTTATGGCTTGCATGTTTATGTTAGAAGGTCGGCTGCCATGTTTGAACTTTTATGAAACATTAAATTGTTGTTTTGTTTATTTTGTAGCATTGTTAAGGAGTCATAATTCTAACTGTTTGTTTATCTGTAACAAAAATTTATCAGTTTTATCTGAGCAAAGTCTGTGGCAGATTGATGGACAAAAAAAGGTATGAAGATTAAGTATAATAGCAAAATCACTCAACATTTTGGACTATAGACTTTCATCATGAGACAAGAGAAAATTAAAAGACATAACTGAATGAGGTGACTGACTTAATCACAGAAAATTTTAGTGAAATAATGACTCGGTTAATTTGATTTCTAAACTCCCATAATTAATATCTTTACATATTCTCTTTTTAATGTATATATTTTTTTATTTATTATAGGTTTCCCTTGTTTTGTTTTTTTTGTGCCTTTTTTATTTGTATAAACTGTTATTGTATTCTTTCATTTTTTGGTATACAAGGTGTTGCAATGGATTTGCTTCATCTGAATATAGTTACAAACATTGTACCTTTAATCGGATGAACAGAATTTCAAAATAATTCATTGACAGTGCAAATTACTTCATGAATATGTATTGTAATGTGCATTACTATCAATAAATATCTTTTTAATGGATAATATATTTTTTATGTAACCAGACAAGCATAATTCTACAGACTAATAAAATGCATTTGTCTGAAATCTGAGCTTTTGTGTGTTTTTCAAATATGTATGAAAGGAGAATTTTAACATATGACATTAAAATGTGAATGAAATTTAACTAAAATAAAATAATTATATCCTTTGTAGAAGGATGCTGTCTTGATCTTGTCTTGTCTCCTTTCTCATATACCTTTCATTGTTGAAGGGACAAATAGACTTCTTGATAGGCCCCACTGATTCATGGGTTGAAAATGCCAGGATATATTCTTCAGTGGACCAAAAGAGGTAGCCACTCTGTCTTGTAGGTTAGTCTCCTTGTACAAAGAATGGACCAAAGAAGGTAGTAATGCTGGCTTTTGGGTTAGTCTCTTTACACAAAGAAATAGGAATTGACCAAAAGAGGTAGCCATGATGTTTTACAGGTTAGTTTCTTTGCACAAAGAAAACCATATCTGAGCCACACATGGCTTCAGTAAATCACTGCTTTCACCTTCATGTGACATCAGGTTTCCACCAGTTTATGAATAAGAATTGGAAGTACAATCAGGACGATTACAGTATCCAATGCTGTGAAGATGTTGACACACAAGCACTGCACTGAATTTGGAATGGGTTAAGGTGGTTGGCATGACACACCAGAGTAGACATGAAAGCTAGCTTGTCAAAAGGCTCCACTGATGACCTTAACCAAAACCTGTCACTATGAGTACAGATGGGTATTTGGGATAATGTCCTGGCATATATAGATGTAAATGCAGGTGGAAGGAGAAATGCTTATCAGGAAACTGAGCCCATGAAGGTTGTGGATGAAAGCCAGCCACTGGAAGTCCCCAGCCCGACTGCAGACCTCCTGGAACCTAAACACAAGATGCAGATAGGCAGCTGGAATGTAAGAACACTTAACCAGACTGGAAAACTAGCACAAACCATCAAGGAAATGCACAGATACAAACTAGACATACTAGGAATACAAGAAGCAAGATGGACAGGACAAGGCAGAAGGAAATTAACAACACAGCACACAGAAGATACAATAATATGGTCAGGTAAAGAAGATCTTCATGAAGGAGGAGTAGCATTAATTATAACAAAAGAAGCATCAAGAGCATTGGTGAAATGGACCCCAATAAATGAGATTATTATATGCACGCTTCAACTCAAGATTCACGAAGCTGTCTATTATAGTTTGTTATGCACCAACAGAAGCAGCTGAAGAGGAATTAAAAGAAGATTTTTACAACAGCCTCCAAGCCACAGTAGAAATAATACCCAAGCATGATATGCTACTCATTGGGCGACTTCAATGCAAAAGTAGGTGAAGGAAATGAAGATAGAAGAATAATCATGGGAAGAGAAGGAATTGGAGAAATAAATGAAAATGGAGAAAGACTGCAGTTTCTGTGAAGAAAACATGATGACCATCGGAGGGACAATTTTCCAACACAAAAACATCCATAAGGTGACTTGGAGGTCACCAGATAAAACCACAGAAAACCAAATTGATCACATACTAATAAACAACAAGTGGAAACGGTCACTACAAGATGTGCGAGGAAGGAAAGGAGCAGATGTAGGAAGTGATCACAACCTTCTGGTAGCAAAAATAAAACTAAAATTAAGGAAAGCCAAAATCGGAGAACACAGAAAGATACATTTTGATACAAGAAAACTGAAAGACCAGCAAACAAGAAATGAATTCTCAATAGTACTTAAGAACCGCTTCAGTGTCCTACAAGACGAAGAAGAAATGTCCATACTAGAGTTCAATAAAACACTACAGGAAACAGCAAAAGAGGTGCTGGGATATCAGAAACGGAGAAAAGAGGAATGGATAAGCAAGACCACATGGGAAAAGATAGAGCAAAGAAAAGAAATCAAGAAAAAATTACTGAACACCAAATCACAACGGCTTAAAGAACGAGTTTTAAGTAATTATGCGCAAAAAGACAAAGAAGTGAAGGAATCATGCCGTCAAGATAAACGTCAATACTATGACAACTTAGCAGAAACAGCAGAGAAAGCAGCATATACAAATGACATGAAAACCATATATAAAATCACAAAGCAGATGACAGGTAACTTCAGCACAAGATGTGAAAGTGCAGTAGGGACACAAAATGGACAGCTAGTCAGTGGAGAAAGAGAAAAAAATTGAAAGATGGAGGGAACACTTTAACACCCTACTAAACAGAACACAAGCAGCACAAACAATAGACATACCTGAAGCAAAAATGGAACTAAACATCAATACAGGACCAATAACAATAAATGAAGTAAATGAGCAATAAAGAAGCTAAAATCAGACAGGGCACCAGGTGAAGATGAAGTGACTGCTGAGATGTTGAAAGCAGAAGAAACAGAAACACCAAAACAACTTTGCCGGATATTACAACAAATTTGGGATTTAGAAAAAGCCCCAGAGGAGTGGAAAACTGGTCTTATAGTAAAACTACCAAAGAAGGGTGACCTCAGAGATTGCGGGAACTGGAGAGGCATTACCCTACTGCCACTCACTAGTAAAGTATTTTGCAGAATAATCATCAACAGAATTGTACCAACACTTGAGGAAAAACTTCGGAAAGAGCAGGCAGGATTTAGGAAAGGAAGATCATGCATAGACCATATATTTGTACTTAGACAAATATTAGAACAGGCAAATGAGTGGCATAGCACAACATATGCATTATTCATAGATTTTGAGAAAGCCTTTGACAGTGTCAACAGAGATGCACTGTGGAAAATCCTAAGATGGCATGGCCTCCCCATAAAATAGTTAATGTAATCAAAGCCCTATACGAGGGTTTTCAGTGCAAAGTTATCTGTGGAGAACATACCTCCAGCAGCTTTAGGGTACAAACAGGAGTGAAGCAGGGATGTGTACTATCACCAACATTATTATCTTGGCACTAGACTGGTTAATGAAGGAGGCAACATCAGACAAACGCAGAGGATTACAATGGACCCTTGACACAGTGCTGGAGGACCTTGACTTTGCGGACGACATTTGTCTATTATCAAGCAGTCACAAAGATATGCAAGATAAAATAAACAAGTTAACCCAGAATGCAAACAACATAGGACTAAAGATCAATGTAGGAAAGACAAAGTTAATGAAGCAAAATGTGAACAACAGAAATGTACTCAGAGTAGATAACAAGTTAGTGGAGGAGGTCAACGAATTTGTATACCTTGGCAGCAGAGTAGTAGAAAATGGAGACAGCAAGAGGACATCAACAGCAGACTTACTAGAGCAAACCAGGCTTTTGCAATGCTGCAGAATATATGGAAATCAAATAAACTAAGCATAAATATGAAAATCAGGATATTTAAGAGTAATGTTCTAAGTGTACTACTCTATGGAAGTGAATGCTGGAAAATCACCAAAACCATAGAAAACAAGTTGAATTCTTTCCAGACTAAATGTTTACGTAGAATTAAAAAAATATTTTGGCCAAACACCATAAGAAATAACATTTTATTGGCAGAAATGCAGATGAAACCACTGACAACAATTATTGAGGAAAGACGCTGGCGATGGTTGGGACATGTGCTCCGAATGACTGACAACTCACTACCAAAAATAGCACTAAGATGGACACCACAGGGGAGCAGAAGTAAGGGTAGACCAAATGAGACATGGAGAAGAACAATAGAAAGGATGTTGAGCAATAGAGGGCTCACCTGAGCAAGAGCAGAAAAAAAGGCGAAAGACAGGCATTTGTGGAAAACCCTTGCGGAAGCCCCATGTGCCCTGGGCACTTAAGGTTCAGAGAGAGAGAGAGAGAGTTCAATAAAACACTACAGGAAACAGCAAAAGAGGTGCTGGGATATCAGAAACGGAGAAAAGAGGAATGGATAAGCAAGACCACATGGGAAAAGATAGAGCAAAGAAAAGAAATCAAGAAAAAATTACTGAACACCAAATCACAACGGCTTAAAGAACGAGTTTTAAGTAATTATGCGCAAAAAGACAAAGAAGTGAAGGAATCATGCCGTCAAGATAAACGTCAATACTATGACAACTTAGCAGAAACAGCAGAGAAAGCAGCATATACAAATGACATGAAAACCATATATAAAATCACAAAGCAGATGACAGGTAACTTCAGCACAAGATGTGAAAGTGCAGTAGGGACACAAAATGGACAGCTAGTCAGTGGAGAAAGAGAAAAAAATTGAAAGATGGAGGGAACACTTTAACACCCTACTAAACAGAACACAAGCAGCACAAACAATAGACATACCTGAAGCAAAAATGGAACTAAACATCAATACAGGACCAATAACAATAAATGAAGTAAATGAGCAATAAAGAAGCTAAAATCAGACAGGGCACCAGGTGAAGATGAAGTGACTGCTGAGATGTTGAAAGCAGAAGAAACAGAAACACCAAAACAACTTTGCCGGATATTACAACAAATCTGGGATCTAGAAAAAGCCCCATATGAGTGGAAAACTGGTCTTTTAGTAAAACTGCCAAAGAAGGGTGACCTCAGAGATTGCGGGAACTGGAGAGGCATTACCCTACTGCCACTCACCAGTAAAGTATTTTGCAGAATAATCATCAACAGAATTGTACCAACACTTGAGGAAAAACTTCGGAAAGAGCAGGCAGGATTTAGGAAAGGAAGATCATGCATAGACCATATATTTGTACTTAGACAAATATTAGAACAGGCAAATGAGTGGCATAGCACAACATATGCATTATTCATAGATTTTGAGAAAGCCTTTGACAGTGTCAACAGAGATGCACTGTGGAAAATCCTAAGATGGCATGGGCTCCCCCATAAGATAGTTAATGTAATCAAAGCCCTATACGAGGGTTTTCAGTGCAAAGTTATCTGTGGAGAACATACCTCCAGCAGCTTTAGGGTACAAACAGGAGTGAAGCAGGGATGTGTACTATCACCAACATTATTTATCTTGGCACTAGACTGGTTAATGAAGGAGGCAACATCAGACAAACGCAGAGGATTACAATGGACCCTTGACACAGTGCTGGAGGACCTTGACTATGCGGACGACATTTGTCTATTATCAAGCAGTCACAAAGATATGCAAGATAAAATAAACAAGCTAACTCAGAATGCAAACAACATAGGACTAAAGATCAACGTAGGAAAGACAAAGTTAATGAAGCAAAATGTGAACAACAGAAATGTACTCAGAGTAGACAGCAAGTTAGTGGAGGAGGCCAATGAATTTGTATACCTTGGCAGCAGAGTAGTAGAAAATGGAGACAGCAAAGAGGACATCAACAGCAGACTTACTAGAGCAAACCAGGCTTTTGCAATGCTGCAGAATATATGGAAATCAAAAAAACTAAGCATAAATATGAAAATCAGGATATTTAAGAGTAATGTTCTCTATGGAAGTGAATGCTGGAAAATCACCAAAACCATAGAAAACAAGTTGAATTCTTTCCAGACTAAATGTTTACGAAGAATTAGAAAAATATTTTGGCCAAACACCAGAAGAAATAACATCTTATTAGCAGAAATGCAGATGAAACCACTGACAACAATTATTGAGGAAAGACGCTGGCGATGGTTGGGACATGTGCTCCGAATGACTGACAACTCACTACCAAAAATAGCACTAAGTTGGACACCACAGGGGAACAGAAGTAAGGGTAGACCAAAAGAGACATGGAGAAGAACAATAGAAAGGATGTTGAGCAATAGAGGGCTCACCTGGGCAAGAGCAGAAAAAAAGGCGAAGGACAGGCATTTGTGGAAAACCCTTGCGGAAGCCCCATGTGCCCTGGGCACTTAAAGTTCAGAGAGAGATATATAGATGTGCCATCACTCCAGGACAGTCATCTTTGCTGCCCACGAAAAAAAAAACAGCCTAAATGGTATGTTCCAGTGGGGGCATTCCATCTGACAGGGAACTTCATGCGCACCAAATCATCAGTAATGCTCTTGCGCACATAAAAAACACCATTATAAATTCTTCTTCTTCAGTGTTCAAGTTCTTGGTCATGCTAAATCACAAGCCCGACTATCCGGGTAAAGTCCACAGTCTTCCCGGCTGCCCCACAGCTTAGGTGCGAGCCCTGTGGCCACGTATGCTTGTGCAGGTCTGTAAAAGATTAACTCCACCATCACTGTAAATTTAGTGCTGATGAAAAATATGCTGTAATGCACATACTGTTTTTTTTTAATTTTTAATAAATACCTTTCATTTACTTGGGCAATTAGATTCAGTAAAATCGATAAGGTAAAAACAAAAGACAGTTTAAAACAATACAACTCTTTCTTCTAATACAATTTTCTTTATTTGACTAATCTTGCACAAACAGGGGAGACGATCATGAAAATAGTAATTTTGATTCCATGAGCAGAGATATATAAACAAGAACAGCAGACCATGAAATATTAACACATTCAAACAAATGCATGCAGTAAGTTTATCAACCGTCTTAAGTGTGTTTACTATGATTTTCACATTTTTCAAAGACAAGTGAGTTCACCAATATAAATTTCTTTAACTCTTACAACCTGAAGCGTGAACTCTTTTTCCCCTCTGTTATTTGTACGTCTTAAGTTTTTGTGTTCCTTTTCATTTTGAAAATCATTTGAAGTGACTGGAAAATATCAAGATGGAGAAGAATGATCATCAATGTTATCTGGCATGGCATGTGAATGAATCAATGTTATCTTATTCTTAATGGATTAACAATAAACAGCATCTAGATCGCACAGGTCTGGCAAAATAATCATCAAACTTTCGCCACACGTGACGTTATTCTTTTTCTTTATACACTAACCCACTGTCAATGGTGCCAGGATGAAAAATTTAAATCTTGCAGGTTCAGAAGGTCAACTGGATTAGTGTCAAGCATCTGTGCTTCTTCAGTTTCTATAACCAGTTCTCTCCCTTCTCCCACTTGATAGAAATGTAGATAATCCTAACTAACACAAAGAACAGCCTGGGGGACCACTGCAGGCAACTATCTTTTGAGAGAGAACACATGATGATGATGATGATGATCAGTTAACATTAATAGAGTTATTTAAACTTTATCTCATAATCCACAACGAAGAAGTGCCATTCTATTCCTTGTGATCGTCATTTTCCTTCTCATCATCATCATCATCAGGTGCCGTGCCGACTGGCTATTATGCTTCTCCAGAGTACACGATCCTTCATGCAGGCCATCAGCTCAATTGGTGATCTCCTCTCACACCGTCCTGTCAGACTGTCCAGTATCATTTCTCTTATTCCTTCTACACTGATAAAATGTGGTATCTGCATACAATTTCTTAGCTTTCTATATATAAATGTTTCGGTTACACATAACTCCACAATATGCATGACCATTCAGTCTCCTTATATATTCTCAGTGGCCAAGTCTGCACACTTCTATCTTCTTTTATATATATTTCACTACTTCCAATCATTCACAAGTAAATCTAAGAGATGAAGTGGTTAGTGTGTTAGTCTCTCATGGTGAAGGTCAGCGGTTCAAATCCAGCAGGATATCCCCCCCCCCCCCCCCCCCCCCCCCCCGACCCATTCAAATGTCAGAATGGGTGCCTGACCTCTTACGAAGCTGGGGAAGGAAGGATGACCAGACGTGGTGCTGACTACATCACCCTCTAACATGCCAACAGGTCAAGGAAATATGGAACACTAACAGCATATCCTGAAGCTCCATGACACAAAATGGCTACCTTTATGTTTTGGTTTTTTTTTTAATCATTCATATGATGTTAACATCAAGTTAACACACACAAAAAAAACACCTGATTTAGGCACAGTACATCAAAAATGCAGAATTTTAAACATTAACTGTAACATTTACCCATACTGAGTACAGTGTAAATGCTATACAACAACAAAACAAGCTCTGTATTAAACTAATCATGTTTAATCATGTTTAAAGAACCACTGCAATGTTTTCTCATAATGATGCTGGATTAATACAGCCAAAATAACAAACCGTCTTTTAATCCATCAAATTGTGAACACAGCCTTATGGAATGAATGACTGCCATTTCAGTTTGGTTCAACATTTAACCACATGAATAATGCTTCTTTAACAGAAATGCTGGCTCAGGACTTTACCAGATGGAGAATTTTCATATTTTCTTTATGTGTTTCTAAATGTGTCAAGGACTTCATGATAAACAGAAATATATAACTTATGGTTTTAAAATTTAAAACAAAAATGTAGCAGCTATTTAAAAAAAAAAAACAAAAGAAAAGACCATCTGGTTATGCTCAAAATACTATGCCAGTTAAGCTATCCTTTAGTTGCTGACTGACTTAAATCGGATGCCTTTTTTAGACTTTAAAAACATAGTTTATGTAACAGTTTTCTATCTTACAAATGATATGTTCAGTGCACCTACATACACGTTTTCTCATACATTTGAATGGTTTGGTGCATCTGCCATACATTTGAATAGAGTTATGCATTAAACAGCACATCTACTATAAAACTTGTATGATTTGCTGTACATACATAAAGCTGACCGTCTTGTCATATATGTGTCAATGAATGTAAACGGCAAGTCTTATCATACAATGTCTTGTACACTTGAAGTGTAAATCCTCTCAAACATTTTAGTCAGCAGCTGCACTTAACCAGCAAGACCTCTCTTACATTTTATTGTTTCAGTGCACTTAAAACGACCGCCTTCTCACATACTCAAATAATGGGCCAGCATCTGCCTCTTCTCACATAACTTTAAAACTCACTGTATGATATGAAAGATGCCTCAGGTCTTGAACCATCTATATCATCTTCTAAAGTGTATATAAATACAGATGTGCATCATCCTCTTCTCACACAAAGCTCAAAATATGATATGAATGCTGACTCAGGTCTTAAACTTGTATCTACCACCTTGAAATTATTAATTATTTCTTTCTATTACAATCTACAGACTTCTCACTACTATTTGTCACGAATCAACACTGTCACTTTTACCCTTGAGAACTTGAATACATGTTATATATAAAATGTGACACTTAAGTTTCAAGTAAGGTACACAATCTACATTATTCTCATGTAAAAACTTTCAAGTTTTAAGTAATCTGTCCATGAAGGTGACTGGTGGTATGTGTCTCTTTCTCTGTAAGTAGTCCTGTAATAAAGACAACTGCCTGCTGAGCAAAGGGTCCCAGCTTCATATCCTGCTATGTATACACAGACCTCAGAATCCAGGTACAACCCTGAGAGAGGAGCAAAGAGGAGAAATTCTGGGTCCCTATGAAGACCTCCTGCTGACAGCAGGATTCATGGAGACAACCCAACTCCCTGTCTAAAAAGCCGAGCATACAAAACTGAGAACAGAAGATATCCTTCTATAATTTTCAGACTTCAAACAGGACACCACAAGGTGAAGAATTCAGCACTGGGTGAAAGTAGGCCAAATATTCAGCACAGCGGTTACTGGTTCTCGAGAAGAATGTAGAAGCAAAAAGGTTAACTGCTGATTTTTCATGCGTCACATTGTACCACATTCAGTAGTTTCTGTAATGCTCACATAATTACCACCCACCCTCACATTTACCTTTTTCATTCACAATGAAACTAAACTGATAAAAAAAAATCAAATGGACAATTCACATCTTACACAAAGCTTCATACATTAAAAAAAAATAAACTTCTTCCAGGCAACATAATCAACTGGCACAAAGGAAATCACAGCCAAAAATTACATTACGGGAATAAAGCAACATATAAAATAACCACTAAAAACATTTCACTTTCTATCGTTTAGCTATCACCCTTGATATGAACACATTATGCCAATGGAAAGTGCTAGTTAGCATATACAGTTCTAAAGACTATTATGATTAAATGAACCCACAGTTTTAAAGTCTTTATCTCAGTGCCGTGTATTTTGAGTGCTGCTACAGACATCTTAAATTTTCTTTTTTGTATACATTATTTGAATTATCTGATACTACTGTTTGTTCTCTAAACTGAATGGTGTTCATCACACTGCATGTAGTGCCAGTGAGATAACATGGCTAGCAGTGTCAGAATCAACATCCCCTTCACAGCAGGTCACACAAACCAGTGAAAGGAGTGCCACTAAATACAGTCACAGATCAAAGAAATCAAACCACCTTTCAAAATGACACGTACCCATTATAAACATTTATGTTTCATGAACAAAATACACAATTTTAATTTTTCTCTTCATCATATTTTAAAGCTAAGAGGCAGGCAGATAATTTTTTCTCTCAATAACTTAAAAGTTATCCTAAAGCTCCCCTCTATTTGGCATGCTTTCTATGACAGAAGAAAAACATTGGTTACATTATGTTTTTCAATTTGTAGATCAGTAAGTTTCAGGCATCAATTATCTATACAAGCAATTGGCATTTTACATATTTAAACTAAATTTAGAATACTGCAAAAAAAACAAAACTCATCTTTTTTTTTAGCTTCAAAGTTAAGATTAAAAATAAAACTGTAAAGTGTTCGCAACATATAAGAATTTATTCATGACATATAAAGCTTTAAAGTGCATATAAATATTTAAAGTGTGTATACTTAAGTTTTAAACACTGTATATAGAAGACTAGAATAGTGTTTTTTTTTTCCCTTTTCATGAACTGTTTAACTGTGTTGCTCTTCTATGAGGTAATGAGACTGGTGAAAGTAAGTCCAGATGTTTCCAATACAAATTCTGGCTGAAATGTTTGCATTCCAAGCTATTGTGAAAGCATACTTGCTTTACATTTTCTTGAAATAAAATTTGAAAAAAAAAATGGAGTTAAAAAAACTTTTCATTATTTGTGTCATTACACACGGTGTGATCAAAAAGTATCCGGACTGAGGGCATAGTCTGGAACCGACTGACACAACCGGAAGGGAATAGGCCTTGGTTGACCTTGGCATATAAACCGCATGTGGCATAAGTCACATCTCCTCAGTTTGTCTGCTTTGTTTACAGTAGTGCTTTGTTCTTATGTGTCTGAATCTGTTCAATGTAACCGTCATATGAGAAACACTGGATCAATGAAACAGGCCCGTGTTTCAGCTGCTCATGACCTGCCTGAATGCGTCAAAAACGACGAAAACTTCTTAAAAACAATCATAACTGGTGATGTGGGTTTATGGGAATGACCCTGAAACTAAGGTCCAGTCTTTGCAATGGAAGATCCCAATGTCTCCTGAACCAAAAAGCATGACAGAGCCACAGCAATTTCAAGAAAATGCTGACCTTTTGGTTTTTTTGTTTTTTTAAAATTTACAATGGAACTGTGCATCATGAATGTGCTCTATCAGGCTAGACAATCAACGAGGAATACTACTGTGAAATTCTGCAGTGTCTGAGTGATGCAGTTCTTCACAAAAGGCAGGCACAACTTGAGAGTAGCGAGTGGCAACTCCACCATGACAATGTACCTGCCCATGCATCGCAACTTGTGGAGCAGTTTCTTGTTTAAGCACTGCATTCCACAGGTCCAACAGCCACCACATTTTCCTATTCCCAAAAAATAAAATACTACTTGAAAGGAAAAAAATATTTCACAATGTCAAGGAGATACAATGGCTGTGATGAGGCAGCTATTCCCCATATCAGAAGAGTACTTCAAAAAGATGTTTTGAAGAGTGGAATCAGCGCTAGGCTAAAAGTGCAGCTTCAGAAGGGGACTATTTTAAAAAAGTGACTAAATTACAGATCAGAACTCTTGTAGTTCTTTTTTTTTAATACACCCAGTCAGGATACTTTTTGATCACACCTTGTATGCTACGGTTTAGCTAATGGAATTCTCAACATCTTTATGATATGGGGCCATCTACTATGGTGAAACATAAAGTAAATCACATATTGTCCATATGTACAATTCTTCCTTCATAATAAAAAAAAAATTAAATCAAGAAAAATTTCATTCAGAATAAATGCTAAGTAACCCGTTGAAGTAAACATCAGCCATAAACTAAACCAACTATAGAAACTATTTTACTGTTCAAAAGTCAGTAAAACAGCTTTGAAAAGCAATTGATGGTTCATTTTTCAGTTATTATTTAGTCACTGGTCTAAACCTAAACAGTTCACTTTTTATTTATTATACTGCTCTATATCTAAGAAGTTCACTTTTTGGATTTATTATTTCTCTGTATCTAAGAAGTTCACTTTTTGGTTATTATATTGCTCTATATCTAAGAAGTTTACTTTTTGGTTATTATACTGCTCTATATCTAAGAAGTTCACTTTTTGGTTATTATATAGCTCTATATCTATGAAGTTCACTTTTTGGATTTATTATTTCTCTATATCTTAGAAGTTCACTTTTTGGTTATTATATTGCTCTATATCTATGAAGTTCACTTTTTGGATTTATTATTTCTCTATATCTTAGAAGTTCACTTTTTGGTTATTATATTGCTCTATACCTAAGAAGTTCACTTTTCAGTTACCATTTAATAACTGCTGCATATTCAAATATTCATTTATTCCCTGACAGTGCATTTGTCTATCATCTCCTGCAGCAGATGAAGATTTATGGCCACAACTCACATGACCACACGAGTGAACAGGCAGAGCCATGGCTGTCTTCTGATAATTTAAAACAAGTCAGACAATGAGAGCCATGGCTGTCTTCTGACATTTAAAAAAAATATAAACCTGAGGAATGGCCACATGGCGGCGAAGTTTGGAAATGGTTTCATCGCAGTCAGGACATTCTTCTATCTGCTCAGCCACCTGTTCTAGCACCTCAGAACGAGTGCTACAGTCAGCACAGACACTCCCAATCACCGTAGCAGATTTTTTTCCCTAGAACTCTGCCAGAGCAGCAGCTATTGGGCCTCTTTTTTTTTTTGGCAATTTCCAACCATCAGGGAATTTTTAACATGCCTGGCAATGCATATGGATATTCTTTTCCACTACCCCTTCTGGTGAGGTTTCAATCTGCAACCTACAACACCTGAGGCAAATGTCTAGCACACGACCCCCCCTACCCCCCACCCCCCACAGCAATGGAGGCAATGAGGGGAGGACTGCATTGATTCAGAATTCAAGGAATATTTCCTTAGGTTAATCTTGTCCAGCTAAAGATAAGATTCCAAACAAACTTGGGATAGTTTGAAAAGTACGAATGTACTCAATAAAAACACACAATTAATGTTTTCATCTGTTCCCCAATTTAGATACAGATCCATCATATTCATCTGTAAAAATAAAATATATTTATATATACCTAACCATCTTTCCAAATAAAGATTGTCCCTTTTTTTTTTTCCTTGTAAGCAGTCGCTAACGAGACTGACTGTACTAAGGGTACCTCTATTAAGAATGAACCAGTGGTCCATATCTCCTGCTGATTTTCAGCAATTAACAGAGTACTACCCTTTCCAACCTAATGAACAAATCATAATAAAAAAAATTCCAAAGTTTACATAAACAGAGATGTACACAATAAACGTGTAGACAACAGACAAGAAAATGCTTCTCATACAGGATACACTGACAATTACTGAATACAGCACAGCAATATAACTTAGTGTTAGGCACAGCAGCCAAGCCCAAAAGGAGGCGCTCCCCTCCCTCCCCCACACTAAACTGGTAGCAGATGTGCCCCAGATCCTTTAATCCTAATCCCATAGAAAAAGTAGACTCTATTCAACTGGAAAGTCTTCACAGACACACAAAACCAGTGGGGATGCAGCATTTTGTTGGCTCCTTTAAATGATATGGGAAGTGAGTGAGTGTGTGTGTGTGTCTGTGTAATAGCTGCCCATGTTAAAACTCCATCTTACTGATATAGTGTCATTACACACAGTGCAAAGTTAGCAGCAACATTCAATATTTAAGCTGGCTTCCTACATCAAATGTAACACATATATATATATATATATATATATATATATATATCGTGTATGTATGTATATATATATATGTATGGTGTATGTATGTATATATCTTGTATGTATATATATATGTATCTTGTATGTATGTATATATCTTGTACGTATATATATATGTATACATATATATGTGCGTACATAAAACTAATTATCTTTTTTTTTTTCACAAGGCAGAAATTAAGCAATCCAACACTGTGTTCTAGACCTGATGACTGTTGCCTTCATCTTCGCTGCAGTAACAACTCTGCTGTTCTTCTCACACATCCTGAAGGAGAAAGCTTGTGGCCAGCTGAGGGTTGTTATTTGCTGACCTCAAAGCCCGTCTCACTCTTGCATCACTGAAGCCCATTGCGATAAACTGTTGAACCTTGAATGAAAAAAAAAAAAATGACAGAACAAATGAAGAAGTTCAGTAACTGAATACATGATAATGATGAACATGCTACTATAGAAGATGAAAATGATGAACATGCCCCTGTAGAAGATAAAAATGATGAACATGCCCCTGTAGAAGATAAAAATGATGAACATGCTACTATAGAAGATGAAAATGATGAACATGCCCCTGTAGAAGATAAAAATGATGAAAATGCCCCTGTAGAAGATAAAAATGATGAACATGGCCTACAGAAGATGAAAATGATGAACATGGCCTATTATAAAAGATAAAAATGATGAACATGGCCTATTATAGAAGATAAAAATGATGAACAAGGCCTATTATAGAAGATAAAAATGATGAACATGGCTTATTATAGAAGATAAAAATGATGAAATATAGCCTATAGAAGATGAAAATGATGAACATGCCCCTATAGACGATGAAAATGATGAACATGCCCTATAGAAGATGAAAACGATGAATATACATAAAGTAAAAATGAACATATCAAGACAGAAGAAAATGATGAACATATCTAGACAGAAGATGAAATTGATGAACATAACAGGACAGAAGATGAAAATGGCAAACATATCAGACAGACGATGAAATGACGAACATATGAGGGGTGACTGATAAGTTCTTTGTGGACAACTTTTTTGGGTTATTTCTCAACATAGTCCCCTTGCAAGTTTATGCTCTTAGTCCAGCTATCCTGGAGCATACGGATCCCTTCTTTGTAAAAGTCAGCATCTTGTGCCAGTAGAAAGTGGTTTACAGCATGAATGACAACATCATATGAAGCAAATTTGCAACCACTGAGCTCCTTTTTTGAGTTTGGCAAACAGGTAATAGTCCGAAGGGGCCAAATCTGGGTAATAAGGAGGATGTTCAAAACGCTGGAAGCCGCATTCATGAATGGAAGCCAATGCCACCACCAACTTGTGAACCAGAGCATTGTCTTGATGAAAGATGACTCCTCTCGTCAATTTCTCTCCATGCTTTTCCTTCAGTTTGACCCGCAGTTGCTTCACAAGATTAGCGTAACAGGCCTTGGTGACCGTTCTGCCCTTTTGAAGATAGTCTACCAAGAGCACACCTTCTGAATCCCAAAAGATGGAAGCCATCACTTTGCCTGCAGATAGAACCATCCTTGCTTTCTTTGGAGGTGGGGATCCATGTTTCCACTGCTTTGACTGTTCTTTGGTTTCTGGTTGAAAATGATGAACCCAAGTCTCATCTATAGTCACAAACTGCTGAAGAAACTTTTCAGGATCTGCAGAAAAATGGCCAAGATTGTCTCTTGACATACTGAGATGCTGTCGTTTGTGATCAGCTCCAAGAAGTTTCAGGACCCATCGAGCAGAGACCTTTGTCGTTTGAAGATCATTGTGAATAATGGCATGAACACAATCCTGGGAGATGCCCAACTCAGTAGCAATGTACCGCTCAGTTAGTCGTCGATCCTCCATTATCATGTCATGGATTCTGCCAGTGGTTTAATTGGTGGTTACTGTTCTTGGTCTTCCTGGATGGGGATCATCTTCCAGACTCTCCCTTCCATGTTTGAACTGAGCTGCCCATTTCTTCACTGTGCTGTAAGAAGGGGTGCTCTCCCCTAGAGTCTCTACCATATCCTCATGGATCTCCTTCAATGATAAGCCCTTGTTGCAGAGGTAGCGAATGACTGCTCGATGAAAAATTGTATCAATTTTCTCAATTTCTGCCACTCCTTATCATTTTAGTAGCCTATTAAAAAAAAATTGGTTGCATTTAATTTCTTGAAACTTGGTGTTTAATCTTACATTAACCTATCTATAAAATGCACCTAATATCAAATGTGCATTTCAAGTATTTGTACCTTATGCTGAGAACTTATCAATCACCCCTCGCATCGGGACCGACAATGAAAATGACGAACATATCAGGACAGATGATGAAAATGACGAACATATCAGGACAGATGATGAAAATGATGAACTTATCAGGACAGATGATGAAAATGACAAACATATCAGGACAGACAATGAAAATGATGGACATATCAGGACAGAAGATGATTATGATGAACATATCAGAACAGAAAATGAAAATGAAGATATCAGGACAGAAGATGAAAATGATAAACATATCAGGACAGAAGATAAAAATGATGAACACATACCTACAGAAGACAAAAGGAAATATACAAAATAATACACCACTGTGGTACAGCAGCCGAATTACTGTTTCAATATGAAACAATATGAAGAAGTGGGCAATGGGATGTAGAACTTATAAAGATAAAACAGATGAACCAACAGTGAACACCAGCATCCACCTAAACATGTACAACACTCTATCCAAATTAGAATAACGGCAACCACAAATCATCTTTAAGCAAGATGGTGCACCACCAAAATGGATTTTCATCACACTAGACCCTTTGAATAAGACATTCCATTGAGGTGCCATTCATTGCTGAGCAGACAGATCACCTGACATCATACCCTGCAATAACTTTCTTTGGGGAGTCATAAAAAAAGATGATATACATAATACTGTTTCTAATCTAAACAGTGTGTGCATGACTCTCTCTCTCTCTATATATATATATATAAAATCCCTGTTTTGTTGCCATTGAGATATATTGTTGATATGGTATTTGGCCTATATTTCCAAGACCCCTGAGTCAGGGGTTCTTAACTGGGGATATTCACATCTGGGGGGGGGGGTGGTGGAGGTATAGGAACCAAATGATGGATTACAGGAATCAAATTATGGAGGTTAAAAAAAAAAAAGGTAAAATTCCCACTTCCATGCCATTAAGGCATATTGGAGATACGGTGTTAGGCCTGTATTTCCAAGACTTTCAGCACATGAAAGTGTGATGTGGTCAGTATCACACCTGGTTGCATTTACCTTCCCAGATTTCTCTGGTACCTAGTTTTAGAGGCTGGGTCTGGCCCCAGGGCTTTTTAGGTGTGCTGGTACCAGAAAAAAAAAAATCCCCACAGATGGGAGTTGTTGAACCTGGTACCACCAGATTAGTAGACTGAATGCCTAGCCACTCAGCCAGCCAGGTCACTATATATAAATATATATATATATACTGTATATGCATCCTTTTAAGCTGGAAAACAACTAAAGGAATAGACAAGAAATTAGACTCTTTCAAAAACAAATGCCTAAGGAAAATCTCTCTCTCTCTCTCTGAACCTTAAGTGCCCAGGGCACATGGGGCTTCCGCAAGGGTTTTCCACAAATGCCTGTCTTTCGCCTTTTTTTCTGCTCTTGCCCAGGTGAGCCCTCTATTGCTCAACATCCTTTCTGTTGTTCTTCTCCATGTCTCTTTTGGTCTACCCTTACTTCTGCTCCCCTGTGGTGTCCATCTTAGTGCTATTTTTGGTAGTGAGTTGTCAGTCATTCGGAGCACATGTCCCAACCATCGCCAGCGTCTTTCCTCAATAATTGTTGTCAGTGGTTTCATCTGCATTTCTGCCAATAAGATGTTATTTCTTATGGTGTTTGGCCAAAATATTTTTTTAATTCTACGTAAACATTTAGTCTGGAAAGAATTCAACTTGTTTTCTATGGTTTTGGTGATTTTCCAGCATTCACTTCCATAGAGTAGTACACTTAGAACATTACTCTTAAATATCCTGATTTTCATATTTATGCTTAGTTTATTTGATTTCCATATATTCTGTAGCATTGCAAAAGCCTGGTTTGCTTAGTAAGTCTGCTGTTGATGTCCTCTGTGCTGTCTCCATTTTCTACTACTCTGCTGCCAAGGTATACAAATTCGTTGACCTCCTCCACTAACTTGTTATCTACTCTGAGTACATTTCTGTTGTTCACATTTTGCTTCATTAACTTTGTCTTTCCTACGTTGATCTTTAGTCCTATGTTGTTTGCATTCTGGGTTAACTTGTTTATTTTACCTTGCATATCTTTGTGACTGCTTGATAATAGACAAATGTCGTCCGCAAAGTCAAGGTCCTCCAGCACTGTGTTAAGGGTCCATTGTAATCCTCTGCGTTTGTCTGATGTTGCCTCCTTCATTAACCAGTCTACTGCCAAGATAAATAATGTTGGTGATAGTACACATCCCTGTTTCACTCCTGTTTGTACCCTAAAGCTGCTGGAGGTATGTTCTCCACAGATAACTTTGCACTGAAAACCCTCGTATAGGGCTTTGATTACATTAACTATTTTATGGGGGAGGCCATGCCATCTTAGGATTTTCCACAGTGCATCTCTGTTGACACTGTCAAAGGCTTTCTCAAAATCTATGAATAATGCATATGTTGTGCTATGCCATTCATTTGCCTGTTCTAATATTTGTCTAAGTACAAATATATGGTCTATGCATGATCTTCCTTTCCTAAATCCTGCCTGCTCTTTCCGAAGTTTTTCCTCAAGTGTTGGTACAATTCTGTTGATGATTATTCTGCAAAATACTTTACTAGTGAGTGGCAGTAGGGTAATGCCTCTCCAGTTCCCGCAATCTCTGAGGTCACCCTTCTTTGGTAGTTTTACTATAAGACCAGTTTTCCACTCCTCTGGGGCTTTTTCTAAATCCCAAATTTGTTGTAATATCCGGCAAAGTTGTTTTGGTGTTTCTGTTTCTTCTGCTTTCAACATCTCAGCAGTCACTTCATCTTCACCTGGTGCCCTGTCTGATTTTAGCATCTTTATCGCCTCTTTTACTTCATTTATTGTTATTGGTCCTGTATTGATGTTTAGTTCCGCTTTTGCTTCAGGTATATCTATTGCTTGTGCTGCTTGTGTTCTGTTTAGTAGGGTGTTAAAGTGTTCCCTCCATCTTTCAATTTTTTCTCTTTCTCCAATGACCAGTTGTCCATTTTGTGTTCTTACTGCACTTTCACATCTTGTATTGAAGTTACCTGTCATCTGCTTTGTGATTTTATATATGGTTTTCATGTCATTTGTATATGCTGCTTTCTCTGCTGTCTCTGCTAAGTTGTCATAATACTGACGTTTATCTTGACGGCATGATTCCTTCACTTCTTTGTCTTTTTGTGCATAATTACTTAAAACTCGTTCTTTAAGCCGTTGTGATTTGGTGTTCAGTAATTTTTTCTTGATTTCTTTTCTTTGCTCTATCTTTTCCCATGTGGTCTCACTTATCCATTCCTCTTTTCTCCTTTTCCGATATCCCAGCACCTCTTTTGCTGTTTCCTGTAGTGTTTTATTGAACTCTAATATGGACATTTCTGCTTCGTCTTGTAGGACACTGAAGCGGTTCTTAAGTATTATTGAGAATTCATTTCTTGTTTGCTGGTCTATCAGTTTTCTTGTATCAAAATGTATCTTTCTGTGTTCTCCGATTCTGGCTTTCCTTAATTTTAGTTTTATTTTTGCTACCAGAAGGTTGTGATCACTTCCTATATCTGCTCCTTTCCTTGCTCGCACATCTTGTAGTGACCGTTTCCACTTGTTGTTTATTAGTATGTGATCGATTTGGTTTTCTGTGGTTTTATCTGGTGACCTCCAAGTCACCTTATGGATGTTTTTGTGTTGGAAAATTGTCCCTCCGATGGTCATCATGTTTTCTTCACAGAAACTGCACAGTCTTTCTCCATTTTCATTTATTTCTCCGATTCCTTCTCTTCCCATGATTCTTCTTCTATCTTCATTTCCTTCACCTACTTTTGCATTGAAGTCACCCAAGATGAGTAGCATATCATGCTTGGGTATTGTTTCTACTGTGGCTTGGAGGCTGTTGTAAAAATCTTCTTTTAATTCCTCTTCAGCTGCTTCTGTTGGTGCATAACAAACTATAATAGACAGCTTCGTGAATCTTGAGTTGAACCGTGCATATAATAATCTCTCATTTATTGGGGTCCATTTCAGCAATGCTCTTGATGCTTCTTTTGTTATAATCAATGCTACTCCTCCTTCATGAAGATCTTCTTTACCTGACCATATTATTGTATCTTCTGTGTGCTGTGTTGTTAATTTCCTTCTGCCTTGTCCTGTCCATCTTGCTTCTTGTATTCCTAGTATGTCTAGTTTGTATCTGTGCATTTCCTTGATGGTTTGTGCTAGTTTTCCAGTCTGGTTTAGTGTTCTTACATTCCAGCTGCCTATATGCATCTTTTCTAAGGAAAATACTTCAAGAATAATGCAGAGATAAGACAGATGAGCAAATAGCAACCTGTCTCATGGGTGATCAGAAAAAATATGGAAATATGTCAGCCATGTGATGAGAAGAAACAATCAGAGAATCGCCAAACAAGCTATCAAGTGGAACACAACAGGTCGAAGAAAAACAGGTCAACCATGTGAAACTCTAAAGAGGACACTGTTAAGAGAGGCCAGCTCAGTGGGGATATCATCCCTTGATGAGACTGAAAAACAGGAAATCTTGGCGAACTACCGTGTTCTTGACAGCTATGCGACGTTTAGCGGCACAGGAAGGATGTAAGATATGTATCCTCTTACAGTAGAGACAACGCAACTCTAAGGAATTAGCTGCATCTGTAATGTAACCGGGAAGAAGACGCACAGAGAAAGACAGTATAAGAGATAACATGAGCTGGTTCTAACCTGCTCCTCAGACACTGCATTTTCTGTGCTGTCCCTTGAAACTGAACCATCTGAAAGCACAGACATAAAATAAGACTGAATTTATTAGTTTTATATAACAAATACTATATCACCAATGTTAAGCTTTCTAAGCAGTAATGCAGGTTTTGAATTCTGCACTGAAGCTAAAATGCAAGTCATTACGTGGACCACTGATGTCTATGGTATCATCAATGTTTATGGTGGGTATCATTAATGTTTATATTATCTTTACTGTTTACTGTATCATTAACATTTATGGTGAATATAATTAGTGCTTATGGTAAGTTTCATTACTGTTTGTGAAGTATCATCAATATTTAAAATATTATTAGTGTCTATGGTGAATTTCATTACTTTTTATGGAGTATCATCAATATTTAAAGTATTGTTAATGTTTGTGGTGACTATCATTAATGTTCATGGAGTCATGCCCTCAATCTTCTCAGCTCCTCAACAGCTTTCAGAATACCACTGAAATGAGCACATGCCTATGAACCTACAAATCATGGAAGTGGAGGTGGATTGGCCACATTCTGTGGAAACCCGACACCAACATAGCAAGACAGGCACTGACATGGAATCCTCAAGGAAACAGAAAACGAGGAAGACCTAGACTTACTTCGAGAAGAGAAATTATGACAGTGCTCAGAAGAGAAATTATGACAGTGCTCAGAGACAAGGGATGCACATGAAAGGAATCAGAGAATAATTCCAAGAACAGGGATGACTGGAGAGCCTTTATCCGTGACCTATGCTCTCAAGGGAATGATAGGCGATGATGGTGATGATGATAATGAGCATATCTATCTATCTATCTATGCCTCTGACCCCTCGTGGAGCATAAGCCGCCAACAAGAGCTCGCCAGACAGTTCGGTCCTGAGCCACTCTTTCCAACTGTCTCCATGTCTGGTTCATTATTTTGATGTCCATGTCCAGACTTCGGCGCCAGGAGTTCCTAGGTCTCCCTCTCCTCCTTTTACCCTGTGGGTTCCATGTTAGGGCTTGCCTTGTGGTGCTGGATGTGGATTTCCGTAGGGTGTGTCAGATCCATCCCCATCTTCTTCGTAGGATGTCGTCTTCCACTGGTTGCTGGCCTGCTCGCTGCTGCAGTTCTTGGTTACTTATGGTATCTGGCCATCGTATTTGTAGAATCCTTCTAAGGCATATGTTAATAAGTGTCTGGATTCGTTTCATGATCGTAACAGTAGTTCTCCATGTTTCTGAACCGTATAGCAGAATGGGTTTTATCATGGTGTTAAATACTCTGATCTTCAATTTAATTGACAAGGCTGAAGTTCCCCATATTTTCTTCATCTGATGGAATTTTACTCTTGCCTTGCCCATTCTTGCTTTTACATCAGCTTCTGTTCCTCCTTGCTTGTCTATCACACTTCCCAGATAAGTAAACTTTTCAACCTCTTCCAGTTCCTCTCCTTCCAGTATAATGGGCATTTCGTTGACCTAATTTACTCTAAGAACTTTACTCTTTCCCTTGTGGATGGTAAGGCCTAGTCTTGAAGAATTTTCTGCCACTAATATGGTTTTCTCTTGCATCTGTTGCTTAGTCTGGGAGAGAAGTGCCAGGTCGTTAGCAAAGTCTAGGTCGTCCAGTTGGGTCCAGAGCATCCATTGAATACCATTTCTCCTATTTTCTGTTGATTTTCTCATAATCCAGTCTATGGCCAGGATAAATAGAAATGGTGACAGCAGGCATCCCTGTCTCACTCCAGTGTTAACTTGAAAGGCATCTGTTAGTTGTTGTCCATGGATTACCTTACATGTCATCCCTTCATAGGAGTTTTTAATGATGGTGGTAATCTTCTCCGGTGCTCCGTAGTGTCTCAACAGCTTCCATAGGGTCTGTCTGTCGATGCTGTCGAAAGCCTTCTCGTAGTCAATAAAACTGACATAGAGAGGTGAGTTCCACTCCAGTGATTGTTCTACGATGATACGTAATGTTGCTATTTGGTCTGTACAGGATCTGTTCTTCCAGAATCCTGCTTGTTGGTCCCTGAGTTGTGGATCTACCACGTCCTTTATCCTATTTAGAAGAACTCGGTTGAGTACCTTTCCTGGTATTGATAGCAGTGTTATACCTCTGTAGTTGGAGCAGGAGCTCAAGTCACCTTTCTTTGGTAGCTTGACAAGGTAACCTTCTTTCCACTCTGTAGGCACTTGCTCCTCTTCCCAGATCTTCCTGAAGAGGGGGCGAAGAATGTCTACGCTGGTCTCAATATCTATTTTCAATGCTTCTGCCGGGATGTTATCAGGTCCTGCTGCCTTGCCATGCTTCAGCTGTTTTATGGCTTTACAAATCTCTTCCCTTGTTGGTATACCACAATCTATTCGTAGATCTCTATCGGCTGGTTCAATATTCGGTGGGTTATGAGGGGCTGGTCTATTTAACAATTCTTCAAAGTGCTGCCTCCATCTGTCTCTCTGTCCCCAGTCATTGGGTATTGTTTTTCCGTTCTTGTCTTTCACTGGCCTCATCGGAACACTATAATTTCCAGTCATCTTCTTAATTGTGGAGTATAGATCCTGTATATTTCCCTGCTGGGCAGCTCCTTCTGCCTCTGTTGCCAGTGTTTCTATGTAGTTCCTTTTGTCTGTCCTGATGCTCCTCTTTGTTTTCCTACATGCTTCCCTATACTCTTCTTGTACAATAATTTTACTGGCTCTTGTGCGGCTGTTGTTGAGTGCTGCTTTTTTCATCTTTCTCTCCTCTATTCTCCTTATGGATTCTGCAGAGATCCACTCCTTGTGGCACAGCTTCCTGGGGCCAAGCACTTCTTGACATGATGAGGTAAATGCTTCTTTCACTCCTTGCCATCTCTTATCAATTGACTCTTCTTCTGGTAGATCTTGTAGAATCTGAAACTTATTGGCGAGTGCGATCTTAAATTCTTCCTGCTTAGTTCTGTCTTTTAGAACTGTGGTGTTGTATCTCTGGCGTTGTCTACTGTTGACTCCTATCCCAGTCCTCTTTAGTTTTAACTTCAATCGGGCCACAATTAGATGGTGGTCTGATGCAACATCGGCTCCTCTTTTGCCCCTCATGTCCTGAAGAGATCTTCTGTATTTCTTCCCAATGCATATATGGTCGATCTGATTCTCTGTTACCTGATCCAGAGAAACCCATGTAACCTTGTGTATCCTTTTATGATGGAAGAAGCTCCCTCCAATGACCAAATTGCTTGTGGCACACAAGTCAGCAAATCTCTCTCCGTTGTCATTCATTACACCCAATCCTTGCTGCCCCATGATATCTTCGTATCCCCTGTTGTCACTTCCGATCTTGGCATTGAAATCACCCATGGCGATAACCATGTTCCGCTCTGGACGACTCTGCACAATACCCAGCAATCTCTCATAGAATTCCTCCTTAGTACCATCGCTGCTTTCATTTGTTGGTGCATAACACTGAATGACATCCATATTTATCCTTCTCTTTTGGGTTTTGAAGGTGGCTATAATAATCCGTGGGCCATGCGCCTCCCATCCAATTAGCGCTCCCTGAGCTGTCTTTGACAGCATCAGGGCCACCCCATACTTGTGTGGTGCGGTGTCCTCCTCGTGTCCTGAGTACAACAAAAGCTCTCCCGTGCTAATCCTTGTTTGCCCAGTTCCAGTCCATTTTGTTTCGTTGATTCCCAGGATGGTGATGTTGTATTTCCTCATTTCCGCTGCAACCTGCATTGATTTCCCTGCTTCAAACATAGTTCTAACGTTCCATGATCCTGTAATAACGGTGATCCTGGTGGAGATGGCGGTTGTCGGTCTGACAGCTTCCTGGTTTCCCTGGCTTTCACTGTCCGGCTTCATGCTTCCTCCAGCTGGAGCCCCGTCCTCCCCCAGGGCCGAAATATCTCTTGAGTCTCTTTTTGGCGTTTCTGTAGCAAAGTTCTTTTTATAGGATAAGGTTGCTGGCCTTAAGCCAACCCTCCCCCTTTTTCCTGACTTGGGACAGGCAATGATCCATAAAATGGACCACTGGTGGGGTTGATAATGAGCATATGTATATGTATATGTATATGATAATGAGCATATACATAACCTTTAAGATCTCAAAAAACTGTAGAACATTACTTCTGCCCACTAATAAGGTAGTCCTGCATTATTCTGGCATCCCTCTGTGACAGTTCCATAAACATTCTCCTGCTTTCTTAAAGCATGCTTCGCAAGATAAAGAGGGGTTTGCTATGTCATGAATGGGTTCAGCTCTTGGGAAAACCCAATGTCACCAGGCTGATGTGGATAAATACCAAGGGCATGTGGGAGTGAGAGACAGTGAGGTAGCTGATCATGCTGCTCGTAATGCTATTGCAACAGGTATGATTCCTATGGACAGGACAGATATACTGAAGTTGGTGGCTGAGGAAATGGTGCAGGAGGAGGAAAGGGCATGGGTTGATAATATATGCAATATATATCTACAAAGGATGAAAGACAGAGGTGTAAGGAAGGGGGAAGGAAGAGCTGGATGGCTGGCTGGTAGAATCTGAGGTTGTCAGAACCAACAGCTGACTGGCACAAGTAGCATCCATACTTTTCGGTGGTTGCTGAAACAGACAGTAGAACACATAAGGGCGTGCCCCCGAATGTGATGATGCCAATTCCTAGATTCAAGATTCTTCATGTGTCAAAACAATACATCATCATCATCATCAGGTGCCGTGCCGACTGGCATTGGCTATTATGCTTCTCCAGAGTACCCGATCCTTCATGCAGGCCATCAGTTCAGTTGGTGATCTCCTCACACACCATCCCGTCAGACTGTCCAGTATCATTTCTCTTGGTCTTCCTCTTGATCTTCTTCCTTCTATTTTTCCTGTTGTTATAATATTTTCAATGCCCCCTCTTCTCATTGCATGTCCTATGAAAGTACATTGTCTCTCTCTTATCTTTCTGACAAGGTTTTTTTCTCTCTCCAGCTCTTCTCATACATTCTTCATTAGTTATTTTTGCTGTCCAGGGGATTCGCAACATTCTTCTAATAAATACATTTTAACATTATTTCTTCTTTCAGTTAATCCACCATTTCTTTGTCTTTTTTTCCTATTCACAAAACATGCATTTATTTGTTACTGTGCACATTCAGCATATCCCCAGTATGTCTTAATGGCATGGGAACAGGAAATAAGAAGAATACTCACATCACAAGAGGGGAACCTTCTCTCACTTTCTAAAGCCATGATTTGGGAAATGTCAGTCAGAGACAAAATGTTGTAGTTAACTACAATCTGACACGAGGTTGCTGCTAATAACAAACCTTCTTGCTGTTGCTGCTGCTGCTGTCCAAAGTATCTGTTCATGTTTAGATTTCCAGACGTGCCCGCGCCCAAATTCTGCAAGTTCAGAATAAAATTGGTTTATCTGGATAATCATAATCTACAATGATTCCATTGCTGGTGATACATAGGCTGCTTAAATGCTAAAGCACTGGAGCTAACATTTAGTTCTAACATTTAGCCTCTAACACTTATCTCTAACATTTAGCCTCTCTAATACTTAGCTCTAACATTTAGCCTCTCTAATACTTAGCTCTAACATTTAGCCTCTAACACTTAGCTCTAACATTTAGCCTCTCTAACACTTAGCTCCAACATTCAGCCTCTTACACTTAGCCCCTAATTCTTAGCTCTAACACTACCTCTAATACTTAGCTCTCATAGTCTCTAACCCAGCCTCTCACTCAGCTTTAACATTCATCCTCTAACATTTAGGTCTAACATTTAGCTCTAAAATTCAGCCTCTAACACTTAGCTTCTTAATACTTAGCTCTAACACTTAACCTCTAACACTTAGCCTCTAACACTTTTAGCCTTTAACACTTAGTCTCTAGCGCTAACTTTTAGCTTCTAATAATCTTCTAACACTTAGTTCTAACACTCAGCTTCTAACACTTAGTTCTAACACTCAGGTTCTAACACTTAGTTCTAACACTCAGCTTCTAACACTTAGTTCTAACACTCAGGTTCTAACACTTAGTTCTAACACTCAGGTTCTAACATTTAGTTCTAACACTTAACTCTAACACTCAGCCTCTAACACTTAGTTCTAACACTTAGTTTTGACACTTAGTTCTAACACTTAGTTTTGACACTTAGTTCTAACACTTAGTTTTGACACTTAGTTCTAACACTTAGCTCTAACACTCAGCCTCTAACACTTAGTTCTAACACTTAGTTTTGACACTTAGTTCTAACACTTAGCTCTAACACTCAGCCTCTAACACTTAGTTCTAACACTCAGCTTCTCTGACACCTAGCTCCAATACTTGGCTCCAACACCTAGCTCTAATACCTGACTCCAACACTTAGCTCTAACACTTAGCTCTAACATTCAGCCTCTAACACATAGCTCTCACTCAGCTCTAACACTCTGTCTCTAACACAGCCTCTAACACTTAGCTCTAACACTCAGCCTCTCTGACACCTAGCTCTAATACCTGACTCCAACACTTAGCTCTAACACTTAGCTCTAACACTCAGCCTCTCTGACACCTAGCTCTAATACCTGACTCCAACACTTAGCTCTAACACTTAGCTCTAACATTCAGCCTCTAACACATAGCTCTCACTCAGCTCTAACACTCTGTCTCTAACACAGCCTCTAACACTTAGCTCTAACACTCAGCCTCTCTGACACCTAGCTCCAATACTTGGCTCCGACATGTAGCTCTAATACCTGACTCCGACACTTAGCTCTAACACTCTGTCTCTAACACAGCCTCTAACACTTAGCTCTAACACTCGGCCTCTCCGACACCTAGCTCTAACACTCTGTCTCTGACACTCAGCTCTAACACTCTGTCTCTAACACAGCCTCTAACACTTAGCTCTAACACGCGGCCTCTCCGACACCTAGCTCTAATACCTGTCTCCGACACTTAGCTTTAACACTCGGCCTCTCTGACACCTAGCTCTAATACCTGTCTCCGACACTTAGCTCTAACACTTAGCTCTAACACTTAGCTCTAACACTTCACTGAGCACAAATTTTTCTTGCTACAATTTACAATCTTCAAATGCTTTTGGGTATTTTCCCCCTGCACAACCCTAACTGAATACCACTGCAACATGCACATATTTTAGGACATAAATGATCACTGATGTTATACGAAAAGTTCAACATTTGACAAATGAAAGTTTAATGAACATCAATGTCACATGAAAGGCTCAACATCTGACAAATGTACATCCAATGAACACTCAAGTCACAGAAAGGCAGTTTGTCTCTGCTGTCAAAAAAGTTTTCACTAAAAAAAAAACAAAACAGCACATTTATTTTCTTGTACTACAATATTCATGTTCGATATAAAAACACCACACTTATTTTCTTTACTACAACATTCATGTTCTGTATAAAAACAGCACACTTATTTTCTTTACTACAACATTCATGTTCGATATAAAAACAGCACATTTATTTTCTTGTACTATAATATTCATGTTCGATATAAAAACACCACACTTATTTTCTTGTACTATAATATTCATGTTTGATATAAAAACAGCACACTTATTTTCTTTACTACAGTATTCATGTTCGATATAAAAACAGCATACTTATTTTCTTGTACTACAATATTCATGTTCGATATAAAAAACAGCACACTTATTTTCTTGTACTATAACATTCATGTTCGACATTACAAACAAACAATACCACTGGCTGAGGACCACTGATCTCCATCCGTCTGCTTGCTTGAATTGCATTGGCCATCATCTGCTGCTCAAGCCTGTCCCACCTCTCTCGTTGTTGCAGCTCTAATGTTGCCCCCATGGGAAGTGACGAAGTCTCCACGTCTGCCGATTCCAAAAATCTGCCCACCCACTGATTAAACATGTTTCCGACAGCTCGAGGGACTTGGATCATAGTCTGAATCATGAAGAAGTTTAACCTCCACAGTACACCAGCAAACTGTAATGCACAGAACAGAGAAGAAAACACAACTTCAGACACCTGACACTTCAATTCAGGAAGAACTAGTCTTTTACCAATTATTCTGCAACCACTTTATTTCCACTTGCATTGTAATTGCACAATTTAACTGGACAAACTACAAGCATGAATTTTGTTCTGTGTATACCTCACAAGCTTTTGGCCATATGGGATCTCCCTACAAAACATACGGACCTAGTTTGGCTTCATTTTTAAAAAATTTTTAATAAAGATACCTATTCTTTGATACAATCTTCTTTTACATCAGATAATTTGTCTCTGTTTTATTTGGTTCTTTTAAATCACAGCTCTTGACTTTGCTGTATGGAAACAATGAAAACTAGCTTGCTATTCTGTGCTAAAAGTCTCCTGGGTGCTAATGAAGAACCAGTGCTATCCAAATGTGACCTTATCATCCAGCATTTCTTTGAAAAACGTGAAAAGAAATCGAAGAGTTGGTTACTCACAATTGCACACCCAACAACCACTACATTTTCCACATCAGAGCTGGCCATCTGAAGGCCGAGGATGTAGTTTATGGTCTTGCCCGTGACAGGAACTCCCACTATCTTCATCAAGGCCACACGGGGGACAGTGCTGTAGAAAGGTACGTACAGCGGGAACACCATACTGAATCTGAAACCAACAAAAATTCAGACATTTCTACAAATTCGCTGATAAAATACAAGAAGTTTGGATAAACACTGTAGCTGTATCCAGAATCATCATCTGAAAGGCCTATATGGCATGAGATTGTTAATAAATCATTAATAAGGCAAATCACTGATGAGACAAATCACTAATGACACAAAGCACTGATGAGACAAATCACTAATGACACAAAGCACTGATGAGACAAATCACTAATGACACAAAGCACTGATGAGATAAATCACTAATGACACAAAGCACTGATGAGATAAATCACTAATGACACAAAGCACTGATGAGATAAATCACTAATGACACAAAGCACTGATGAGACAAATCACTAATGACACAAAGCACTGATGAGATAAATCACTAATGACACAAAGCACTGATGAGATAAATCACTAATGACACAGAGCGCTGATGAGATAAATCACTAATGATACAAAGCACTGATGAGACAAAACACTGATGACACAGAGCACTGATGAGACAAATCACTGATGACACAGAGCACTGATGATACAGACCACTGATGACACAGCACTGATGAGAAAATAACTGTCTTCAGCAGGAAAGGTTGACTCTTCTCATGACATATCTCAAGGAATTTTGATTGCCTTGCCTTTCTCTTATAATTCTGCCTAGTTTTCCTTATTCTACCACTTCTATCAAGGATTTACTCATTTGTTTTTCTGACTTGAGTACTTAATTCTGTTGCTTCCAACATCTTTTTTTTTTCAGCCATTTGTTAACTACTCAAGTTTCACAGGCAAATAGCAACATGGAGCTCCATAATACTCTAGTCTTCACTTTTAAGGGCATTTTCTTATTTGCTAGTATCTTTCTCACATCATACAATGTTGCTTCTACCTTTCACATTCATGATTTGACTTGAGTTGTTATTGCCATCGCTGTAATCTACAGATCTCTCTATCAAGTGCCATACCTTCTGGTGTTGGCAGTTACATCTCTCCACAACTCATTGTTCTGTGTTGCCTTTTTGAGTTGTACTGGTGTCCCTCTTTCCATGCCATCTTGCCAATCTATCCAGAATTTTATTTCTTGGTCTACCAAGGCCTCCCTTCCCTCTAACTTTCCTGTTGTCATGATGCGTTTCAGTTTCATTTTTCTCATGACATGTCCTATATATTTAACTCTTCCCGTGCCACAGGAAGAAACGCGGACATTCAGCTGGATGCCAGAATAAAACTGCGGGTCTTGATACGTTTAGGGAGTACAGTTGTAAAATGGAATGGAAAACAGTATTTCCATGTACTTCAGTGTACTTATTATGTTTCAAAATATACCTAAATGTATGAAAATTTCATAAATGCAGAATTTTTAGGAAAAAAGAAGTAATGCGATGTTTTTAGACACTGACTGTGCCCAGCTCACCATCGGCTAGGTCTAGATATGCACTACTTACCATCTGAGATGTGTAGATCTACTTGTCAATCTTGTATTGTGATTCTATGTTGCATTCTCGCTAAATTAATGTCTGAAATAACCTCCTAACTACTTCTCCAGTTGTCTAATATGTCTAGATCTACTTGGGATACATTCAAGAGCAGTGGGGTGGTCACAGGCCATGTCCATACCCCTATCTACATCATCAAAAATTGAAAATTTTCGATGTTTCTCTTCCTTTTTCTCGCTCGGCATCGCTCATAACTCTTTCACCATTTTGAAAAGTGTCACCGGAAACGCGGATGAAATATGTACAATCTAAATGTTACACTGGTTGTTTTATTGAAAGAAACCAAGAGTCGCTATATCGACCATAGGCACAAATCGGAAAACCGGAAGGGTCGCTATAGTGACCAAAGGCACGGGAAGAGTTCAACTGTCTTTTCCCAAGTATTGTAATTATTTGTCTTCTTGAATTGGTCTCACTCAAAATTTATTCATCTGATTTTCTTTTTTTTTTTCCCCATGGTGTCTTTAACATTCTTCTAAGAAACCACACTTTTGGGGCTTTCAGACATTGCTGCATCTCTCCAGGCTTCACATCCACAGATCACAACTGGATCTACGTATCACTGGAGCACCCTTTTCCTCACACTCACTGACAGTGATTTGTTGCACAAAATACTTTCATCTTTTGGAACATTATTTACAGATGCTGAATGGGGGGAAAAACAGGCAGCATTCTAATTTTCAAATGACATTAAGCATTAAAATGTAAAACCTATGGCCATTTCCATCTAATGAGAAAATAATACTTTTGCTTCCCTCATTTAAAAATTCAACATTAGAATGATGAAAGCCACCACTCACAGTCCACTTGGCATGTCTCCTAGTCTGATGTCAAGTCTGTTCAGGGCTGCAAACACTAGCAACTCCAGCACACTTGCCAGGAAGGTTGTGGACATGAGGTGAGACTGTAAAATGTTGCAAAAAAAAAAAAACCAAAAGCATAAGATGTTGCGAATGGATGGTGCTGTTATTCTTTTTCTGAATGCTAGAAAACAAAAACCTGTTCTTTCTGTCCAGTAACGGTAAAAGTAGACAAAGCACTTTAGATGTGAGAAAAAAGAAAAATAACAAGAGAATTACCTGGGGACTTCAACCAAGGACTCCAATAGGGTCTTACCAGAATCTGTAGTTTTAAGTCCCAGATAATTCTCATCATTTTTCTTTCCTCATATCTAAAGAGTTTGTCTACTGTTTTTTTTTAAAATTAATGCTAACCATGCAACACTGGGCAAAATCACTTTAATGTGTAAAAGCTTTGTTGTTTCTCATATGAAAAATGATGGTGAAAGTAATTATAGCTGTCAAAGCTTTCTTTATATCCCAGTGCCTACAAAAACAAAACAAAAAATATATGTGAAACAACTCTCCCAGAGATAAGAAATGCAAAGCTTCTTATTAAGCTCTGCACCACTGGTTCCTGTCTTGTTTAACACTATAGCAGCCTGTAGCTAATGTATGGAAGTAGGCATTTAGTCATTTTTGTTGAAATTCTACTTGCATTTGAAATATGGAACTTGTATCTGAGAATATATTGCCAGATATACTTAACTCAAAAAAGAAGAAAAAAAAAGAGAATGAAAAGAGAAGAGAAAGAAAAGAAAATAAAAGAGAAAGAAAAAAGAAAAGAAAAGAAAAAGAAAAAAAAAGAGAAAGAAAAAAAAAGAAAAGAGAAGAAAAAAGAAAAGAAAAGAGAAAGAAAAAAAAAGAAAAGAAAAGAGAAAGAAAAAAAAAAGAAAAGAGAAAGAAAAAAAGAAAAGAAAAGAAAAGAGAAAGAAAAAAAGGAAAGAAAAGAGAAAGAAAAAAAAAGAAAAGAGAAGAGAAAGGAAAAAAGAAAAGAAAAGAGAAAGAAAAAAAGAAAAGAAAAAAAATGAAAAGAAAAAAGAAAGAAAAGAAAAGAAAAAGAAAAAAAAAAGAAAAGAAAAAGAAAAGAAAAGAGAAAGAAAAAAAAAGAAAAGAGAAAGGAAAAAAAAAGAAAAGAGAAAGAAAAAAGAAAAGAAAAAGAAAAGAAAAGGAAAGAAAAGAAAACTAATGTCTCTCTCTCTCTGAACCTTAAGTGCCCAGGGCACATGGGGCTTCCGCAAGGGTTTTCCACAAATGCTTGTCCTTCGCCTTTTTTTCTGCTCTTGCCCAGGTGAGCCCTCTATTGCTCAACATCCTTTCTGTTGTTCTTCTCCATGTCTCTTTTGGTCTACCCTTACTTCTGCTCCCCTGTGGTGTCCATTTTAGTGCTATTTTTGGTAGTGAGTTGTCAGTCATTCGGAGCACATGTCCCAAGCATCGCCAGCGTCTTTCCTCAATAATTGTTGTCAGTGGTTTCATCTGCATTTCTGCTAATAAGATGTTATTTCTTATGGTGTTTGGCCAAAATATTTTTTTAATTCTTCGTAAACATTTAGTCTGGAAAGAATTCAACTTGTTTTCTATGGTTTTAGTGATTTTCCAGCATTCACTTCCATAGAGTAGTACACTTAGAACATTACTCTTAAATATCCTGATTTTCATATTTATGCTTAGTTTTTTTGATTTCCATATATTCTGCAGCATTGCAAAAGTCTGGTTTGCTCCAGTAAGTCTGCTGTTGATGTCCTCTGTGCTGTCTCCATTTTCTACTACTCTGCTGCCAAGGTATAGAAATTCGTTGACCTCCTCCACTAACTTGTTATCTACTCTGAGTACATTTCTGTTGTTCACATTTTGCTTCATTAACTTTGTCTTTCCTACGTTGATCTTTAGTCCTATGTTGTTTGCATTCTGAGTTAGCTTGTTTATTTTATCTTGCATATCTTTGTGAAAACTAATGTACTGCTATTTAAAAAAAAGATACAGCAAGTTGTGTCTTCCATAAAGTAACAAATGCTACAACTAGTCACCATGACACTTGTAATGTCTTCTAAAAAAAAAAATCTTCACATTGTAAGCCTTCCTTCAGAAACTCCCTTAATCTTTTAATGCAGTGTCAAAATAGAAAAGAAAAAAAATCAGACAAATAACATGGAGTAAATCTGAGATGAACTGAGGACACCCTATACATACAAATGGTTTTGCATCTGTGCAATACGGACACTAGAACATACACTCCAGAAAGCATTCAACCCAATCCACCAGGTCTTTTGTATGGAGCAGAAAGCTGGAGAAAGGAATGGCAAGTGTCCTCAAATCATCTTGGTCCTGCCCACTTTCCTATGTCTTTTTCTTTTTGTAAAACTAAACAATATACCTCTCCCTAGCTTTATCAAATAAGAAAATAACACATCTACTGATATCATCCTATTCTTTCATCCATAGCTCTACAGTTGCAGCTACTTACTTACATCAAGCGAGGCATGTGTGCTTACTTACAATGAATTTTCTTGATCCAAATCTTCTCTCAAATATTCTGAAGTTGTATATAAGCAACGAAGTGAAGATCAGGTCGGGTAAATCCAAAAATACAATCTTGGAAAAGAACATTTTCTTGAACTGCAAAAAAAAAAAAAAACATTTCGCCCTCTAGATTTAGTAAACAGCATCAAATGACAACCACAAAACAGGTTAATGGTGGTAAATTAAAAAAAAAAAAAGAGAAAGATGAAAGAGAAAAGGTAAATACAGAGACAATTATACCAATGCTGAGATGAAAGTTGGTTTAGAACTGTGATTGCAGGAGATTTTCAAAAACTTCTTTCAACTTTCATATCTTTGTATTTTCACAAACAAAAAAAACTATCTGTCATATTGAGACTTGTTTCTGAGCTTTATTATAATAATGTTTTTGTTGAAGTGAGAGTTATTTTTTAGCTTCATTATAATAATGTTTTTATCAAAGTGAGTGTTATTTCTAAATTGATGTCACCAACTGGAGAGAAAAGAGTAGGAATAGAGAGGAATGGAGGTGAACTTTGCAGCAATGAGCCTTAATGGCTTGGAAAGCTGAGAAAGAATAAGATGAATGTTTTTTTATCAAACCATAAGTTGTTTCAGAGTTTACATTATAAATATACTTTGAATAAGAACAAATGTTCTATATCTATAAGTCTGATATGTTTTTATTTTTTTACCAGATGTAAATTATCGTTTATAAACAATCATCTTTTATTTACAAGACATGTGGATTATACTACATGGAATAACCACTTATAGCTTTAGATTTTAATTTTTAAAAAATATTTAGAAGTCTTAATATTTTTGGAATATAATATAAATAAATATTTTTATAAAGAAATGATGTATGAAAAGAAATACAAGTGATAATGAGAGATTAAAAAAAACAAAAACAATAAAGAAAAACTGTTGTTAAATATACATCGTACCAATAGAACTGCTAAAATATATGAAAAAAAATGTTATAAAAGGGTAACTGCAGAAAAAAAGCTAATGTGCATCAAAGAACGAAGCATAAGAGATGGCACTCTGCCAGCTCTACTACTTTTACCTGTCGTTTAGCAAACACATCCTGATTGTAATGGAACAAGTGACGAAAATGTTGCAGTGGAAACGTGAAAAGGAAATATGTGACAAAGGCATGGCACAGCAGTAACTTTGTCACTGGTGCTCCATCTGTAATAAAATGAAATCTCTTACTTTCAGAACCATACTACAAACAGTCTTGGACTCACATGCGTATTATTATTTTAAAGAAGGGTCAAGGCCTAATAAATGATCTTAACTATGAGGTGAAGCATATCATTTATACACAGCCGGTATTACTCTATTTCCCAATAAAAAACTGTTAGTGTTATCAAATCTGTAATCAGAGACTGGCATCCCCGCATTCTTGGAATTCTCATATGTGCTATGCTTTCCGTTGTAACACCCACTGAAGTGTGTACCTGCTGATGGAACCAGTCACACACTGTTTGTGGATAATACATGCTAAACCACTTCGTTCAGAAAAATGTCCACTTCCATTCTCCTTCCCCAATTTGATTATCCTCCTGATGTGATTGTTGTCATTCAACTCGATATTGTCTTCCATATGCAGCCTATTCAAGGTTGTTCTTGCAAATCTCCTCGTCCATTTTTTAGGTGCCCTGAATTGATGCCATGCCTGACAGTTTGTCTGTTCTCTCAGTGCCTTTGACATCCGCATGATCCATGTCAAACTGTATGAGAGCCCAGTAGAAGCTGGACTCACTTCCTATGGAAGAAATGTCTCTTGATTCTCCATAACATATTTCAGGAGTCTGTTAAAATGACCACATGTGAGTTAATGTTATCAAAGTTATATATCAAGGATTCCACCACAGAGTAATCTGAGATAATCATCTCTCAGATCCATTTGTTAAAACTATTTAAAATGAAAGCAGGAAATAAAGCTGCTCATACTTCTCGTTAATTAATAAAGCTGTCCTACTTTTGTTATCACAGCTTTACATTAGTGGCTTTGTGTATATATTTATCTTTTACATATATACTCAGTTCCATTTGATGTCCATACTGGGGTGAAACAGGATTTTGCTCTGTCATAAGCACTGCCCATCTTTGCCACTGATTGGACGATGAGATAAACAGCAGCAAAGCAGCACGGAGGCATTCAATGCTCATTAACATCTGGACTTTGCAGATGACACAAATTCACTCTCAAACAGATACAAGGAGATGCAAGAAAAGATAGCTGGACAAAAAAAAAAAAAAGAAAGCAGTATTGGACTATGAGTGAACACAAAGATGACAAAACTACTGAAACAAAATGTTGAAATCATTAGACCAATCAAAACTACTGAAACAAAATGCTGAAATCATTAGACCAATCACAGTGAGACCATCTGCCAGTTGAAGAAGAAGTCAAATGATTCACATATCTTGTAACTATATCTGTACAGTAACAGTAACAGCAAATGGAGACAGTAGTAAAGAAACTCGAGTAAGAACAATAAAAGCCTGCCAAGCTTGGTCTGGCCTCAACCATATCTGGAGGTCCAAAAAAAAAAGATAAACCAGAAAACCAAATGCAAAAACTCTCAGAAGCGATGTTTTAAGTGGGAGTAAATGCTGGAAAATGACACAGAGAATGGCACATACTCTTGACGCCTTCCAAACCAAGTGTGTCAGTTAGTCAGTCACTTGCATGTCCCTTGCAGAACTTTGTCTCCCTAATAGCTCTCCTGTAGGCCTCTCGGTTGATGTTGGGTTTCTTGGTATATTTCCAGAAGGTAGTTTACTGCTGCTTTTCTCCTGTGTACCAAGTGTGTACATAAGATAAAAGGAGTGTTCTGTCCAAATACCATCAGTAATGACCTTTTGTTATGAGAGACAAAAGTGGCACCACTGTCAACAATGACTGAAAGTTGAAAGGAGATGGTGGTAATGGACTGAGCACATTATGAGAGTGACAAATGAATCCTTGCAACAAACAGCTTTGATGTGGACTCCACATGGTAGAAGAAGCATGGGACAACCCAAAGAGACATGCCTGCAGAGAAAATGCTGGTAAACAAAGGACTGGCATGGGAGACAACCAAGAAGATGACAAAGGACCAAAAGATGCAGAAATTTCTTGCTACCAGCAGCCCCATACTGTCCTGGGCTTTAATGGTACAAGATATACATTACTAGATAATTATTATTACTTTATGCTTGTGAGATTTGAACAATAACCAAAATTAATGAAACAGAAACCGGAGGCAACCAAGATTTTGCTTCAAAGAAATATGTAACATATTCCATGAATAGCCATTCAAAGTTCTCCAGACTTTTCATGAAAAGACAAAAGTTAGAGAACCCAAAAATCACTGAAAAACTCACAGCTGTGCAAAAAAAGCAATGCAATCATTCTGCCTAGAAATACCAAGAATAGTACAAAAATTGAAAAGCATGACTGCTAGAGCTTATTGGAATGGGATGCAATGAATGAATCAAAGGCTGCTGCAGCCTAACTCAATAAATGTATTAACACTTTCCTGTCCTTTGTCAAAGATTTATTACGCAAGCCTCTGACATCTGGTACAAATTTTATAACTGATTAAATAGAAAAGGTATAATTGCTGACATGTTCAGTGATAAATCTTCATAAATTTAACTCTGGCACCACAAAAGTGGGAAGTTTCACAACCAGTTAAATAATAATAGCTATACTATACATGTCTGTAAATAAGCTCGATCATGCTAGAACTTTTCAAAACTGGTAAAATTGTACCTGTCTTTCCGCTCTACAGGTCAGTCACGTCCCAAACACGCCCATACTGGGATAATATGCCTAAACTGGCTCAACCCAGGGATGAAACTTACTAGTGGCGAGGATTCGTCCTTCTGGACAAAAGCTCCGTCCTGGTCACAACTAGGAAGGGTAGCGGCCACAACTACAAAATGCTGAAGTCAGAGGCACTGGACCAATGCAGCCTAGATAGACAACCACCTCTCACCCGGCGGGGATGTATGCGTATTCTAATCATGATGAGGTTTTTTGGTGAGAAAGTCCAACGCTGGACTGGATGGGCAACCACCTCTCACCCGGCGGAGATACACAGGTATCCCAAAACACGTCGTGGTTTTCCGGTGAGAAAGTCCACCTCTAGCCTAGGTGGGCAACAACCTCTCACCCAGCGGGGATATACTGATATTCAAAACACGTCGAGGTTTTCCGGTGAGAAAGTCCAATTCTAGATTAAACTGGTGCAACGAAAACCACAGTGTCACGCAATCCCGCTTCTGAGACCCACATATTGCTGCACTAGCAGTTATTATTATTATTCTTATTATGATATTGATGCACTATTTGATAGAGAAACTGACATTAGAACACAAAGAGAAAATGCCATTACATACCAATTATCCCCACTGCTTTCTCGCCCAAACATACTACTCGAAACCAAGTGACAACTAATTAATAGCATATTTATACAAATGCTGCGCTACCAATGCCAAACGTGTGAAATGAGATGTCATAAGGATGGATATGCTAAGAAATGACGACATAAGACAACTGGTAGGAACAGTGTATTATAGTATATATTTGTTGAGAAACAAAGAATTAAGTGGTTTGGCTTCTCAATAAGAATGACGTATATACAGCCAGCCACGAGGGCCTTCAACCAAAGAACTACAGGACACTGATCATGAGAAAGACTCTAGAAAAGAGGGATCGATGGAGTTATATAAATACTCGCGAATTAAGGCATAAACATCGATGAGACCACCCACAAGGTCCAAAAACGTCTACTGCTTCTCCCTCACCACTTCATGGTATAAGAGAAAGGATAAAGTAAAGTAAGTAAGCAAAGTATTACTGCAAAAGCACGCTATGTTATCAAAAGATGGTGATGTATCAGCTCTGTTTGATCTGTATAATACAAAGTCAAACATCAATAGCAAAGATAACGACCAGTGTGGAATCAGGCAATATACCAGGGGATGGACGGCATAGCTTGGAAGGGGCTTAGAGACCTGAGTAATAGCTAACCTGTTACTCTGCGAAGATATACTTACAAAATCCGGCGCGACCAGCCAAAGCGATCATTTTAAAGCTGTCTATTGTTTCAGTTCAAGATATCCAGCAGCTGCCAAGCAGACGTGACTAAATAAAAATGGGTGTGGACAATCGTCGTTTCGAAAGATGCCGCCTGGTGTCATCGATCTGTATACAGAAAGAGTAGCAATTTCAGTTCGTGGACAAAATCATCTTGTGTTGATGGATCAAACGAAAATATAATCACAGGCCGGTCTTCTGTCACTAGTTTTGTCTTAGATATAATGTCCCATCCGTCCGATATCGTAGTTTCGCTTTGTTGACGAAGATGGCAGGGTCACTTCAATTATCGAGTACTTTGGAATCGAATCAAATTCACCGGAGTGCGAGCAACATACATTCGTGTTTTTAATAAAATTTGCTCAACATTACTTCAGCCATTCTGTCTTTTTTAAAGAAAAAAATAATAAATTGACTAGAATTGAATGTTATGACATAGATATAACACAAACAACAATCAAATTCGAGTATTTGCCTAATATTGGTATCGTCCATCTAAGTAACCTTAACGATGGACAGGTAAGAGTAATGGGGGTGATGATGGAAGTTGAAAATCATAGAATATTATACTGTCAGCCATTTTCACTCTGTTATTTGTAGTGTTTATTTGATTTACTGCACACTATATTTCATTTATGTTTTTAAAGACTGTTCGTGATATTTCAATAAAATTTCACTAGAAATCTTCCTATCCACTTTCAGATTGATTCATAAGCGCAGGAAACATAAAAATGTGTCTTAGGAAAGAAATATATATACAGTACACAAAATCATACTTTACTTATAGTATAGTATTTTAAATGGCAAATTATTCCAAAGCGTCTTGAAGTTCTTAAAATGTGTATATTAATAACGTTAATGTTACTTAAGAAAGAAAAAAAAACGCCACAAATGTTCGGACCAATAGTCACAAGTGCTCGCGCAGATGCGCTTAGGAAAAAGACATTACAATATTTGTTAAAAACTGACATTTACGCAAATATAAGTAGTTTCTATACAAAATAATGTAATTATTATAATATAATTCTTCTTATTGTACAATATAAATGCGCGTATTAGCTAAATATATTTTGTTAAGGGCATGAGGGATTGTGTTCGAGATTTGTGTGTTACGTCACTTCCGTGTAGGTTGGACAGGATTCAGAGAACAACAGTTATTATTATTATTTGTACTATGTTTAAATAATTCTTGAGTTAAAAAAGAAAACATATTTTGGTGATAGTTTCACTTGAGCACGCAGTTAATGCTAGACCAAAGCATCCAGTTAATGCTTGATAAAAGGTAGTGCTACGATCAGCATTTTTGTCAGAGTTTATTCTTTTGCTATTGTTTTTACTTAGCAGTGTAAATGTAAGATTTAATGAGAGAGGCATAATTATAATAATTATTATTGTTCTCATTTTCATCTGATTTAACATTTCTTTATTTTCTTTTCTGTCCACTGACTTGCGTTTTCCATGATCAGATCAGTGCCAAACTTGCACACCATAGATGAGTAAGAAGTACACATATCATTGATAAACATTTCATATGTATCTATATAGTGTACAGAGTGCTTCCTTAACTGGTTTCTTTTTGTTTCAATTTCAGATCAATGTCATATGAGTTAGTGTATAGTCGAGGAAACTGTACACAATGAGTAAATCAAATGATAGTAAAGAGCAGTGGAGACTGTCATTAAAAGATGGCATCACAATTGAAGATGAGGCTGATGTGTTTGAGATAACAGACTTCACCACAGCTTCTGAATGGGAGAGATTTATAGCTCGCATAGAAGAGATTCTTCATGAATGGAAGTTGGTGAGTCATGAGCCACGTCCACCTGCTTTGAAAGACCAGTATGCTGCAGGGACGTGGGCGGAAAGGTCTGAAGAGGTGCTTTTTGCTGACTTTAGATTCACCTTCTCATACCTTTACCTCCAGATGAATGAGGAAGCATCCACTGCAGGTATATCCAAGAAAGAGGATGTGGAAGATGTAGATGAAGACCATAAAACGCCTACAGTTTTTCTTGACCTCATGAACTTTGACAATGATTTTCCATCCAGAGCCCATTATTTGTGCAGGTGGTATGGCCTTCAGGAGTTCTTTACCCTAACACCTGAAAGTGAGAAGCAGTTCATTGAAGGGGAGAGCAGATCACGACTGCTTCTCAGCTCAGCAGCCGTGGCTTTCGGAAACTGCAGCTGCAGCATTCCCGTTTTTATCCAGATACAGCAGAAATGGAGAAAACTTTTCACAGGGACGGCCTTGGTTCAAGGCGCAACCATAGAATTTGAAATGTCACACCTTCGGCATTTTCCACCACAGTTCTGCCACCTGGCTGGCCTGCTGCAGGTATTTAAATCTAAGCTAGGTTGTGTGTATATTTCTATGCCGCCAGTGTCCGTGTCCGTGAGGTTCACCTATGTCTTACAGGACTGGATACACAGTGCCTGGCCACAGGTGCCTCCAGATTTTTCTTCCTTCTGTGATGGGGAAGTAGGTTATGGGGAGATTGACTTTCTTCCATTTGGGGCATGTAGTGATCCAATCAGTGAGCTCCACCTTTTCTGCACATGGCCTTGCCTGTCTGAAGATATGATTGTTGAAAACAGTTTATATTCTGACCTTGATCCACTTCAAGCCCCACAGTGGGTGGTCAGGCTTCAGATGAATGATGACCTACAGTGCTTGCTGGGCGAGTTTTTACGGGACTTCCTGAAACTCTGTGATCGACAAGAAAGCACAGATGAGGTCCTGAAAAAAGTAATTCTAGACAATGATGCAGACAAGGATAAACATGGGGCAGAGATCTCTCAAGCTTTGCAGAGGCTCACTGAGCCTGTCCCAGCTTTGTCCTCCATTCCTTCAATCAGCAATGTCATGTCCTCAGCCTCAGCTAGAATAAAATTCAAACCTGAAGATGCACCGATCCCAGACTCACTGCTTGATAAGCTTCTCTTCTACCTGTTCCCTGATGCAAAAACTCCAAGGAGTCCATCAAAGCAGAAGACAGTAACAAATAAGCGTCAGGAATCCAATGCTTCCTCTGGATCTTTGTCATCTCCTATATCAGAACATGCATATGATATGAATGATGAGAAGGACAAAAAGGATTCAGAAAGAGTGAATGAAATTACATCTGAACTAAGCAAGCAGCTGAAATCAGCACCAGTAGATAGCCTTACTTACAAACTCAGCCTTGCTCTGTGTAATGTAAATCACAATTTTGGTGGTCTCCTTGGTGTAGCTCATTTATGGCAAGAGTTTATACTTGAAATGAGGTTCCGTTGGGAAAATAAACATCCCATTTGTGGCATAGAGAAGGGAGCACCCAACATGGGGTCCTGTCTTCTTCATCAAAAGCTACAGATGTTGAACTGCTGCATCGAATGCAGAATAAAAAGAGAGTCTGCTGGGTTTGGATATGGTCCAGACTCTGTGAGCATCCATGATCGATCTCATGACTCGTCATTTGATGCCACAGATAACTCAGATAATATAGAGCAATCTGCTGTCAGGAGATCAGACAAAACTGCCAGTATTGTGAGCTCTAGTGATGATGAAGAGTTTTTTGAATGTGCAGAAACTGAGGATGAAAATGCTTTGAACCAGACCGGACAAGAAGATGATGAAACTGACAGCCCGCTTCAAGGTGAAGAAGATAATTACAAAACTAATAGCAATGCCAATGCTGCTGGCAGTATCTCTGTGAACTTGGAATCGCAAGAGAATATTGAATCTAAATCAGGTAAAGCTGTTAAGAAGCAAGCTAGAGATGGTGCTAGAAAAGGCAGCGTTGATAGCTTCAAAGATTCCTTAACACATCGGCCAGAAGGTAGAATGGTTCCTTTGAAGAATGTGCACTTATTGGCAACTGGGGAGCAGTTGTACATCCCAATCACCCAAGAGCCTTCACCTATGACAGAGGATATGCTAGAAGAGCATGCAGAAGTTCTGGCTAAACTTGGATCCTCCGCTGAGGGCTCACAGATTCGTGCCCGTATGCAGAGTGCTTGTCTGGTTTCAGATATGGAGTCATTCAGAGCTGCTAACCCAGGATGTATCTTGGAGGATTTTGTCAGGTGGTACTCCCCAAGAGATTATGTGCTTGATGGTGAAAGTGAAGATAGTGGAGCAGAAAGTGGTAATGCTAGATCAGGATCTGGCAGGAGGAGTTCTGGAAATAGTCCCTCAAAAAGAGGGCGCTTAAGTCAGAGGATGCAGATTCCAGGTAACATGTGGGTGGAGGCTTGGCAGAGCGCAAAACCTGTACCAGCCCGCAGGCAGAAGAGGCTGTTTGATGACACAAAGGAGGCAGAGAAGGTCCTGCATTACTTGGCGTCAATGAAACCTGCAGAGGTTGTCTTGCATCTGATGCCGTGTGTCATTCACGCAGCCATAGCCAAGTTGACTGAGGAATCGGTTAAAGCACATGTCCCCAATGCAAAATCTATGATAGATCAGCTGGTTTCTAGAGCTGCCAAGGTGACAAGAAACTTTTCAAATGATAAAAAGAAATATTCTGACATTCTGCGTTTGATTGAGATAGCCGAGACGGTTTCTGCTCGGACAACATCACTACGTTCCAAGTTTACGAGTGATCATCTGACATCACCGGAGCAGGAAGGCAAGGAAGAAGAGATTGAGAGCTTTGTTACCAGCCTCCTCACCCAGTCTGAAGTCCCGGTCAGGGGTGGAGCCTGTGGGCCAGCTGGAGCCATCATCCACAAGATGTTCATTGCTGCACAGAGAGCCAGCAACATGATCTTGGACGATGAAGTAGCTGGACCAGAACAAACTGAGCAGAACACAAGCCTCAGCAGCAGCCAAGAGTGGAAGAACTCCAGAAAAAATTCCGCGTTGCATTCCCCATCATCAGAGGTCAAAACATCAGCCTCATGTCCAGACTTCCCCCCAGCAAGTTCCAGAGAGTATATTCTGAGGGCAATGGTTCCCCGCCCTGCTCCTTATTCCAAAGTGTTACCACAGAGAATGTATTGTATGTTGGTTGATGGAGAAAACAGACTAGCAGGTGCATTTACAGCAGATTCAACTTTTCAGTAATTTTTTTTTTTTTTTTTGTGGGTGTATCTTTCTGCCACCATCCCCAGCCGCTCATGTGCACACTTAATTATATTCATTTCTAGCATATCATCAGGATGTCTGAATCTGAGTTGCTGCCATATATTAGGTCCAGCAAACCACAGTTAATGAAGAACATGACCAGCTCCTTCCCACAATGCTCTTGGTACAGATGACACAGCAGTTTGGCCAGCAGAGTAGAAATGATCCTGTCTGTTCACGGTGGTGGAGCCTAATGGAAATTCTGTTTCAGAGAGTAATTGAAGCCTCTTTGCTGTGCTCTTTAGCCAGCAGAATGCTGTTTTGTTCTTCCCAACAGCATCAGCCACCAGGAGTTTGTGGTTTGCAGGTCATTTTGTTTTCCACAATTTCTGCCAGGTTTCACTGGTGTCTGCATTCACAAATAACATTTTTTTTGTTGTTGTATTTTCCATTTTTAAATGTTTGAGTCTTTCATTATATCTTTCATTAATTAAATGTTAAACGTTAAAAATTTGAAAATACAATGGGGGCAAACAGAAACAAAAAAATGTTTCAAAAGAGTTGCTGATAGCTCATGATAACACTGTATTGATTAGTATCAAGCATTATAATTGCTGTAATCCCTATGTACAAGCTTCCTGTACATCACCTGAAGACATGATATCAAAGAGCAGAATACATGGCCCTCACTGTATAGAGGAAAACTCTTTATTGAAATAGAATTCAGTGTATAGGAGCATATCAGTTCAGAAGATGGGTGCAAAGGGGAAAAAAGAAATGTAAATGAAATAGGATTATATGAGCAGTCCTTAAGCAGAACAGCACATTCAAATTTTGAGTAAACAGTTGTGCATCAGCAAAAACTTGTAAAAAAACTTGTAAATTCACTCTGAAGATGGTGATGTACTTGGAGATTTACTACAGATTTATACATTCTTTTATGAAATAGAATAACTAGAAGAAGAGAAAGTATTTACTTGTTGACTTTTTCCCACTAAAGTTGCAGATGAATTTTTACTGAGTGAAAAAAAAAAAAAAAGTAGTTTATGAGGACTGTGTTTCATATATAATGATTTGTTTATGAAATGGTGAACATTGGTTGAGTGTTTATATATATATTATATATATAATATATATATATATATATATATATATATATATATATATATATATATATATATATATATATATATATATATATATAGTTTATATATAGAGTGACTACTTCCAATGAAGCATAAGGCATCAACAAAGGTTCCACAGCCAGTCCTGTCTTGAGCAAGTCAGGATATCTCAGACCATGTTTTATCTGCTTCCTTTAGTTCTTTTATTGTGCGTCTCCATGTTTCTGATGACCTGACCCACTTTATTTTCCCTTGAGGTGTCCAAGTCAAGGAGGTACAGGAGTGTCTTGTTTTTTTTCCATTCGTGGCCCAGCCATTTCCATCTTTGTCTTTTGACCCCTTTAGTGATGTTCTTGAGGCTCATTTGTTGAATATTGGTTGTTTGTATGTAGAGTGAGGACTGTCTGTTTCATGTATAACATTCTGTTAATGAAATAGTGGGTGAATATTGGTTGAGTGTGTATGTAGAGTGAAGACAGTCTTTCATGTGAAGCTCCATTTATGAAACAGTGGGTGAACATTGGTTGTATTATAAAGCTGAATTAAGCATAAAGTTCATGAAGTGATACAACATGTATCTCCAGTCATAATTAACTTATTTTAAGTTGTATGCACAGCATATTTGTACATAATTCTATGTAAATTTTATTCTTCAAAGAGGGTTATAAATGCCACTGATTTATTCATGAGATACAAGTTGTGAAATTGTTCATTTCTGATTGCTGTTGTTTCATAAATTCTTTTACATGAAATATTTATCATGCATGAGATATATCATGTATACTGCAGTTAGTTACTGTGATCGTGAGTAATGAGTTCTGAATTTATTATTCATAATTGCACCAAAAAAAAAGAAAAAAACTTGCTTGCTGGTATTAAGTTATTGTCATTTTGTTTTAGCTGTGTATGGGAGGGGGGGAGGGAGATATTTGCAATCCTTTTTTTTTTCCTTTTCTTTTTTTGGTTGTTAGAGATTTCAGTCTTCTTTCTTTCACCCCCCCCCTTTTTTGATCTTTTAGCTTTGATATCAAGGTCTTTCTTTTGCCCAATCTTTTATCCTGATCATTTTTTTTTTCTGCTGACCATTCTCTGCAGTGTGCTGACAGGTCTCGGAAAATATAGGCACTAACACTGTATTCCTATGTGCCTCTGAGGCATGACAGGATTACCTTACCTTAACACTGTAATCCTATGTGCCTCTGAGGCATGACAGGATTACCTTACCTTAACACTGTATTCCTATGTGCCTCTGAGGCATGACAGGATTACCTTACCTTAACACTGTATTCCTATGTGCTTCCGAGGCATGACAGGATTACCTTACCTTAACACTGTATTCCTATGTGCCTCCGAGGCATGACAGGATTACCTTACCTTAACACTGTATTCCTATGTGCTTCCAAGGCATGACAGGATTACCTTTACCTTTTCTTTATTTTCTATAGCATTCTTTCTTCCTTCCTTTCTGTTGCAGTGTTATTTAGGAAAAAAGCAAGAGCTAAAATATCCTTTTGTTGTGATGTTTAGAAGAGTTTGTCCTGCCATTTTTATGTTTAAACTTTTCTTTTGGATTTTTCTGTTTTTATGGCAGTGCTTTAAGTCTGGTTATCAACACACATCTGTTGTTTTAATCTCCTGTTCTTTTACAATTCACAACTTTTTGGTTGGGCTTTTTTTTCCCCCTCTTTCTGTATTGCAAACCTCTTTGTAAGTAGAAAAGAGAGCATGTGTGAAGAGTTATGTTGTGATAAAATTGCATTGAAATGATAATCAGTGCTAATAAAGTATAGTTTTTTTGTTTTTTTTTATTTTCGATAGTTTAGCCAGTTGGATTATAAGTAGAGATATCACATGGTTGCTGGTGGTTAGTCACTCCATACACTTGACAAACAGCAAGAATGAACCTAGCCCACATTTATTGTTGCTGTAAGATGAATTCTGTACATTGCAAGCTATAACATTTGATAATGGGCAAGAGGAGGGCAGCTCTAAAATTGGTTTCAAAGATTAAGTTTAAAAATTGAATTACAGGCAAATTTTTGTAGCAATATTTGATAATTATACATTTACTGGGGAGCATAGAGTGGTAGTTTGTAAGTTAGAAATGATTTGAGTGTAAATTACTGCCTTACTGCCAGAAAGGCGAGGTTGTCTATGCATATCATTCCCAAGATTGGCCAGAAGTCTTCTTCAAACATTTGCAGACCAGTTAGGGTTAAAACTGTTGGGTGGAGAGAGAGAGAGAGAGAGAAGGACCATAAGAGAGCAAACAAATGTGACTATTAAAAAAATATGAAAATGAAAGTGATTATTCTAGAGGCATTGTTAATATTGCCAGCTAGCCATAGCTGGCTGAGAACCCAATACTGTCAGCCTGCAGTGCTCACAAAAGTAGGCTGTTGTCTGGCCAGCATTGTAGGGATCAATTTATTCCTCCAGAACAGCAAAACCCACTTCTTGGGTCCACTCAAGATGTTAAAGAAAACAACTGTATACTCTTCCTGACTCATCTTGTGTTGTGTTCTTCAGCCTTTCACCTGGCACAGCCTGGTCAGCAGATGATGTAGCCAGATGTCAGCCCCCATGTGATGATGAAAACTAAAGATGAACTGCCGTAGGTGTATGTGAGACTGGCATTGATATCTGAGTGAACATTGAAGAAGAAGATGAAGAAGAAGAAGAAAATCTTAACCATGACATTAACTTGACATGGAATCCTCAGAAAAGATAGAAATTGAGGAAGACCTAGAAATACTTGGAGAAGGGAAATTTATGACAGTGCTCAAGGACATGGGATATACATGAAGTGGAGAGTAAATCCAAGAACAGGGACATCTGGAGAGCCTTTGTCTGTGGCCTGTACTCCCAAGGAAGTGAAAGATGATGATGATGACATTAACTGGAAATAACTCAAACGTTTGTAGCGATAATCAACAAACAACATATTAAGAAAAGATGGACTCACACATACAATTTTTTTTTGTCTTTTTTGTCCAGAAGATTTAGAAGAAACTCTTTGTGCAAGGTATACTTTATTTTGGTACCAAACAAACATATATTTAGTCTGTCATAAATGTTGTGACATTTTTTTTCCCATGAATGATGGACCATCATCAGCTTGTTTATGTGCCTTCTTTAGGACAATGAGTTTTTATTTTGACATATCTGTTATGAGTATGTGTAAATGTAACTTTGTTAATTCACTGATTTGTTTATATTTGAAAATTCATCATCTTTTTTTTTGCATTTTGGCCATTTAAAGAACCATAACCTCTGCATGCACACTCTTCTAAAGTCTGTTCTGTTCTCTGTTCTGTCTGTATGATTTATATAGTTTTTATTGTCCAATAAATTTTTTTTTAGAAGCTTCTCTCGGTATTTGATGTCTGTCATTCACTTGCTTATCACTTGCATTTCAAACAAATCATAGTTTATTCTCCTCTTTATCTGTGTGGTTCTTGTTAATGGTTTTTGATTTGTTATTTCTGTACTTTTGCCTGTGTTATCTCAACAAGTTTCATGCACATTAGTAGATGATTCATGTGTTTTTTGTTTTTTTTTTTCTTTCTAAATCTGGTTTTATAAGGTTTCATGACTTTCAAGATGTAGGAGGCTGATGCATAGAACCAGTGATCACGCTAGGAGTTTTTAAAACCGGTACAGCATGAAGTACTTTCTGAAATACCAGTTTCTCAATACAACATTCAGCACTTTATATTTTTTGTTATGTAAAATTAAACATACTTTACAGACATCAGTGGAAAGTATATGTTTGTGTGAATTTATTTTTTCTTATGTTATTTGCAGCAATATTTAGGTAACCCTGTCATGCCTTAGAGGCACATAGGGATATGGTGTTAGTGCCCATATTTTTCCTTGACCTGTCAGCACACTGGAGGGTGATATGGTCAGTATCATGCCTGGCTGCCTTTTCCTTCCCCAACTCCAGAAGAAGTCGGGTACCCATTTCTACAGCTGGGTGACTGGGGTGCTGCCGGCTGGATTCAAACCCCCCGACCTTTGCCATGAGAGACCCATTGCACTAACCACTTCACCACTCAGACACCCGCGTCAATATTTAAACTTTACAAAATGTTCACATCCTGAAATGAAGTCATAACCGGTTGGTTCTCCTTCATGCCAGTTCAGTATCATCAGCCAACTGGGCCGAATATCCTCCAACCAGTTTTGGTGTTTGCGTTTTTATTAGTTTTTTTTTTATATATATATAATATAAACCAGTTACAAAAACAGACAACCTCCAAACATTTCAGTTTTTCTTGGTTTTAATTGGTAATTTACTGGTAATTATCAGTTAATGTGATCACTGATAGAACTAGCTCATCAGCATCATCTTGGGCATTATTTATCAATCTAGTATAAGATCCAACACTTTTGTGATAGGAACTTATAAAATTTGTCAAAGATTAGAACTCAGTCAATACAAAGAATGGGTATTATCAGTCACTATACGCTGATGAGGATGTGACGAGATAACAGGTGAACTTATTAAAGCAGGAGGAAAGGAATGTGCAACAATCTATCATGCACTATGTAAAAAGATATGGCATTCAGGTATTTGGCCAAAAGAATGGAAAAGAGCTGTATTCATACCACTGCCGAAAAAAGGGTAACCTGAAATTATGCCCAAACTACAGAACTGTTGCCCTGATTAGTCATGCCAGTAAAATTCTCTTAAAAATCATAATGGGTAAGAAAATAAAAGAAGTCAATATGGTCCAAGCTGGTTTCAGGCAAGGAAGAGGATCAAGAGATCATATATTCAATATAAGATTAATAATAGAGAAATGCAGAGAATTTAATGTGAATCTGTATTTATCTTTTATAGACTATTAAAAGGCACTTGATTGTGTACAACACTAGAAACTTAGGGAAACAATGGAAAAATTAGATTTCCAACACATTTGATACAGTTAACATCACTGCTGTATCTAGACCAACAAGCAGCAGTAAGAATAAATGGTGAAACAACAACTTGGTTTGACATAAAACAAGGGGTCCGTCAGGGATGCATATTATCGCCTTACTTAACTTGTATACTGAAAATATAATGAGGAATGTTAGAGAAGATGTAGACAAAGAATATTACGATGCCATAAAAATTGGAGGTTATGAAATACTAGAGATTAGATATGCTGATGACACAGTATTACTGTCCACAGCGTTGGCTGTTATGCTTCTCCAGAGTACACAATACTTCATGCAGGCCATCAGCTCAGTTGGTGATCTCTCACAAAAAGGAATGGAAAAACTAATTATGTCAGTCCGTAAGAATAGTGAAGAGCAAAACCTCTATCTTAATGCAAAGAAAACTAAATTGATGACAACTGACAAAAAAACATAAGGCAGATGAAATATGTATCAATGAGGAAAACCATGAAGAAGATTATATATAAAAAAGACAAAGCTTAGACTTTTCAGCAACAGAGGAAGTGAAGAAGTATTAGCTGCAATTTATAATCATTTAAATTTTACATAAGAATGGAACAAAAGTAGCTGTCTCGTCATTTTATAAATGTATAATTCTTGACTCCCGCCATAATGTTGAAAAGAATAACCCATAATCATGCAATTTAATTAAGATTGATGTAACTTTCCCAGTTTAAATGTAATGACATTATTCCTTACTTTGCTTTCTCCCCCCACCTCCCTGCAACATTTATTTGTTGAAAAAATACTTCTAACACATTGCCATTATAACGTTTGATTGTACTGATCTTGAACAAAGGGGAAGTAAATACAGTGTCACATACAGCTGCTGTTCTTGTTTAACTATTTCAGTATATGTATGACCAGTACTCAAGGCCTTGGGAGGGGGGGGGGGGGAAAGAGAGGGGTTCATCTTTATCAGTGAATATGAAAGCAGCTGTTAAAATGCAGTGATATATATATATATATATATATATATATATATATATATATCTTATCTTATATCTTATATCCTTCCCGTGCCGTTAGACGTCACATAGGGCTCGCAAAGTAGTTCGCCAATTTTTCCTGTCTTCTGCGAGTCTTTCAACCTCATCAAAGGATTTTATGCCTGTTAACTTGGCCTCTCTTAATAATGTTCTCTTCAGAGTTTCACGCGGTCTGCCCCTTTTTCTTCGGCCTGTTGTGTTCCACTTGATAGCTTGTTTTGGGATTCTCTGCTCATTTCTATATATATATATATATTATATATATTAATTGCTTGACGGCATAATCGTGTGAAGACAACAATCATACAGATTTAATCATGAATATTCAGTGTTTAACTGTACGAGAGCTGTATCTATCTTCCACCTGTTTTTAATGCATTTGAGTATTTGGCACATGGCTGTATACACTTGTACGTGTATGGAACTTGTTTTGCTAGAAGAAGAAGAAGAAGAATAATAAATTTTTTTTCTGCAAAAAACTAAAACGGAAACGACACCGTTCGGACTGATAAATGAAGTGTTCTTGGGCGGTGGCTTGGTCTCTATATGATGCTGCTCTCAGCTGAGGACGAAGACATGTTCGATGTGTCCTCATGAATGTTTTTATGGCCTACAGCCAGATATGTGTTTTTACAGAGGCTGTGTTACTGCATCGGTAGTTTAAGTTTACCGTAGAAAAAACACATAGAAAAACATTCATACTAACACAGGGAGCAGTATCTGTGTTAGTTTTACTGCGTACTCAGAGAGATGCAGTAGCAGACCACTTTAGTAGGGTTTGACCCAGCTGAGGAGGAGCTTCTTCCTCTCTGTAGTAATAAGACTGTTCTAGGACAGCTGCTGCTCACACATCAACATGTCCTTTTATTTCATCGAAAATCAATTTTAATTTAAATAATTTCTTGGCATTTTTTTGTCTTTCAAAATTTAAATTAAGAAACGTAAAGCCTAAAGGACCCTAATTTAAAAATAAAAGGAAAAAAAACATTTACAGGATATACGGGTAAATAAAATCACTGATAATAAAGTCCTTCTCCGATTAAGAAAAATGATTTCTTCAAAACTATGATAGCTAGAACGATGTGTTCTGTGTCAAGTCAGACATAATAACAGCCGCATAATGTGTAGAGTTTCAGGAGAACACAAACAAAATTTCAAAATACAATTTCACGTACTGGACACTGACCTATTCAGGTCTGGACTTTCTCTCCTCTGACAGCAACTGCCAGCAATCAAAAAATTAAGTGGGGGGCCACTGCAGTTAATTATCACATACTTCAAAGATCCATGAACGTGCAGCTGTAATGTTAACGTAAATGGGGGCGCCAACCTAGCACGTGTCCGTAATTATCTATCCACTAGTTGTTTACCCGGTGTTGTCCGCGTATTTATTTATCCCAATCAACAAAGTTCTACTCATTTCAACTACAGAACTGGACGGTTCTACAACATTCTTTTCATTTCCACAGCCTTCTAGAAGGTTCTACAGAGTCCTGACGGTTCTACAGAGTTCTATTCCTTCTATTCGAGTAAACGTGGGCTTCATTGTCACCAATCGCTTAGTGACCACGAAAACTATGGATTCGACACTAATGTCGGTCAAAATGGACATTTTATATTTCACCACTTCTCACCCTCTCCCCTACCCCCCCCCCCCCCCCCCATGCCGATGAAGGCTTAACTTGCGAGTGACACTATTCAACTCTGCGACCCTGGAAACTATGGATTCGACTCTAATATCGGTCGCTTTTGATTATTTGTACAAATCATCTCATCCCACCCCAACCACTAGCCCCCACCCCCATGCCGGTGGGTACTGGGCGTGGACTTACATGGCATCGGGAGTGTCACTATTCATCTCAGCCACCCCGAAAACTATAGATTCAACACCAATATCGTTTATTCTCGATTATTTTACATGTCGCCCCGATCCCGAGGGGTTTTAGGGGTATCCTAGGGATGATTTGACCCATAAAGGTCCATTGTCCAGATTGTAAGGAATATGTGTGCCAAGTTTGGTTGAAATTGTTCCAGGCGGTCCAGTGTAATGCTCTAACACACACACACACACACACACACACACACACGTTCGTTTATATATATATACTTGTACGTGTATGGAACTTGTTTTGCTAGAAGAAGAAGAAGAAGAATTTTTTTTTCTGCAAAAAACTAAAACGGAAACGACACCGTTCGGACTGGTAAATGAAGTGTTCTTGGGCGGTGGCTTGGTCTCTATATGATGCTGCTCTCAGCTGAGGACAAGTGTTCTTGGGCGGTGGCTTGGTCTCTATATGATGCTGCTCTCAGCTGAGGACGAAGACATGTTCGATGTGTCCTCATGAATGTTTTTATGGCCTACAGCCAGATATGTGTTTTTACAGAGGCTGTGTTACTGCATCGGTAGTTTAAGTTTACCGTAGAAAAAACACATAGAAAAACATTCATACTAACACAGGGAGCAGTATCTGTGTTAGTTTTACTGCGTACTCAGAGAGATGCAGTAGCAGACCACTTTAGTAGGGTTTGACCCAGCTGAGGAGGAGCTTCTTCCTCTCTGTAGTAATAAGACTGTTCTAGGACAGCTGCTGCTCACACATCAACATGTCCTTTTATTTCATCGAAAATCAATTTTAATTTAAATAATTTCTTGGCATTTTTTTTCTTTCAAAATTTAAATTAAGAAACGTAAAGCCTAAAGGACCCTAATTTAAAAATAAAAGGAAAAAAAACATTTACAGGATATACGGGTAAATAAAATCACTGATAATAAAGTCCTTCTCCGATTAAGAAAAATGATTTCTTCAAAACTATGATAGCTAGAACGATGTGTTCTGTGTCAAGTCAGACATAATAACAGCCGCATAATGTGTAGAGTTTCAGGGGAACACAAACAAAATTTCAAAATACAATTTCACGTACTGGACACTGACCTATTCAGGTCTGGACTTTCTCTCCTCTGACAGCAACTGCCAGCAATCAAAAAATTAAGTGGGGGGCCACTGCAGTTAATTATCACATACTTCAAAGATCCATGAACGTGCAGCTGTAATGTTAACGTAAATGGGGGCGCCAACCTAGCACGTGTCCGTAATTATCTATCCACTAGTTGTTTACCCGGTGTTGTCCGCGTATTTATTTATCCCAATCAACAAAGTTCTACTCATTTCAACTACAGAACTGGACGGTTCTACAACATTCTTTTCATTTCCACAGCCTTCTAGAAGGTTCTACAGAGTCCTGACGGTTCTACAGAGTTCTATTCCTTCTATTCGAGTAAACGTGGGCTTCATTGTCACCAATCGCTTAGTGACCACGAAAACTATGGATTCGACACTAATGTCGGTCAAAATGGACATTTTATATTTCACCACTTCTCACCCTCTCCCCTACCCCCCCCCCATGCCGATGAAGGCTTAACTTGCGAGTGACACTATTCAACTCTGCGACCCTGGAAACTATGGATTCGACTCTAATATCGGTCGCTTTTGATTATTTGTACAAATCATCTCATCCCACCCCAACCACTAGCCCCCACCCCCATGCCGGTGGGTACTGGGCGTGGACTTAAACGGCATCGGGAGTGTCACTATTCATCTCAGCCACCCCGAAAACTATAGATTCAACACCAATATCGTTTATTCTCGATTATTTTACATGTCGCCCCGATCCCGAGGGGTTTTAGGGGTATCCTAGGGATGATTTGACCCATAAAGGTCCATTGTCCAGATTGTAAGGAATATGTGTGCCAAGTTTGGTTGAAATTGTTCCAGGCGGTCCAGTGTAATGCTCTAACACACACACACACACACACACACACACACACACACACACACACACACGTTCGTTTATATATATATATATATATATATATATTAATTGCTTGACGGTATAATCGTGTGAAGACAACAATCATACAGATTTAATCATGAATATTCAGTGTTTAACTGTACGAGAGCTGTATCTATCTTCCACCTGTTTTTAATGCATTTGAGTATTTGGCACATGGCTGTATACACTTGTACGTGTATGGAACTTGTTTTGCTAGAAGAAGAAGAAGAAGAATTTTTTTTTCTGCAAAAAACTAAAACGGAAACGACACCGTTCGGACTGGTAAATGAAGTGTTCTTGGGCGGTGGCTTGGTCTCTATATGATGCTGCTCTCAGCTGAGGACAAGTGTTCTTGGGCGGTGGCTTGGTCTCTATATGATGCTGCTCTCAGCTGAGGACGAAGACATGTTCGATGTGTCCTCATGAATGTTTTTATGGCCTACAGCCAGATATGTGTTTTTACAGAGGCTGTGTTACTGCATCGGTAGTTTAAGTTTACCGTAGAAAAAACACATAGAAAAACATTCATACTAACACAGGGAGCAGTATCTGTGTTAGTTTTACTGCGTACTCAGAGAGATGCAGATAGCAGACCACTTTAGTAGGGTTTGACCCAGCTGAGGAGGAGCTTCTTCCTCTCTGTAGTAATAAGACTGTTCTAGGACAGCTGCTGCTCACACATCAACATGTCCTTTTATTTCATCGAAAATCAATTTTAATTTAAATAATTTCTTGGCATTTTTTTTTCTTTCAAAATTTAAATTAAGAAACGTAAAGCCTAAAGGACCCTAATTTAAAAATAAAAGGAAAAAAAACATTTACAGGATATACGGGTAAATAAAATCACTGATAATAAAGTCCTTCTCCGATTAAGAAAAATGATTTCTTCAAAACTATGATAGCTAGAACGATGTGTTCTGTGTCAAGTCAGACATAATAACAGCCGCATAATGTGTAGAGTTTCAGGAGAACACAAACAAAATTTCAAAATACAATTTCACGTACTGGACACTGACCTATTCAGGTCTGGACTTTCTCTCCTCTGACAGCAACTGCCAGCAATCAAAAAATTAAGTGGGGGGGCCACTGCAGTTAATTATCACATACTTCAAAGATCCATGAACATGCAGCTGTAATGTTAACGTAAATGGGGGCGCCAACCTAGCACGTGTCCGTAATTATCTATCCACTAGTTGTTTACCCGGTGTTGTCCGCGTATTTATTTATCCCAATCAACAAAGTTCTACTCATTTCAACTACAGAACTGGACGGTTCTACAACATTCTTTTCATTTCCACAGCCTTCTAGAAGGTTCTACAGAGTCCTGACGGTTCTACAGAGTTCTATTCCTTCTATTCGAGTAAACGTGGGCTTCATTGTCACCAATCGCTTAGTGACCACGAAAACTATGGATTCGACACTAATGTCGGTCAAAATGGACATTTTATATTTCACCACTTCTCACCCTCTCCCCTACCCCCCCCCCCCCCCCCATGCCGATGAAGGCTTAACTTGCGAGTGACACTATTCAACTCTGCGACCCTGGAAACTATGGATTCGACTCTAATATCGGTCGTTTTTGATTATTTGTACAAATCATCTCATCCCACCCCAACCACTAGCCCCCACCCCCATGCCGGTGGGTACTGGGCGTGGACTTACATGGCATCGGGAGTGTCACTATTCATCTCAGCCACCCCGAAAACTATAGATTCAACACCAATATTGTTTATTCTCGATTATTTTACATGTCGCCCCGATCCCGAGGGGTTTTAGGGGTATCCTAGGGATGATTTGACCCATAAAGGACTTCTAACACATTTGCATTATAACGTTTGATTGTACTGATCTTGAACAAAGGGGAAGTAAATACAGTGTCACATACAGTTGCTGTTCTTGTTTAACTATTTCAGTATATGTATGACCAGTACTTACGGCCTTTGAGGGGGGGGGGGGAAGTCATCTTTATCAGTGAATATGCAGCTGTTAAAATGCAGTGAAACAATTTTGGACTCAAGCTACAGTGTAACTGAACTTGAAGCAACCTAAACTCTGCTCGTTTCTTGTAATGAGCACTGTGGTTTGATACTCTCCTTTAGCATAGCTAGGCAAATCTGCCTGAATCCTGCTATTGTCCACGTGATACATGCCCTGAAAAATCATTGGTTGAAATGTGATGTTTAGAAGCAAGTGGCGTAAAGAGTGTAATTGCTAACTTTTAGCTATAGAAATGCATTTATATGAAACTTTTTTTTTTTGTTGGGTCAGGTCAACAGTTTGTTACTGCAGTCATTCTACAGAGGTCTCGACCATCTTGATATAGAGTTACTTCAGCTTTCTCCAATTTTGACACAGTCGCCCCAGACATAGTCGGCCCAGCTTTCTCCGAATTTAACACAGTCGCTCCAGCTTTCTCCGAATTAAACACAGTCACCCCAGCTTTCTCCGAATTAAACACAGTCACCCCAGCTTTCTCCGATTTTAACACAGTCGCCCCAGCTTTCTCCGAATTAAACACAGTCACCCCAGCTTTCTTCGAATTTAACACAGTCGCCCCAGCTTTCTCCGAATTTAACACAGTCGCCCAAGCTTTCTCCGAATTTAACACAGTCGCTCCAGCTTTCTCCGAATTTAACACAGTCGCCCCAGCTTTCTCCGATTTTAACACAGTCGCCCCAGCTTTCTCCGAATTTAACACAGTCGCCTCAGCTTTCTCTGAATTTAACACAGTCGCCCCAGCTTTCTCTGAATTTAACACAGTCGCCCCAGCTTTCTCTATTTTCTAAGCCTGTATAGGACAAAACAGTATTGTTATCTAAAAAAAGAAAAAGGCAAGGACTAAATCTTCTATTGTTGTGATGGCTTAGTAAAGCTTCCCCTTAATCTTTTTTTTTTTGACATTTAAATTTTTCTCTCAAGTTTTACCTAATTTTTTTTTCATGGCAGTATTAGTATATTATTTGAATATATTATATCCGGGGGATCGATTAGAGTAGTGCTTAGAGCACTTGTCTCCATTGGTCAAGGGTTCGAATCCTCATCTGAGCTGGATTTTTTTCCGACCAGTGTGGCTCCGAGGTCGATCCAGCCTCGTAAAATGGATGCCAAAGAAAATCTGGAAAGTCACCCTACCCCATACCCTGATGGCCCAGCATAATGAGGTCTCTAACGCTTCATCCCCTACGGCATTTGCTATGGGACTACCTTATATTCAAGTTTGGATGAGTGAACAAGTTTCATAAACCGTACTACATCTAATTCTGAATGGTCCAACACATAAACTTTGTGAATTTAGCTCTGTTGAGTGACACTAAACAATTCTTTCTCAGAATGGCAACATGGAGATTTAACTATCATGACAGCAAGACAAGTGTATGGGGCAGACAAGAAGAGGTACAAGGATATATAGTCGAATGTGCTCCTTCAAAAAAAAAAACAAAAAAAAATACAGAGACAAGTAGACAGTTAGGATTCTTCATTATCTGATTAAAAAAGAAACATAACAAAGGGTAATTTTTTTAAAAAAGTAAACACTGATTTACCTTCTTGAATGGGCATTTACAGGGCACCTGTCTGAGCAGCTGTGGTGGGCAGATGGGTATCCAAGCCAACAAGGGACAGATGTTTTCGAACGTGCACGTGCCCCAGTATCCCTGACAGTCTACGGGTTCCCAGGTGTTCATAGTCTTTCTTTTTGTACGCATTTCTACCTGTATTCAGGATAAAGCAGTAGTACTTCCTGCCACGGGCATGCATGTTTTCTTTACTCCTACAAAGTAATGTTCAGTACTAGTGCACTGCTGTAAGATGGGATAGGGTGATCTTTAAGGATTTATGATTTCAACCCTCACCCCCCACCCCCTTTTGGACTGGGCGACATATCCCTAGGTCCTCCTAATGAGTAATCGAATATGCTCCCATACACTCTTCACTAGACTGTTGAAATGATGATCATCAGTCCTATTTTGAAGTACGAGGATCATAACGAAAGTCGTGAGCAAATTTTTTGTTTAAGTCAGAATTTATGGACAGAGAAAATAAAAATGTGTCACATTAATCTTCACCCTTTTCTTCACGTTTCAACATAATCTCCATTTCTCTGCACACATATTCCCCATCTCTCTGCAAGTTTGAAAATACCCTCCCGGTAGAATTCCGTTCCAGCTAACCGACGGCACAGACGCAGTGCTTTCTGGACGTTCTCTCATGTGGGACCCAGCGGGCACAAACTTTTCTATAACTTAGGGTTTCAATCATTTCTTGTACTGCACTGTGTCCTATTCCAATATTTACAGGGATTTCAGATCCTGTGACATGTCTGATTTCTTTAATGATGTCGTCAACCCTTTCCACATAGCGTTCAGTGGGGGCAGTTCGAGGGAGACTGCTGCGAGGCATATCTTGGGTGCTCGTGTTTCCATCTTTGAAATGTTTCACCCACCTCCTAACACTGCTAGCACCCATACACATCTCCATAAGCAAGTTGAAGTCTTTGGGGGATTTCCTCTTTAACGAGAAACTCAATAACAGCACCTTGACGAAACGATATTTCAGCATCTGCCATTTTGTTTATGCTCCACGTGGTCACGTGACACATGGTGATGACGTCTTGTGACCTCTACATGAAGTGCAAAGGATGCAGATTAAGGTGATACATTTATATTTTCTCTATCTATAAATTCTGATTTTTTAAAAATTTTTGCTCACGACTTTCGGTATGACCCTCGTATGATTTCACTTTGCATACAGACAACTCGCAACAGAACGCCTGAAAGAAACTTCTTATCTAACAACATTTTTTTTTTTAAAATTCAGAGATTGAATCCCACATCCCCATCATTTGGTTCCTATATCCCCACCCCGGCCATCCTTTGCTTTCTAAACCTCCAACATTTACTTCTTATCCCTCATCATTTGCTTCCATTACTGCCATCATTTGATTCCAATACTCCCATCCTTTGGTTCTCATATCCTCGTTATTTGGTTTCGGTATCATAACCTCATCACTTGGTTCCTGTACCTTCATCATTTTTGGTTTTACACCCTTATCATTTGGTTCCCATATTCTCATTATTTGGTTCAGTTACCCCCAAATGGTGTGGATACCCCACCCCACCCCACCCCACCCCCCAAGTGACGAATCGATGACATAAAGTAGTGCTACAAAATTATTACTATGATTATTATATGGTTATATCTAAAAAACAGAATCCACCAGCATGCAGTATTAAATTAAACGGAACTGTTCTAAAGCAGGTGCAGAAATTCAAATACCTTGGAGCAGTAATAACTTCAGATGGGAAATGCAGAACAGAAATTAGGAACAGAATAGGCCAAGCAAAGACTGCATTTCAGAGAATGAGAAACATATTGACCAACACATCCTTATCAATGAATGTTAGAAAACGAGTCCTAAAATGCTATATTGAACCTATCTTGTTACATGGAAGTGAATCATGGACAATAGGCAAGTCTGCACAAAAATCATTGGAAGCAGCAGAAATGTGGTTTATTAGAAGAATGTTGCGAATCCCCTGGACAGCAAAAATAACTAATGAAGAATGTAGGAGAAGAGCTGGAGAGACAAAAAACCTTGTCAAAAAGATAAGAGAGAGACAATGTACTTTCATAGGACATGCAATGAGAAGAGGGGGCATTGAAAATATTATAACAACAAGAAAAATAGAAGGAAGAAGATCAAGAGGAAGACCAAGAGAAATGATACTGGACAGTCTGACGGGATGGTGTGAGAGGAGATCACCAACTGAGCTGATGGCCTGCATGAAGGATCGCGTACTCTGGAGAAGCATAATAGCCAACGCCAGTCGGCACGGCACATGATTATTATTATTATTATTATCACCTTGGCACCATTACAAACAGTAGTAGAACATGGTGATTCGCGTTTTCACTTTAGGCGAGTTACAAAGAGACAGTTCCTCGTACTTGCTGCACCAACACGCTGTTACATGTTCAATAGCTCACAAAGGCAAGAGGAAGTGGACATCGAACAGAATTGGCAGGGGAGCGAGAAGATAGTTAGAAAAAAGAACATGTCTGCTTCTCGTCAGAGTCCTTTCTCTGTGGACTTATGGGAAGAATTTATTCAACTAGCCTTTATAGACCAGGATCTCCGCGTGGAATTTTGTAAAACTATGAAAGACTGCTATAACCCCCCCCCCCCCCCCCACAACAACCCACAGACACACACAATGGTTAGCCTATTTATTACCTACTCGGTTTTCTTCAAATGCCCCCCCCCCTCTCATTGAAGCTCTCCGAGCCCCTCCCCCCTTAAAACAAGGAACGCCATTCCAGGAGCGATGTACTGGCCAGACCCTCTGAACTCACTGGACAAACTGTCATAACGAAATGCATATCTGACCACCCTAGGCAGCGTCATCTGTTATTAAATGGCTGCAGATGGCTGTAACCTGGCTGACGAAAAGAAAATCTATTTGTGTTTAATATCTAAGTATTTTAAATCGCATATGTAGTAACCGTATGTAATGAAGAATCCCAAAACAAGCTACCAAGTGGAACACAACAGGCCAAAGAAAAAGAGGCAGGCCGCGTGAAACTCTGAAGAGGACATTGTTAAGAGCGGCCAAATTAACAGGCATAAAATCCCTTGATGAGGTTGAAAGACTCGCCGAAGACAGGAAAAATTGGCGAACTACCTTGCGAGCCCTATGTGATGTTTAACGACATGGGAAGGATATAAGATGTAGTAACCAGGACATTGAAGGTCCAAGGGCAAAGGAATTCACTGGGGTCCCTATCCCCCCTGGCCATTATTTAACCCACACAAAGAAGACTTACACTAACAGTATTTGAATCGTGGCGCCCCTGAGCAACTGCTAAGTGTGCCCATGTGTGACGGTGCTGGTAGTAATCTGGTTTTGACCGGAAACTAACAGACGGATGGTGTTCCAGGCGGCAAGTTAAAACTTCCGGTTTCCAGAACTTGACAACATGTATTACAGTAATGTGCAGACTTGCAACAAAACACGCCCTTTCGTAAAAATTGAATCTGAGCTTCTTCTTCTTCTTCTTCTTCTTTTTCTTCTTCTTCTTCTTCTTCTTTCTCTGTCTTTTAAATGCCCCCTTGTGAATGTTTAGAGTTCATATTCTCATTACCATCTTTATGTAATGAAAGTTATTTTGAATCTGTTACAGCTTTAATTCGACTGACTATTAGAAAGATGACATCCACACTTGACAAGCTTATTACCTTGATTGGATCCACCAGGTCTTGCGACACGGTCACGTGGATCGTGAAGTAAACATCGCCTTTGGCTGGTATTGGGTGTGGGTTGATTTCTATCTTCGTAATCTGAATAAGATTGCTGAAGCCTCCTCCGCAGTTTCCCCACTCAAACGCGCCTGCTTGCTGTAATAACTTGCCATATTCCTCCGCCTCAGACGGCAAGTTCTTCTGCTGAAAATAGGTACTTTAAAAGTTTCCCTACCTATAACGCTGTGTATGTAACAGTTGTACTTCAAATACAGAATTCAAATAAACAATACTGTAAACTTACAAGAAGTGGTCAAGTGATAATCTTCCGACTGAGAACAGAACGCCGCATATTGAGACACTATCTACACCAGAAGCTGAAAATTTGCCTAACAGACCTATGTTTCTGCAGCAAAGAGCAACAGACACCACATCACATCCTCCAGAATTGCTAGCTATATAACTCACTCAGACAAAGGACCCAGCCAGCCCCCAGCCCCACCCCAACCCCCATACAAGAGAAGCTCTACGGCGATGCTGAAAGCTTGAGACGAACTGCCGCACTTGTGAGAGAGATTGATGTCACTGTTTGAGCAAATGACGATAAAGAAATACAGAAGTTTCCTACCAAATGCACTAGGTTTAGATCTTTTTCCAGTTTATGACCTTTAAGCTGGCTATGGCCAGTATGTGGTATCAGACTCAAGATCAGAATAAAAACAGAATCACATTCTGTGAGATCAAAAAGAGCAAGAGAATATCGGATTCTGCATTTCTTCAGATTGTTTATTTGAACTGTTTGGCGCAAGAGAACAGACAAGTAAATACTTATTGTTTTCTTATGTCGATTCTGATACAGTTAGATAGTGTCGGTATTCTAATAACTGTATTTTCATTATGAAAACTTTCCTCTTGTCCTGATGTTATAATTTATAATATTCTTATGTTACTCTGTATAGCTTCGATATCCAGGAATGGAGATGACTGCTGTGCACGTTTATTTTACATTGGGACCTATAGAGGACGGTCACACTTGTACAATTAGTCACACGTGAACAGTTAGTGTATATGTATATAAAACCAAATATACGACTATACACGAAACCACCATAGCAAAACTGTGAGAACAACACGTTAAAATTAAATCACATGCGACACATTTCAGATATTGTGACAGCTGCAAGAAATAAACACATATTGTACCACATTTTTTTTTATTGCTGCGTGCACATTTTGTTACATAAATAATACCCACCTATTTTGTTTCCCAAATTCCGACTGATAATTCTTGTTTTAACTATACTGAGCATATTTAATATGGTACTGAACTAGCATGTCAGCGCCGTCTTGTATTAATGCCGATTTTCCAGTACAATTCTTCTATAATCCTTGTTGATCTGAAATTAATTTTAATCTCTGACTCAAACATAGCATTAAAATTATCATCTAAATTCTACAACATATATTTACTCGCGTTCTAATTCAGCGGAGTCTCGGTCGCATTTATCTATGCCTGTGTCCCGCGGTACCTGCATGCCGCATGCTGTTACAGCGACTAATTGTGAAAGTTACAGGCAGCTAATTCCAGAACGAAAATTGGCGAACTACTTTGCGAGCCCTATGTGACGTTTAACAGCACGGGAAGGATTTAAGATATAAGAATTCCAGAACGAAGAATTCCAGAACGAGGAAGTTGAAAGTGAAGCATCGTTCCTAGCCGAATACCGAGAGAAAGTGAAGCACCATTCCTACCCGAATACCGAGAGAAAATGAAGCACCGTTCCTAGCCGAATACTGAGAATAAATGAAGCACCGTTCCTAGCCGAATACTGAGAATAAATGAAGCACCGTTCCTAGCCGAATACTGAGAGTAAATGAAGCACCGTTCCTAGCCGAATACTGAGAGTAAATGAAGCACCGTTCCTAGCCGAATACTGAGAATAAATGAAGCACCGTTCCTAGCCGAATGATGAGAGTAAGGCCATAACTTTTCGCATCCGACTAAAGAATTCAACTCCGTGAAAACTCCACCACCACCAAAAAAAAAAAAACTATGATGATTTAGAAGCGCGCCAGAAAAGTAGATTATTTATAGTCTTGGCAAACTCGCTGGCTTAAATAAATGAACTGTGCCAGTGGCACAGTAATCTTTGTTTCTCAGAAACTGATTACACTTTGTCGCTGTTGAGCTGCTATCTAAATACACAACGTCAGGAGAGTTGAAGATATATACAGTATTTATTTATTTTATTTTAAAGAGCGCATGAGTATTGCGGAAAAGGGGTGGGTGGGTGAAGTGGGGGCTAAAATCCGATCGGAGGTGCCCCAGTCACCCAGTTGTAGAAATGGACACTTGGTAAAGACCTGGTCAAACTCCAGCTTCCTACGGACCTCTACGGTGATGCCGAACGTCCGAGACTAACTGTTACTTTTTTCATAGAGATTTGTGTCGATGTCTGAGCGAACGAAGAAGAAGAAGTTCCTTTTGGAGCTAGGGAAAAGAAAGGTGAGCAGGCGTGACGCTGACTATATCATCCTAGGCCATCAGATCAAGAAAATACGGACACAAATACTACAGGTCTAAGAAAGTTTGTTGGCACTATACGAACACGTTTTAAGTAAATAAATAAATGAATATTTAAAATAAATAAACATATTAAATACATAAATATTTCATATAAATAAACATTTTAAATAAATAAATAATTAAATAAAAGCTCTAGTTTAGCCCGAATTGACATGACTTACATTTGTGTACCTGGTGAAAGACTGTCTTGGGCAAGAACAAAGAGAAATGAGACAACGATAGGAACAAGGTATATGTATGTATGTATGTATGTATGTATGTATGTATGTATAAGACATAGAGATATGGTGTTAGTGCCCACATTTTCCTTGAACTGTCAGCACACTAGAGGGTTATGTGGTCAGCATCACTCCTGGCCGCCTTTCCTCCCTAACTCCAGAAGAAGTCGGGTACCCATTTCTACAGCTGTGTAACTGGGGCGCCTCCGGTCAGATTCGAACTTCCGACCTTCGTCATCAGAGACTAGTGCACTAACCACTTCGCCACTCAGACATAAAATAGCAAAATAATATTCAAAAGTCCTCTTGTTATTTACAGAACAAACAACATTTTAATCTCAAAATCATTGGCCAGTCAAATGACACACAGAGGAAAGTATGTATTGATGTTTACGTGCACGAGACAGGACATGAAATTTATACAGTAAGAAAATGCCAGAACTGCTGGCTTAGAGATAGATAGATAGATAGATAGATAGATAGATAGATAGATAGATAGATAGATAGATAGATAGATAGATAGATAGATAGATAGATAGATAGATAGATAGATAGATAGATAGATAGATAGATAGATAGATAGATAGATAATAACTGGTTATAAGTTACCTTGCGAATCCGTTCCAGTATCGATTTGATAGATTCTCGTATCTTTTCAATCTGGTCTTTGGATAACTCTGCGCTTGGTTCTGGATCGTCATATGTATGTCTCGGCAACAATAGAGGAGAGTCGAATGCAAGAAGAATCTTTAGCAAAAGTGAAGCCGTAAATATCGTGCAGTACAAAGAGTGGCCCATTATTTTGGTGCGCAGTTCAAGCTGGATTCTATTCTATGTCAAACATAAGGGAAACGAAACATAAACTAATTTCTAATTGAAAAAAAAAGTCAAGCAGGTCACATATCTTCATTAAGTCAGTCTTTTACTTACTGAAACACTGGCCATTCCGAGCTTCACTTACACCGTCATCGGTCCCTAGTAGAGAATTTAACTGTTGTAATAATTACTGTCAGTGGCTTCATCTGAAATTTCTGCCAACAAGATGTTATTTCTTATCGTGTCTGGCCAAAATATTCTTCTAATTCTTAGTAAACATTTAGTCTGGAAAATTATTGAGGAAGGACGCTGGCGATGGTTGTCACAAGTCCTCCGGATGACTGACTACTCACTACCAAAAATATCATTAAGATGTTCATCAAGAGTTCTGAAATAAGGGTAGACCAAAGTAGACACGGAGAAGAGCAACAGAGAGAATGGTGAGCAATAGAGGGCTCACTTCGACAAGAGTGGAAAGGATGGTAAAGGACAGGTGTGTGTGGAAAACCATTGCATAAGCCCGGTGTGCCTTGAGCACTTGAGGTTCCGAGAGGAAGAAAAAATTATACATTATTTTAATAGTATTATCTACTGGATTTCTCCATTATCTAAAACACTGATTCAGTCGTCTATTATTTTCTCAAACCCAGCAGATTATGAGATAAGAAAGATCTTTAAAAAAATGGCAAGGTACAGGGAACAAATCTCGTAAAACTGCATGTCAAAGTCGATGATTAGTGGAGGAATAAAAACAAAAACCTCGTAAAACTGCATGTCAAAGTCGATGATTAGTGGAGGAATAAAAACAAAAACCTCGTAAAACTGCATGTCAAAGTCGATGATTAGTGGAGGAAGAAAAGCAGAAACCTTGTAAAACTGCATGTCAAAGTCGATGATTAGTGGAGGAAGAAAAGCAAAATGAGGATCACCAACAAAGCCGCAAAGTCCATCCCCAGGTGTCATTAAACGACCCAGTCATACCCAGGTGTAATTAAACGATGCAATCTCTCATTCATAAGGTGATATGCCGATTGACGTTTGCGATCATTCTGTTTCATTCTGCGCAGTCCTTTGTCAGCCACGGATTATACCACCACTTTAAAGAGCTAAACTTTAAAAAAAAAACCTACCCCCCCCCTACCGGACATATACAGTATACCGACTGATATATTACCTGATTCCCCTTTAGCTGTGACCTCTCTTGTCATAGGATTTTGCATTATACAGACTAAGCACAACCGTAACATCACTGTGAGCCTTTTACTTTTCAGCAAAACTTATTATTTATTTTCAGAATTTTCATGTAAATAAAGTTTACTCTGTATTTTCTGAGTTAGTATTTGTTTCCCCCTTGACACTGGGCCCTGGGTACCCCAGGGCTCCTAAGCAACTAAACAGGCAGTCCGTCATTGTCCTTGGTTCTTCTTCAATCTCACTGCAACTGCGAGCTGGTGTTCTTTGCAGCTGACGCTGTGAAGATGTCGAGGCACAACATCGTATCGGCGTGGGAGCGGGTTATGGCTGCTATTTTTTTCAGTCCCAGAGTACAGCTAAAAAGCAGGGGGTGTACAATGCTTCTTTAGCAGACTCCACCACCATGGGGGACTATGGCAATCCCTGCCCCGTTAGTCAGGCTATGCCTGTTATTGGGGGTACCAACGGAGAGGCGAGACAGGGTCTTGGTCAGCTATGGTCCTCTAACCCTGACGCTTTTGTGTGCCACTTAGCCATGTGTTCTGCCCCACAGTCTTCTTCTTCTTCTTTTTTAAAATTCTAATCTTGGATTTTTTTTTTTTTACTTGTCATTGTTATCCCATTTAAATTCTCGTTTCTAAAATCCACAAATAAATTAGATTGTCTCTTCTTTATGGTTGTAATTTAGTCTTTTGTGTTCTGTAGCTTTTCTGAGAACTTCTTCATTTGTTTTTCTGGCCTTCAATGGCGTGTATTGTGTCTTTCTCTGCATCCAATGGATGTTTACGATCCATATCTCTGTTACTTGTAATTCCTGAGTGAAAAAAGAAACTCGAAAAACAAAACTCTTAAGCTAAAATTTAAAGTATTCAAACACCTACCTTCTCCACTGTACGATAACTCTGTAAATGACTGTAGCATGCAACTGGTTTTTATATACCTTTTGCAACTCGATAGAACTAGAACACATTAGCATTTTGCATTAGATTATCATGTATGAATATTCACTACCTGATCTAAAGAGTCTAGATTGGACTGTTCAGCAGTGGTTCTATCCGTACCTTAGGGAAAGCGATGTACTGTACATAAATATTAGTTGAGTGTGTTCCCTTTATGGTTCGGATCATCATCATCATCATCATTGCGCTCTGGGCATGTCCATAGGTGCTCAGACCCCCTCCCACCCCATATATGACCATCAGCGTCCTACGCCTGACAGTGTCCATTCTATGTTGATTTACACGTCCTCTCACGCGCCCCATATCCTTTCATTCCTGCCCGTGCCAGTCTGTACTCCCAGCTCTCTCAGTCTAAGCAGGGATTGTTGCTTTTGTTCATACTTAACCCACCACCACTCACCCACCCCCCCCCCCTTACCATATACTCTTTTTCTATGCCTATGTAGGGTTTACATTAAAAACTGCCCTTCATTTGTTGATGTTTTGATTTGTTACTCTTTGCTTCAGTTGAAAGATGTGTGCGTATGTCTATATGTGTCCATGGGCAGGGAGGATATGGGGGAGGTTGGGGGAGAAAGGTATGTCTGGAATAAAAGTTTCTAGGGAATACCACAACAATTTCTTTCATAACCGAGGACGTTGTGGCAATGTCAGGGACATCTGGAAGGATACCCATCACCGAGACTGCAGAAGCATTTCTCTGCAGAGCTGATAATGTTGATTTTTGCTACTAGTGACAGAACTACTTTTGCTCCTAGTGACAGAACTGCTCTTGCTCCTAGTGACAGAACTGCTCTTGCTCCTAGTGACAGAACTAATCTTGCTCCTAGTGACAGAACTACTTTTGCTCCTAGTGACAGAACTGCTCTTGCTCCTAGTGACAGAACTGCTCTTGCTCCTAGTGACAGAACTACTCTTGCTCCTAGTGACAGAACTGCTCTTGCTCCTAGTGACAGAACTGTTCTTGCTCCTAGTGACAGAACTACTCTTACTCCTAGCGACAGAACTGACATAGGATGTATGATCAAAACTCATGAACAGGTTTTATTTGCGTCTGTTTAGAAAATTTTTTTTGTGAAGAAGTTTAGTGATGCCCAAATAATGACTTTAAAAATAGCAACCAGGACTGAAAAAAAACAAAACTACAACAAACAAAAACAACACATGCAGGTCGATGGTTCCTAACCTGGGGTCCATGGATCCCTAAGGGGTCCACAGAATGATTCTGGGGGGTCCACAGACCTGCAAATGGATTGACCTGAGTAAAGAAAGAAATCTTAACAGCATCCGGAATCTATTTATTATCTTTCTAAAATTGCAATAGTTCACTATCAATGAGAGCCAGGAAGAGAGTGCCGCTGTGTTACTTTGTTACAGTGCCGCTGTGTTACTTTGTTACAGTGCCGCTGTGTTACTTTGTTACAGTGCCGCTGTGTTACTTTGTTACAGTGCCGCTGTGTTACTTTCTTACAGTACCGCTGTGTTACTTTGTTACAGTGCCGCTGTTACTTTGTTACAGTGCCGCTGTGTTACATTGTTACAGTGCCGCTGTGTTACTTTCTTAGAGTGCCGCTGTGTTACTTTGTTACAGTGCCGCTGTGTTACTTTCTTAGAGTGCCGCTGTGTTACTTTGTTACAGTGCCGCTGTGTTACTTTGAACCAATCCTGTTCTGTGGATGCCAAGCCTGGGCGGTCAGTAAAGAGATACAAAGAAGTTGGGACCAGCTGAAACATGGTTTTTTTACACAGAATGCTGAAGGTACCACTGACAGCGAGAAAATCGAATGAGGAAGTGGCGAAAGAGGCACAAGAAATAAGGAAAATTATAACAAAGAGCAGAAAACGACAATCGAAATTTGTGGGTGTGGGGGGGGGGCGTGTTTGGAGGAGAGGTGGGCTAGAGCACTTAATGGCAACAGGGAAGATCTAAGGTAGAAGAGACAGAGGTTGACAGAGAGACAAAGTGTTTTACAGTTTGGCATTCTGACACGGGAAATGGTCAGTGACAAGCCTGTTGAGATGCACAAGGGATTAAGGATTATAGAAAGACATGACATTGAGGGAGAGAGAGAGAGAGAGAGAGAGAGAGAGAGAGAGAGAGAGAGGAGAGAGAGAGAGAGAGAGAGAGGAGAGAGAATGAGGGGTCCACAGATGCTTTCAGGCTAGAAAGAGGGTTCACGACAAAAAAAGGTTTAGAAACATTAATATACACATACTGCATTATTTTTTTCCTTTTAGCATAACCGGGTAGTGTGGTCAAAGCCACCATCAAAACCACCATCTTTGTTCATCTGTAAGAACCACAGCTCGTAATTGAACAGTCACATAGCAGACTTTTCCTTGCATGACAGAAATTCATAAAAACAAAATAACGCTTGACTGAAGGAAGAAAAACAAACCAAGATATCAGTGTTAAATTAGCAAGTAAAATACATTAACAAATAATAGTCTTTGTTTCGTAAAACTTATCCTGGTCCAAGTCTTACCTTTATATTTCGTTTTCCAATTCCGCAATTTGTAGAAAAATGTTCGTCATTTCCCTCACGTTATGTATACGGCGGCGAGGGTAAATTGGATACTAGGAGAAGATGTATCGATTGTACAGAGAACAAAGCCGAGAAGTACTCTATGGTTGTGAATTAGTCACTGCCACAATGTAAGCTGATAATGGCGAACTTCGACGCAAGTGACTTCACGGGAATCTCTTTTGATTCCGAATTCGAATCCTTGCTTAATTCGCCGGTAGTTCATTCTACAGGATATTCTGGTTTGTCAATAAACCAAAGTTCTTCACAACAAAGCTTTGAGGCGCAAGGAATACGAAGTTTACAATGTCAGGGATGTGTACAGTACAAGGCCGTAAGTGCTTACAAAATTTAGATTTGTTTTTTTTTTGGGGTTCCACTCAGTCAGTCATTTGCATGTCCCATGCGGAACTTTGCCTCCCTAACAGCTCTCCTGTAGGCCTCTCGGTTGTAAGCAAGATGCCCTGCTACAGCTGCATCCATTTGCAGATCATTGACGATGTCTTACAGCCATCTTCGCCTTGGTCTTCCTCTCTTTCTTTTACCCATTATATACACTTCCATTACCATCTTATCTAAATTCTCATGATGTCCAAAATATTCAAGTTTTCTCTGTTTAATCCTCTTTACTAGCCAGCCTTCTTCAATATTAAGCTCTTGTAGTATAGATATATTTGTTCTTTTCTGTGTCCATGATATTTGAAGAACTCTTCTGTAGCATTTACGTTCGAGGGCATTTGTGTATTTCTCAGCTGTTTTGTAAAGTGTCCAGGTCTCACAGGCATATGTTGCGATGGGAAAGATGCATGCCCTTAAAAATCTTATTTTTGTAGTTCTGTCTGTTCCTTTCCACAGCTTCTTTAGTTGTTTTACTTTCTGAAGAGCGATAGATGTTCTCCTTTTAATTTCCCTCATTGTATCTCCATTATCAGCTAGTAGTGATCCGAGATATTCAAACTCTCCACTTCTTCCAATTTTTCCTCATTGATACATATTTCAGCTGCCTTATTTGTTTTGTCAGTTGTCATCAATTTAGTTTTCTTCACATTAAGATAGAAGTTTTGCTCTTCACTGTTCATACGAACATAATTAGTTTTTCCATTCCTTTTTGTGTTGTGGACAGTAATGCTGTATCATCAGCATATCTAATTTCTGGTATTTCATAACCTCCAATTTTTAGGGCATTGTAATATAGATCTAATTTTGGTTCCACTAAGTTTTTTAAAAGCAAAATGAATGTTTCAGTTGTTCAGCTAATGAATTCATGCATGCTGAAGAAATAATTGTAATTAAAAAGTAATCAAGTATTGCAGAAGTTCATATGTGTCGCATTCGCATGCTTTCTGAAAGCTCATTGGACATTGATCATGATTAGGTTCCACTCCTATGGGTGGTTACTGAAACAGAGAGCAGAGCTTGTATGGGTGTTCTCTGAGTGTGATGATGCAAATTCTTAGATTCAAGATTCAACTCCTTCACATATCTCAATCTTTTATACATTTTAGTAGTTCATTTGACGCTTTTCTGTGCCAAACTTTCCAACATTCTCCTCGAATTTAATCTCCATTTCTTATCTTTAATGTTTTAAAGTGAATTCTCACTAGGTTTTTGATAATATAAACTGGTTACGTTAACTGAAAAAAACATGAAAAGTTTCAGTTTTTCTCTTCTTTTTTTTTTTAAATGATAATTTACCATAATTGCTTGTTAATACGATTGCTGCTTTTAGCTTGGCTGCTATCTTATTTGATGCATTACTGCCAAAGCGGCACAGTATTTCACAAATCAGGTGTCTTGTAGATGCCCTTGTTATCCTAGTTTTAGTTAACCTCATGGCTGTCTCCCTTTCAGTAGTTAATATTTTCTTTTTTTCCTGTGGATGAAAGTTATCGCTCATATCAGTATTTCAGTCAGTTAAGTGCCGTGCTGCGTGGCATAGGCGATCATTTCTCTCCACAATTCTCTGTCTTTAGACTTGATTATGAGATCCACCAGTGACTTTATTCCTAGCCACACTGACAGCCCATCCAGTAACTTCTCTCTCTGTCTCTTCTTCCCTCAATTTTTCCAGTTGCTACAATGTGTTCCAATTTTCCTTTTCTCAGAAAATGTCCTATAAATCTCGCTTGTTTGCCTCTTTATCAGTAATTAGGAAAATTAAATACCTAATGAATATAACACTCAGGGATTGAACATACTAAATAGTTTAGTCTGTGGATGCTTCATGTTTTCATTTTAAACCGGCATATATTCCAATTTTTTTTTCAGTGTCTTAATATAAAGAATATTAGTGTTCAATGTAAGAATATTAATATTCAGTGTAAAGATTAATGTTTTGTTAAAGTTTGTATCAGAACATATAAATTTTAACTTGAGTTTGCTTAGGTAATGCTAGTTAATTCTGAAAAAGCTGTTGGCCCAGTTCCTTGTATATTGTATGGTTTGGAAACAGTTTTAGGAGGCATTCCATCAGATACCGGGAGCAGGCAGGCTCTCAATAGAGGCAGGCATTGACAGAAATATACCGTGATTTTTAGATCCTGCATTGTGTATTGCTACGGACACTGCTAGCACATTTCCATGAAATTTTTTTTTTTATGAAATAAGTACGTGATGAGAGAAGGCTGAAGTTACTGAAGTAATACTTGAATATCTATTCTGTGATATAATATGGATATAGTAACAAATATTCTGATGTTGGTGATGACCAGAATCTTGTGACAAGAATATTTTAGCAAATGTCTGATGAGGTAGTCAGCGACCCGGGACTGAAAAAGTAGTGGCCATAACCCACTCCCATGCCGATATGATGCTGTGCCTCAACATCTCTACAGCATCGGTTGCAAAGAACAACAGCTCACAGTTACAGGGAGTTCGTGCAAGTACAAGCAAATATATCAAAGTGAAGGAAAGTCTACATAGTCCTCAGTAATATCATGTCAGGATTGCTCAACAGGTTCTGCCTCATCTTTTGAAGTTCTGATGTGAACTGTGCTTCTAACGCATGGCCTGTAACATAGACTTTTATGAGTTTTATACAGGGGATGGAGCCTGCTTAGGGTCCTGAAATTACACTCAGTTGAGAGGTTCCAACTCATCTTCTCTTGCATGGCCTGATATGACAAGGGAGTGCAGAAAGTCACCATTTCAAGTCTGGTAACATTCAGAAGTGGAAGAAAATAACAGCTACAATAGTACAAGTCTCCTGTCTTCCTTGGCTAGCACTATAGATCTTGAAATTAACAAAGACAAAACAAAAATAATGAAACTTTTCATTAATCAAGAAGGAAAAATATGCATAGAAGGAACAGCTGTTGATGAAGTAAACCAATTTGCATACCTTGGCAGCTATATAGACCAGGATAGTGACACCAGGAAGGAAATTAGAATTAGAATTGCAAAAGCAGCATTGTCCTTCAGAAATCTTGAGAACATATGGAATTCAAAACTTATAAGCACAAAAACCAAGTTAAGATTATTCAGTTCAGATGTGATATCCACACTCATTTATGCATGCGAAAGCTGGAAATCAACTAAAGAAATAGACAAGAAATTAGACTCTTTTGAAAACAAATGCCTCAGGAAAATACTTGGTATAAAGTAGAACGAATTTAAGAACACCACAGAGATAAGACAGATGAACAAACAACAACCTGTCTCATGGATGATCAGAAAAAGAAGATGGACATATGTAGGCCATGTGATGAGAAGAAACAATAAGAAAATACCAAAACAAGTTATCAAGTGGACCACAACAGGCCGAAGAAAAAGAGGTCAACCACGTGAAACTCTAAAGAGGACATTGTTAAGATAAGCCAGTTTAGTAGGCATAACATCCCTTGATGAGGTTGAAAAACTCGCTGAAAATGTGAAAACTTGGCAAATGACTATGTGAGCCCTGTGTGACGTTTAACGGCACAGGAAAGATGTAAGAAGTAAGAATAATACAAGTTTCCTTCAGTTTTTTTCTTTCTGTGGAGTGATGTTTCAGTGAAGTGAAATGTTAGATTACAGTGTTACAGGTCAGCCTAAAAATATATAAAATGAGACTTGGAAAATGTGAGAGAAAGAAAAATGGTAGAAGAACTATGACTCAAACTGTGGACTGTGATAGAATGAGGAACAGCCTTGACTGTGAGAGGGTAATGCACTCCCCACTGATTTATGTTTTTATAGTTTCCCTTGGACTGTGAGGCAGTTGTTGTGGTGAAGATTTTGAGGCACTACATGTTGGCTTGGGAGTGGATTATGGAGGCTGTTTTTTTTTTTTTTTTCAGTCTGTGAGTGGAGATAAAAAAGCAGGGGATGTGCAGTGACCACTGCCTTGTTAGCCAGGATAGACCTGTTACTGGGGGTACAAACAAAGAGGTTGGATGGGATCTTGGTCAGCTGTGGTTCACCAGCCCTTATTCTAGTATATCAGCTGTGGGCGCTGATTGCCAGATTGGACATGTGTGTTGTGCCTGGCTATGTTTTGTTTTTGTTCATTTTTAGATACATTCTCCTGAGTTACACCAAAAATACTGTTTGAAAGTTGCGTAATAATATTGTAATATTTTTGTTGTCCCTTTTTAAGGACCTGAACCGCATGGACCAGGAGCACAGAGTGAACTTTCAGTTCCTAAAGAAGAAGGTCATGCACACAGAGTAAGTGATGCATTGCCTGATAAATACATTTATATATAGCAGCAGGAGCAGGAAAGATGTCAAGAACAAAAGAAAATCTAATAAATAGATGACACTGGTTGAGGATGTCTCCCCCCCCCCCCCCCCAAATACTCACATTGAATTAGTAATCACTGAGTGGAACCAGTATTGTGCAGTTGATTTGCACAACAATGGGGGAGAATGGATAAATGTTGTGGGATGGTTTTCTTTGTTTGATTTTATGCTGAAATATTGATAAATGTTTGCCATACCTTGTTTCCAGAAAGGTGGCTATAATTTATCGGACCAGGCAATATCAAAAGATAATAATAGGATAATTAAATCTATAACTGACATCCCCTTTTCTTAAAAATATAAGTTGATAAAATGTTGATATTTTGTAGTTATAAGAATGTAGGTGATTCAAGTGCAGAATATTGGAAAAGGAAGTGAAAAAAACTAGTTAAAACAGAAATACCAAAACACTTGGAGGTAGAGGGCATACAGCAGATACCCATAGGACCCCGTGGTAAGACTAATCAAACAACAAACCACAAATGTTCAGGCTATGAACCGGACTCTGCAGACTTATCACTCACCTCCACAAGATAAAGGCTGCTCCAACAGCTCAATGCATCTGCCAAAATGGACCACAGACCTGCACCACACACAAAGACCTCAGATCCCAGTTATGGCCTTGAGAAAGAAGCATGGAGCAGAAACTCTGGGGTTCTTACAAAGACCTCCTACTGACAGCAGGATTCACAGAGGCAACCCAACTCCCTATTTAGAAAGCTGAGCATGTAAAGTTGAACACAGAAGAAGAAGAAGCATGATTGCTATATGGCTGTGAAACTTGAACAAATTAACAGAAAGGTGACAAAGAAATTGGAAGCAACAGAAATGTGGTTTTGGAGAAAGATGCAGTAAAACTCTAGACAGACAGAGAAACAAATGAAGAGGTCCTCAGAGAAGTTTCAGAACAGTGAAAACTAGTTAAAATCATAAGAAAAAAGAGAAAGTCAGATCTTCTTCAGCATGTCATGAGAAGACAGAAGTAAGAGAATGTAGTAAAGATTTTGAAGATATAAAAAGAGAAAAGAAGAAGAGGAAGGTCAAAAGAAAAATATCTCAGTGGATTGACCAAGTGACATGAAAAAAAAAAGCATTTGAATTGATCAAAAACACCAAGGACCGCCCAAGATGGAGAAGCATGATTGTCCACCCATCCAGCACAGCACATTATAGTAAGCCTCTGAAAGCCAGTAGGGTGTAGATTTTGACATGCTGTCACATAGCATCATAGACTTTACATAACATAACATAACAAATGGGCATGTCATTAAGGTGACATTTTATTTGTGAATGACTGAGGGCTGTGGATTATACTGCATGTCATTAAGGTGACATTTTATTTGTGGATGACTGAGGGCTGTGATTTAAACTGCATGTCATTAAGGTGACATTCTATTTGTGGAAGATTGAGGACTGTGGATTAAACTGATAAATGAAACAGAATTGTTGAAAGCAGCTTAATGATAAGATATGTGGCAGAAAGTTTGTACTGGAAACATATGTGGCAGAAAGTTTGTACTGGAAACAAGATGACAGTATAAATTAAATTATGTTGAGAAATCTTACAGCAGTGACCTACGTATATAGTTTGTACTGGAAACAAGATGACAATATAAATTAAATTATGTTGAGAAATCTTACAGCAGTGACCTACGTATATTTTTATGTGATTGTTATTCTGTGATGTCTCCCACGAGTAAGACTGACTAGTGGAACTCTTGCCGTCATGGGTAAACAGGCCAAGGTTATTCCTGTTCATCTTTTATGGTCTACACCCAGTATATCTTTATTCTCCAGATTTTTTTTCTTCCCCAGCTTTTCTCTGAAGTATGTATGATTTTTTTTGGTGTTTTTGTTTACAATATTGCATAATGAAATTCTTAAGATATAAATGTTTTGTCTGATAAATTCTACATAAATTTATTTTTCTTTCAAATTTTAGATGTTCTAGTTGTCCTCTTCCTTGCTTCTTTTTCTTTCCAAGAAATAAATTTCATTTCACTTTATGTCTATAATTTAACTCTTTCACGCCTAAACAACACCAATAGGGCTGGCAGATCTTGCACGCCTGTGCGAACCAGTGTTTAGAGCGATATTTAGACAGTCTAAATAAAACTTAAAAGTAGCACATTTCTAACTAAAATCATATTTTAAAATTATATAGTAACTTCCTTCCAGGTTTTTTTTCTACTAACATTTCTCCCCAGCATTTATTCTGACAGAGCACGGAAATTAATTCCAGAGTGAAAGAGTTAAGAGCCTCAGTTTTATTTACAATTTTATTTTTCTGTATGTAATTATAAATATATATGATTTCTGTTAGTTATTATATTAAAAACTATGTATTTTATCGAATGTGTTAAAAATCACACTTCCATATATTTTTTAAAATATATCCACAGTTTGCTTATTCGAAAGCTGAAGACCAAGCAAGATGATATCCTTTTTTTTATTTGTTTGTTCATAAAATTAGCATGTCTCATATTTTAAAAATATGTACATATACAGGGTCAGTATGAAGTTCTTGTGATGTTTCAGTTGTTCATAAAGTCTTTCTGTGTGTGTGACAAAGTAAACAGGGACAAAGAATCAGAAGTGGATTTTAGTAGCTGAATAAAGCATGCTAGCATCCTCCATCTGTTCATGGTTTTCTTTGCTGGGCTTTGTGTGATGAGACTAACCCACAGTGCATTGGTAGGTAGGTAACCCTGCTATGCCTTAGAATCACATAGGGATATGGTGTTAGTGCCTATATTTTCCTTGACCTGTCAGCACACTAGAGGGTGATGTGGTCAGTATCACGCCCGGCCGCCTTTCCTTCTCCAGCTCCAGAAGAAGTCGGGTACCTATTTCTACAGCTGGGTGGCTTGGGGGTGTCTCCGGCCAGATTCAAACACCCGACCTTCTCCATGAGAGACCAGTGCACTAACCACTTTGCTACTCAGACAACAGTGCATTGAGGGGCTGAGCAAATAGCACAGGAAAAGAAATGGAACAAATCTCTGATTAGAAATGCTAGGGACAGCACAAAATGATAGCCAGTACCTGTCAGTTAGAGAACTAGAACTAATTGATAAGTATATATTTACTTTCAGAATTAATGAGGTTTAAACATTTGCCATTTTTTACTATGTATTATGAGGTATGATTTGTTTTAGATTTGATTGAAGTCATTCTTTCAAATTTTGACTTAATTTTCCAAGCAGAGTAATATTCTTTAAAAAAAAAAAACCCACTCATTACATAAGAAATGACTTTAATAAATTTGTTCTATGACTAGTATGATTGGACATATGATGTTTGGGACAGAAACTATGGAAGGGGTTTATAATGATCCTGGTATAGAATGTCTAAATACAAATATTTTTTCATGACTAGTTACATGTTTCATGCTGATTTTTATACAGTGAGAAGCAGTGCTGTGTGCTGAACGTTTGACTCAAGTTATGACTCCCATTTTTCTACTGTCTGACTCCTGTTTTTTTTTTTTTAGCTTTATCATAAATTTCTTCTGTCTTTGACTCCACTAAAAATGTTCGTCTGACTCTGGATCCTCTATTTTTTGTCTACCATCAGTCTCTGACTCCTTCATAGTTAGTACATTTTTAAAAATGTTTTATTACATGTTTTATGTTTAGGCATCTGTGTTACATCATTATCTCTTATGTTGTTTTTGTATCTTTGGCCTTTGTTCTCGTGATGTTAGTACTTTTTTGAATGGGCTTGATGAGTTTATAAACTAAATTGTTTTAAAAGTGAATGAAAAACTACTAGTGAAGTGTTTGTGTGTTTTTTTTCCGTAACTTTGTTCCCACAATGTGTTTTGCAAAGCTCGGAAATCCAGGATCTGAGAAGAAGGCTAGAGCAGGTCACAAGGTTGGTATTGTATTTATCAGTAATGCCTTGGTGGTTAGAGTTATTGTCTTCATTTTTTTTTTTTTTTTTTGGTCTAAATTTTTGGATAACTAGATATTTAATTAATCCATGTTCCAAAATAACTATTTGTTTTGTTAACTAATGCTGTGTAACTGATTTGTTAGTTTTAATCCATGGTTTGAAATAATTGGATACTTTTGGTTTTGCAGTTTCCCATAAAGATTTAATTAGACTCTTTTGAAAACAAATGCCTAAGGAAAATACTCGGCATCAAGTGGAATGAATTCAAGAACAATGCAGAGATAAGACAGATGACTGAACAACAACCAGTCTCACGGGTGATCAGGAAAAGGAGATGGACATATGTTGGTCACTTGATGAGAAGAAATGATCAGAGAATCCCAAAACAAGCTATCAAGTGGAACATAACAGGCCGAAGAAAAAGGGGCAGACCGCGTGAAACTCTGAAGAGGACATTATTAAGAGAGGCCAAGTTAACAGGCATAAAATCCTTTGTTGAGGTTGAAAGACTCGCCGAAGACAGGAAAAATTGGCGAACTACTTTGCGAGCCCTATGTGACGTCTAACGGCACGGGAAGGATATAAGATAAGATAAGATAAAGATTTGAATGAGACATATTTTACCATTTTGCAAGATAGTTTCTAGTCATGTAGAACAGCAGTTATACATCATATATGTTAATTCATCAGTCTGTATTTAGAGGGCAGACATGCAGTAATTAAGATGAATGAGATAGTGATCAGTGGTCCATGGCAGACTGCTTGCATCAGGGTTGATGAACCATAGCCAGCCAAGACCAAACTCTTACTTCCCAATAGTGCCACTGGTAATAGACAGTAGTCTGGCCGAGTGAATAGGGTTCGCAATGTGAAAATATACCCAGTTCCAAATATGCAGCAAGTGAAAGTTGGACGTGTTGGGCCAAAAGGCATAACACACTCAGTGCAACAAACATCCTTATGAGAAGTGAACACCAAAGAAGAAAATCTGTATTTAGCCAATATACAGATTCATTTTCTGTATAGAAATGTAATTGGCAGCAACAAAAATTGTGTATATATATATATATGAGACCTGCAGCTGGCCAATTTACATGGTAAATTAAAAAAAAAAAGATGTTAACAATAAGTTGTTCATGTGCACTTGGTTATTCATAGTTTGAACCTATAAAAAGCTGCATATATTAATTCATTGTTTAAACTTGCAGTTATCTGGCAAGTTATCTACATATTTCAACACAGTTCATTTTTAATAGAAATACTTATGCATACAGTATAGATTTGATTTAATTAACGTTGCTGTCCATAATGTGAACCTTTTATTTTTATATTCTCTTCATATAATGTCAGAGATTCAGAAATACTGTCTCAGCAGCTGAACACTGCCATAGAAAAGGTCAAGCCCTTACAAAAGGTATGTGACTTTTGTCTTTATCCTTCTCAGTTTTCCTTCAACAGAAATAGTGTAAAGGTACAGACAACTTAACACTTATCCTTCTAGACAACACACACGACACACCAATATTATTTGTTATCAGACATCACAGATACTAAGTGTTACTGGAAAATGTGTACTTATTTTTGCATTTATAGCAGATTAAAGTTATGAATTCCTACCAAAGGGGGCAAAATCGTGTGACAGTAGTTATTCTATTTTCAGTTTTTCAAAGAAATCCATGTAAACAACTTGTGGTAGGTTCAAGAGTTAAAACCTGCGTATTTCATTAATTGGTACATGGTCAAAAGAGCAAAAAAACCTATAATCCTGATAATATAAAAATGCTCAATGGCATTGTTAATCATAACAAATTAATGTCTTGTTAAAGAGTAATAAATTGTGAAGTAATAAGTGGGTAGACCCAGCCTGTAGTTTGTTAAAAAATCTTTTTTGTGTTATTTTACATTCAGTATGGCGAAGAATACTCCCAAAGCCTATAGTTTATGTTATGAAAATGTTAAAATGATTGGGGGGGGGGTGTCATATATTTTTCTTGCCCTCACTTTGTTTCTAAATTGCTAGTTAAAATGTGAAGACTTGGGGGGGGGGGGAGAGTGAAGATCACATTAAACTTGTGTGGAGCTTGGTAGTTTAAGAACATAAACTTGTGAGCGAGTGAGAGAGTCAGTAAAAAGAGGGGGGAGGGGAGAAGTGAAGATCACATTAAACTTGTGTGGAGCTTGGTAGTTTAAGAACATAAACTTGTGAATAAGTGAGAGAGTCAGTAAAAAGAGGGGGGGGGGGGGGAGAAGTGAAGATCACATTAAACTTGTGTGGAGCTTGGTAGTTTAAGAACATAAACTTGTGAGCGAGTGAGAGAGTCAGTAAAAAGAGGGGGGGGGGGAGAAGTGAAGATCACATTAAACTTGTGTGGAGCTTGGTAGTTTAAGAACATAAACTTGTGAGCGAGTGAGAGAGTCAGTAAAAAGGGGGGGGGGAGAAGTGAAGATCACATTAAACTTGTGTGGAGCTTGGTAGTTTAAGAACATAAACTTGTGAGCGAGTGAGAGAGTCAGTAAAAAGGGGGGGGGGAGAAGTTAAGATCACATTAAACTTGTGTGGAGCTTGGTAGTTTAAGAACATAAACTTGTGAATAAGTGAGAGAGTCAGTAAAAAGAGGGGGGGGGGAGAAGTGAAGATCACATTAAACTTGTGTGGAGCTTGGTAGTTTAAGAACATAAACTTGTGAGAGAGTCAGTAAAAAGGGGGAGGGGGGAGCAGGAATCTTCATCCTAGCACAAAAATAGGGAAATCAGTTGCTATGGGAGAACTGTCCACAAACTTCAGGGCACAACTAATGGCCATCTTGGAAGCTGCAAAGACTCTGGAGTCTCAACCAAAAGACAAAAAAATAGCCTTCTTATGTGACAGCCAGACAGCCCTCAAGGCTATACAAAACGAAGCAGAGGACCACTTAACAAGGGATGCAGTGGAGAAACTAAATCGGCTCTCCATGGCAAATAGGATGGCGCTACAGCGGATCCCCACGCACTGAGGAATTGTGGAAAATGAAACAGCCAGTATACTAGCAAAGGAAGGCAAAAAGAAAGAACAATTCAGACAAAAACAAATATCACACAAGGAAGTGAAAACACCAGTTGAAAGGAAATATCAAAACACCTGGAGCCAGAGGACAGTTAGCAGATGCCCACAGGACCCTATACTGAGACTAAACAAACAACAAACCACAATCTTCAGGCTTTGAACTGGACACTGCAGACTAAACACTCATCTCCACAAGATAAAAGGTGCACCAACAGTTCAATGCATGTGCCAAAATGGCCCCCAATCTCCTGAACACATACTACAAATCTGCACTACGCATGGAGACTAGAGCCCATATATGGCCCTGAGAGAGAAGCATGGAGGAGAAACAAACACCTCCTCCTGACAGCAGGATTCATTTAGGCAACCCAGCTCCCTCTTTAGAAAGCAGAGCTTGTGAAACTGAATGCAGAAGAAAAATAAGAAGGAGCGAGAGATATGTGGAATATGTTGTTTGTGGGTGTAAAAAGAACAGTAGTAGTGCGTATTGGTTAGTGGGGAAAAAAAAGAAATCAGTTAAAACATCAAATGAATGGAAAGTTAATATGAAACTATGACAGTAACATTTCAGGAATTGAGAATATTAGTTATTTTATAGTGGCTTCATTCTAGGACTTGTGAAATGTGAAATATTTTTAAAGATATGACATTTAAGCTTCTTTCAGGAAATTACTTTGCTGTATTGAAGTGCAGATCCAAATGTTTGGAATATCCTTTTGCTCGAATAAAATGTATTTTAGTTATAGCTCTAGCTTTTGGAATATTTTTTTTTTTATTATAAAATATATTTTTATTCTAATACTTAACTTTTGAACTAACATATTATTTTCACCACTGATTATATTTATATATTTCTGAACAGGAGAAAGAGCAACTGGAGTCAGAATTGAGGGCAAAGTCACTTCGCATTACAGAACTGAGTGACATGATCGAGGGAGAGAGGGTGAGGAAAATGTGCATTATAAATAGTCATGTAGTCTTGCTGTTCTGGAAACTGTTAAATAAGTGGTATGCACTTGTGCCTGGTGTGCTGATGATGATAAGTGATTTTTCTGTTTTCCTGCTGATTTCTTGTTAGGGAGCTGCTTCTTAATGAGCCCCACCACTGTAGGGACCATTTTGATTTTGATCTTGTTTATCTGGTTGTTAAACGTCATGATAATCTAGAGAAGACCGTCTTGGAAGGGTACATAATGGGAAAAAGAAAGAGAGAAAGACCAAGGCGAAGATGGCTGCAAGACATCATTGATGATCTGCAAATGGATGCATCAGCAGCAGGCCATCTTGCTCACAACCGAGAGACCTACAGGAGTGCTGTTTGGGAGGCAAAGTTGCGCAAGGGACATGCAAATGAGTGAATGAATGAATTATCTGGTTGTTGCACATGGTTTGTTACCTCATAGAATTCTGAGGAAGAGGCCAAAGGTTTTAGATCATCTGTGGTTCTCCATTCCTGGTATGAGGACTATGCAAAACAAGTGGTGAACAAGAATTCGATGCTAAAGTTATAGGATGTCTGCTGTGTTTGAGGTTTTTCTTTCTCACGTGTCAGTTGTAGCCTTTTTTTATTTCACATGACATACTTTTTGTTTCACATACAATTTTATTTCCTTTATTAAGCTTTGTCACATAAAGTTCTCATTATTTTTTTTTCCCACATAAAGCACTCTTCATTTTTTTCGCATAAAATGAATGCTGTTCTTTTTCTTTCTTTTTTTTTTCACATAAAGCACATGTCATTTTTTTTTTCACATAAAATATTCTTTAATTTTTTAGATAAAAGTTCTTTTCATTTTTGTTACATAAAGTAACTTTTCATTTTTGTTACATAAAGTAACTTTTCATTTGTAATCTCCAGGCTCTGAGGTGTCAGCGATCAGCTCTTGATGACCGTAACCTTCATCTGGAAAATGAAGTTACGTTGTTGAAGAAACAGAATAATTCACTGACGACGAAGTAAGCAGCACTCGGAATTAAAAAAATAAAATATTTGTCATGAAATGTCCATAAATTTCTCTAATTGGCGTTTTGTCGCTTTGTAAAATAGTATTTTTTTTTATAAGTTGCTTGATTGTTTTTCAAGTCTGTTCAAGAAAAATTAACGAATGAAATTAGATATTAACTTTCTAAATTTCTTGAAATTACTACTGTAACAAAATTGACATTTGCATCCACTTGCAATGTGTGATCAGAAAAAACTCAGTGTAATACTTTTCACACTATTACAATATGGGAATAAAATGGTGTAAGCTGGCATGAACATCATGATGAGTGTACAAATATAGATTAGCATGAAGCTGGTGTCATTGCTCTTTGTGTATGGAAGAGGAGAAGATCAGGGCACTTTAGGGTTGTTTGGAGTGTAAGGGTGATCTTCTTCTTCTTCTTCGTTCGCATTGTCTGTCTATACCTGCAGTCCTGTCTCTTGGATAAATTTCACAGTTTTTTGTAATTCATGTATGGAACCGTAGAGCTTATCTTCTTTAGTGGTTTCACTGGGCCAGTAATTATTTCTCAGTGTTTCATAGTTGGTGCAGTTCTGGAGGATATGTTCCACAGTTTGGGGCACCTGGGCACATGTACATAGATTAGTAGTACCAACCTTAAACTTTGAATACATATGACTTCGGAGTCGGCTGTGTCCTGTTCGGAGACGGAAGATGGTGACTTGTTCCTTTCTGTTTAGCATGTGATAGTCATCATATGGTGGTGTTTGTGGCTTCCTGTAGGTTTTTATCATGCTTTTCTTCTGATTATAGGTGATTGGTATGTCTGGTTGCTCCATTTCAGTGCCCTCTTTGGCCAGATGGTCAGCTTTTTCATTGCCTGGTATCCCACAGTGGGAGGGAATCCATTGCAAAGTGACTCCATGTTGTAAGCCAGTTTTTGACAAGGCATCCTTAAGGTCTGGTAGTTTGTTGCACTGAAGAGCTTCCAGTACTGATCTTTGTAAGGGTGATGATCTTAACTAACTAGATAATTCTATCTGTCCAGCCATGTCCTTGTTTGTCAATCAACAAAGTACTGCACAGTTTGGTATGTTTTCTAGTGCGGTACAAATTCTTTTAATTTCTCACTGTCTGCAGCCAGCCTTCAGGTATCACCCTACTTGACTATTCTTCAAACATGCTGGAGGACACACAACCCTGGAGGACACACAACCCTGTCTGTGTTACATGCCACCTGTCTTGTCTTTACTGTTCATCAAACATATCTTCCATCAGTCACACATGATAGTTTAGGAGTGTGTCACATGTGTTTTTCTCTTTTTAATCAGTAAACATTCTTAAATACAGTTGCTAGAATATACTAAAAAAAGTTTCTTACATCTTACAACCTTCAAGTGCTGCTAAATGTCACATAGAGTCTGCATGGTAGTTCGCCAAGATTTCCTGTCTTTGGCGAGTTTTTCAATATCATCAAGGGATGTTATGCCCACTGAACTGGCCTCTCTTAATAATGTCCTCTTTTAGAGTTTCACGTGGTCGACCTCTTTTTCTTCGGCCTGTTGTGTTCCATTTGATAGCTTGTTTGGGGATTCTGATAGTTTCTTCTCATCTCATGATCGATATATGTCCATCTTCTTTTTCTGATCACCCATGAGACAGGCTGTTGTTTGCTCATCTGTCTTATCTCTGCATTGTTCTTAAATTCATTCCACATGATACCAAATATTTTCATTAGGCATTTGTTTTAGAAAGTTTACAATTATTTTATTTTTTTTTTTAATATCCACAGAAACCAGAGTTTAGATTTCCGACTAAAAGATTTGCAAAGTAAGTATTATAGTTTTATTTTTTGTGTCCTGTTCTTCTCTTCTCCCCCCCCCCCCCCCCCCCCCCCCCCCAATTTTAAAAGGAATATTCATGAAGCCTGATCTTTCTTGTTTTTGAGCCTCAGTCAGTTTCTGCCACAGGCACAGTTTGTGATGAGTTTTCATGAAATGCACCATATATCAGCAAATGTGCACTTAAAAATAAATGTAAAATGCTTGGATTGTTGTAGAAATAGTGAGTAGTGATTCTGAGATTTAAAAAAAAAAATAAAATTTAGCTTTTCTCTTTAGTAAACTGTGTGACACAAAAGTTGGAATGATCGTAAGTCATTTTGAGTGGTCTTTGATGCAGTTTTTGTAAAAAAAAAAAAAAAAAGACACCAGTTTTTTAAAATTTATTTAAAACCTAAAAGCTGACACTGTATATCATCTTCCTGCAAGCATAATATGATATTAGATACGGTGAAGGTAAAACCTCCGTTTCTATGGCATTAATTATAATATTACTTATAATAATACTTGTAGAACATACTTGGTAGTGGTTTGCTGCAGTGCAAGACTGGCAACCTGCAGGTAACATCACACTAATTATGGTGTTGTTATTATTACACAGTATTCTTATCTTATATCTTATATCCTTCCCGTGCCGTTAGACGTCACATAGGGCTCGCAAAGTAGTTCGCCAATTTTTCCTGTCTTTGGCGAGTCTTTCAACCTCAACAAAGGATTTTATGCCTGTTAACTTGGCCTCTCTTAATAATGTCCTCTTCAGAGTTTCACGCGGTCTGCCCCTTTTTCTTCGGCCTGTTGTGTTCCACTTCGGAGTTGGCATCCCTGATGCTCGGTTGGTTTCTCTGCGAGTTTCCATACAGTATTACATAATTAAAATAATTAATGTTGTTATTATTACACAGTATTGCATAAGTAAAATAACTATCATGAACTCTTTCCCTGTCGGAGGGAAAAACGCGTAGGTTGCCTTCTGTACTGGACAAAAAGCGCGGGTCTTGATATGTATAGGGGATAATTTTTAACAGATTATTTCCACATTAAAAGTATGCGTATTATCCCTCCATATAGCTATAAATATAAGAGGATTTCATAAATGAAGAGTTTTTTTAGGAAAAAAGATGTAGTGTAATGATTTTAGCTGATAATTGTGTATTGCTGTCCATCTGATAGGTCTGTGACTGGTGTCGATCGACCGGTGATGTGTGGACTGACACTGTCGTTTTTTTCCGATCTCATCGTGTGATTATGTTGCATGTTCACTTTAAAATAATACCTGAAATAACCTTCTGATTACTTCTCCAGTCCATCTAATAGTCTAAATCTACTTCGGGTGCATTCACGAACAGTGGTTTAGTCGTAGGGGGACATGTTTGCCTCCAGAGTCACACAAAAATTGATTTTTTTCAATGAAAATGCTGTATTTTAATCCCCGTTGTTATGATGCTTTCTAAATGGTGACGAAGATCACTAGACATGCGTACTAAACTGTTTACAATCAGAAGTTACACCCAGTTTCGAATGAAATGAAGCTAGGGTCCCTATCGGGGTCTTGGTAAAAACTTGACAAAGCAGAAGGGTCCTGATCCGCTGGGTCCCTGGCATGGGAAGAGTTAATAGTTTTATAAATTTTTATTATTATTATTGCATGCAGTTGTTAGCCATAGATATGAGTGAGGCTGGCCACTCGTGTTAGTGGCCAGCATCATGCCTAGCTGGCTTTCATTCCCCAGCTGCTGAAGGACCCCACAACCCCTTTTCTTCAGTCAAGTAGGGTGGGGGCATCTTGGCTGAACTTAAACCCGTTGATCTCCACATGAGAGATACTGACCCACTATGCCACTCACACGACCAGCTCATTCGTAGGTTCACATCTGTTTGTTTACATACAACAGCTTTATTTCATGTAGAAGACGCGCGTTACATCAGAATGATTGTTGTGTAGAACTTGGATGACGTTCCTTATAGTGGTGGAGCTTAGTTGGTAGTACACCATAGGAAGTCATTGTGGCCCACTCCCCCACCCCCCTCCCCCAATGTGATTTGATGCTTATGTTCTAAAGATCTTGACCATGGTGTCAGTTGCAAAGAATGAAAGTTTGTTGGTACAGTCATCATCATTATCATCATCAGTCATGCTGTCTCCCAGGGAAACATCTGGGTGGATTGATCCAGCAACTGGAAAGTAAAGAAGGGCAGCTGATGAGACTGGTTGTACCATGGACCACACAGAATATCTTAGCATGATTGCTGATAGAGAATCAGGAAGGGCTTCATATGCAAGAAGTGGTGTTTTGTGTGTCATTTGATGGGAATTTTGTAGAAAGATCACAGGTTTTCATTGAGAAAAATATTTTGTGGTTACTGATGGAACTGTTTATGATCACTTACAGTGAAGTGTATATTCACTTTTATTTACAGTGAAAGTCTGTTGCGGTGTGCTTAATTTTTTTGAAAGTGGCCCCTCTTTCTGACTTGAGAATGGCTGTAGGCCCCCGATTAGAAATAAAGAGTAAATATAATCCAGATGATGCTAAGATTTAAATAAAAAAATCAAGTCAGTCCATTTGCTTGTTCATGGACCCTCAAAAATCCTTCCGTGGACACCGTGGAAGTCCATGGGCACCAGGTTAAGAACCATTGGTCTATCGGTCATTGATCGGTTAACAGTGAAGGTCCAGGGGTTGTTGGTTAATTGATGGAGATGGAGATGTTTCTTAGCCGCCTCTTCTTGTTCTGAGCTGCCGTCCATTTGCGTTGTTTTCTCTGTCTGGCATAGGAGAGAGACATGGCAGCGACTAGTAAGATTAGCATCGCCAGGCTTATACCGGCAACTATCGCGATTTCCTCGACATAGTCCGGCATGACGTAGACTATCAGGACTCCAGTCTGCGTCTCGGAGTCGGCGTCGTCGTCGCACATGTAAGTCGTGGCGTCACCCTGCGTGATGTTCGTGATGAGCAGAGTCCCGTTGACGGCCGAGACCCGGCCAGATGTGGGTATGGCTGCGGTCATGTTCCCGACCGCCACTGTCCAGGTAACGTAGAAGGATTTCGTCTCGTTTGTCGCGTCTCCGCACACGAACTGCACCTCCTCGCCCTCAGTTGCAGATATCTCGTAGGGTTCGACCGCAAGCTGGGACAGACCCAACCGACATGATGAAAGAATGCCGATGATATAGACGTATGCGTGCAGCATCTTGCGTCCTGGACGGTCAGGGTTCACTCGTCTGTGAAGATTCCCCCCCACAAAGTTCAGAACGAGCGTTGCGGGTTCTGCTTGCTGCCGGTGACCTGAAGAATGACACTTGGTCTCTGATGTCCTTCAGTTTGATCTCTGCGTCACCAGTTACGTGCATAAAGTTGCTTGCTGCTGCAGCGGTATTCCTGGTAGCGATACGTCAGCGTTATCTGTGGCAGAGTTGACTGTAACAGCAGTTTTCTGCGAATTCAGTTAAAATCGCGCGTCATCCATTAAGGGGATGTAATGTACACACGGGCGGTGACTGGCGGTTGGATGACTCTTATCAAAACGAGTTATCTCTCGTGGGCGTCTTGAACTTGGCGAGGGAAGGGCTGTGTGCTGCGTTGTCGAGTTTTTTGTAATGAGGGCAGGATTTTGATGTCGCACGTAAAGCCAAGGGCGCTATCAGTGAGATAATGTCTTTATCACACACACACACTTCAGAAGCTGTCAAAGGAAAGAAAAATAACAGTAATTAGTACTATCCAATCACTAATTACTGTACGTACATCCGTCCCACTTTAGCACCAGTGGGAGAAAATCTGTTGAAAGTGATATTTGTACAGCGTTGTATGATGCGTGTGTGAGCGTATCTTAGCCATACAAAGACAGTTAAAACAAGGGCATTGTAATTAAAACTAAAAGAAGATAACCAACATTCGTTGGATATGAAATGAGAGGGGCAGGGGCAGATGAAGACGAAGAGAGTCAGAGACGCCATGGAGTGGACTGAAGATAAGGAGATCCTAACATAGGGGACTGGGGGTGAAGATAAGGAGAGCCTAACATGGGGGACTGGGGGTGAAGATAAGGAGAGCCTAACATGGGGATACTGGGGATGAAGATAAGGGAGAATCTGACATGACAGAGTGAGGTCGAAGATAAGGGAGAATCTGACATGACAGAGTGAGGTCGAAGATAAGGGAGAATCCGACATGACGGAGTGGGGATGAAGATAAGGGAGAATCTGATATAGCGCACTCTGAGGGAAGATGAGGGAAAATCCAGCATGACAGAGTGGAAGCAGAGACAAGGAAGAATTAACACCACGGAGTTTGGTTTGGACTTTCATTCTTTGCGACTGAGGGCTCCGTTTCAGTAAGTTGTATGGCCTCCTCTGGCCATAGGAAATCGCCACTTGAAAGCAGCAGAGTTATGATCGAGAGAGAGAGAGAGAGTAGTTGGTGAAGCATCTCAGCACAGCACACAACGGCAGGGCACTCCGAAGTTGGTAACAGATTAACTACAAAACTCGTGGTATTTTATAAACTACGATTCTGGAGTGTCGTATGGAAATGGGTCTCTCTTAGCTATGTCACATTTTATTTATGGATCACGTGTAATGCCGTTAAAGAGAACCATTTTGTACACTATGCCCGGCAAGTAACTGATGATGAAAGGAACACATTACAGGCAAATTCACAGCCACTTTCTACATATAGATATTTCTCATAAGCTTTTTAAAAAAATTAATTGGCACGGTAACAATATAATTTTGGTAGAATAATTTCTTTTGTTCTTGGATCCTTTTTTTCTTGAATTTGTATGGTGTACAACGTGGTCGTATTTTCTTATGGGAAGCAGAATTTCTGTTGAAAGATATTTGTTGGTGTTTTTCATTTTTCCCTCACGCTGTTATTCTTAAAGTTATCCTTGTTTTGTCAATGGTTTTCTTAACGTTTTTTTTAAGTTATCCTTGTTTTGTCCATGTTTTTTTAAAAAAACAGTATATATAACAATCAGACTTAAGGGCATTCCTAGAAATGTAACAATCATTCAGATATATGCACCTACATCAACAGCAGAAGAAGAGGAAGTAGAAAACTTTTATAACACACTGCAAACGACAATAGACCAGGCACTGTAAAAATGATATTGTATTAATAATGGGTGATTTTAATGCAAAAATTGGTACAGAAAGAGCAGAAGACGAAGAACATGTTGTAGGGAAATTTAGCATAGGACATAAAAATGAGGCAGGTGACAATCTAATGGCGTTTTGCATGGAAAATGAGCTAATGATCGCTAACACACTTTTTAAACAACATCCAAGAAGACTCTACACATGGACATCACCTGATGGTAAAACCAGGAATCAAATAGATTACATTTCAGTGCAAAGAAGGTGGAGATCAAGTATAACATCAGCAAAAACTTTACCAGGTGCTGACTGCGACACGGACCATGAGTTATTAATAGCAGACATGAAGATAAAGATAAAAAAGACAGTTATGGGATCAAGACCACTCCGCTTTGATCTTACAAATATACCAGAACAATACAGTATAGAAGTGAAGAACCGTTTCGAAATCCTGATGGTTGTACAGGAGGAGATGACATCAGATGAATTGGCTACGCAGGCCAAAGATATCTTAATAACAACAGCTAAAGACATGGTTCCAGTAAAGAAAACACAAAAGAATGGATGGATTACAGCAGGTACACTAGAACTGATAAAACAACGTAGAGAAATGAAGATGCAATGGGGAAAGTGACAAACAACAACAAAGAGAAATATAAAACTTTAACAAAAGGAGTAAGAAGAAACATAAGAAAAGACAAAAAACAATACATACAAGATTGTTGTGAAAGAATAGAAGAACATCAGAAGTGTGGAAGAGATAGTGAAATGTTTAAAGTAATGAAGACATTGACGAGAAATGTCACACATAAGCTAAATGTAATTTGTGATGAGATGGGGAATACCTTGACAGAGACAGAGGAAATTCTAGAAAGATGGAAGGAATATTGCAAAGGAATGTATGAAACAACCGACTGTGAAAACAGAAATCAACAGTGTGAATTATTATTGGAGGAGAAAGAACCTGAAACGACAGTAGAAGAAGTTTTATGGGCAATAAAGAATCTGAAAAATGGTAAATCACCAGGATGTGATGAGATAACAGCTGAATTTATTAAAGCAGGAGGAAAGGAGTGTGCAACAATCTATCATGCACTGTGCAAAAAGATATGGCATTCAGGTATTTGGCCAAAAGAATGGAAAAGAACTGTATTCATACCACTGCCAAAAAAGGATAACCTGAAATTATGCACAAACTACAGAACTGTTGCCCTAATTAGTCATGCCAGTAAAATTCTGTTAAAAATCTTAATGGGTAGACTTCGTAAGAAAATAGAAGAAGAAGTCAATATGGTCCAAGCTGGTTTCAGGCAAGGAAGAGGATCAAGAGATCATATATTCAGTCTAAGATTAATAATAGAGAAATGCAGAGAGTTTAATGTGAATCTATATTTATCTTTTATAGACTACTCAAAGGCATTTGATTATGTACAACACCAGAAACTTTGGGAAATAATGGAAAAAATGGGATTTCCAACACATTTGATACAATTAACATCACTGCTGTATCTAGACCAACAAGCACCAGTAAGAATAAATGGTGAAACAACAACTTGGTTTGACATAAAACAAGGGGTCCGTCAGGGGTGCATATTGTCACCCTACTTATTTAACTTGTATCTCTCTCTCTCTCTGAACCTTAAGTGCCCAGGGCACATGGGGCTTCCGCAAGGGTTTTCCACAAATGCCTGTCCTTCGCCTTTTTTTCTGCTCTTGCCCAGGTGAGCCCTCTATTGCTCAACATCCTTTCTGTTGTTCTTCTCCATGTCTCTTTTGGTCTACCCTTACTTCTGCTCCCCTGTGGTGTCCATCTTAGTGCTATTTTTGGTAGTGAGTTGTCAGTCATTCGGAGCACATGTCCCAACCATTGCCAGCGTCTTTCCTCAATAATTGTTGTCAGTGGTTTCATCTGCATTTCTGCTAATAAGATGTTATTTCTTATAGTGTTTGGCCAAAATATTTTTCTAATTCTTCGTAAACATTTAGTCTGGAAAGAATTCAACTTGTTTTCTATGGTTTTGGTGATTTTCCAGCATTCGCTTCCATAGAGTAGTACACTTAGAACATTACTCTTAAATATCCTGATTTTCATATTTATGCTTAATTTTTTGATTTCCATATATTCTGCAGCATTGCAAAAGCCTGGTTTGCTCTAGTAAGTCTGCTGTTGATGTCCTCTGTGCTGTCTCCATTTTCTACTACTCTGCTGCCAAAGTATACAAATTCGTTGACCTCCTCCACTAACTTGTTATCTACTCGGAGTACATTTCTGTTGTTCACATTTTGCTTCATTAATTTTGTCTTTCCTACGATGATCTTTAGTCCTATGTTGTTTGCATTCTGAGTTAGCTTGTTTATTTTATCTTGCATATCTTTGTGACTGCTTGATAATAGACAAATGTCGTCCGCAAAGTCAAGGTCCTCCAGCACTGTGTCAAGAGTCCATTGTAATCCTCTGCGTTTGTCTGATGTTGCCTCCTTCATTAACCAGTCTACTGCCAAGATAAATAATGTTGGTGATAGTACACATCCCTGTTTCACTCCTGTTTGTACCCTAAAGCTGCTGGAGGTATGTTCTCCACAGATAACTTTGCACTGAAAACCCTCGTATAGGTCTTTGATTACATTAACTATTTTATGGGGGAGGCCATGCCATCTTAGGATTTTCCACAGTGCATCTCTGTTGACACTGTCAAAGGCTTTCTCAAAATCTATGAATAATGCATATGTTGTGCTATGCCACTCATTTGCCTGTTCTAATATTTGTCTAAGTACAAATATGTGGTCTATGCATGATCTTCCTTTCCTAAATCCTGCCTGCTCTTTCCGAAGTTTTTCCTCAAGTGTTGGTACAATTCTGTTGATGATTATTCTGCAAAATACTTTACTGGTGAGAGGCAGTAGGGTAATGCCTCTCCAGTTCCCGCAATCTCTGAGGTCACCCTTCTTTGGTAGTTTTACTATAAGACCAGTTTTCCACTCCTCTGGGGCTTTTTCTAAATCCCAAATTTGTTGTAATATCCGGCAAAGTTGTTTTGGTGTTTCTGTTCTTCTGCTTTCAACATCTCCGCAGTCACTTCATCTTCACCTGGTGCCCTGTCTGATTTTAGCTTCTTTATCGCCTCCTTTACTTCATTTATTGTTATTGGTCCTGTATTGATGTTTAGTTCCGTTTTTGCTTCAGGTATGTCTATTGTTTGTGCTGCTTGTGTTCTGTTTAGTAGGGTGTTAAAGTGTTCCCTCCATCTTTCAATTTTTTCTCTTTCTCCACTGACCAGTTGTCCATTTTGTGTTCTTACTGCACTTTCACATCTTGTGTTGAAGTTACCTGTCATCTGCTTTGTGATTTTATATATGGTTTTCATGTCATTTGTATGCTGCTTTCTCTGCTGTTTCTGCTAATTGTCATAATATTGACGTTTATCTTGACGGCATGATTCCTTCACTTCTTTGTCTTTTTGTGCATAATTACTTAAAACTCGTTCTTTAAGCCGTTGTGATTTGGTGTTCAGTAATTTTTCCTTGATTTCTTTTCTTTGCTCTATCTTTTCCCATGTGGTCTCGCTTATCCATTCCTCTTTTCTCCTTTTCCGATATCCCAGCGCCTCTTTTGCTGTTTCCTGTAGTGTTTTATTGAATTCTAATATGGACATTTCTGCTTCGTCTTGTAGGACACTGAAGCGGTTCTTAAGTACTACTGAGAATTCATTTCTTGTTTGCTGGTCTATCAGTTTGCTTGTATCAAAATGTATCTTTCTGTGTTCTCCGATTTTGGCTTTCCTTAATTTTAGTTTTATTTTTGCTACCAGAAGGTTGTGATCACTTCCTGCATCTGCACCTTTCCTTGCTCATACATCTTGTAGTGACCGTTTCCACTTGTTGTTTATTAGTATGTGATCGATTTGGTTTTCTATGGTTTTATCTGGTGACCTCCAAGTCACCTTATGGATGTTTTTGTGTTGGAAAATTGTCCCTCTGATGGTCATCATGTTTTCTTCACAGAAACTGCACAGTCTTTCTCCATTTTCATTTATTTCTCCAATTCCTTCTCTTCCCATGATTCTTCTTCTATCTTCATTTCCTTCACCTACTTTTGCATTGAAGTCGCCCAAGATGAGTAGCATATCATGCTTGGGTATTGTTTCTACTGTTGCTTGGAGGCTGTTGTAAAAATCTTCTTTTAATTCCTCTTCAGCTGCTTCTGTTGGTGCATAACAAACTATAATAGACAGCTTCGTGAATCTTGAGTTGAACCGTGCATATAATAATCTCTCATTTATTGGGGTCCATTTCAGCAATGCTCTTGATGCTTCTTTTGTTATAATCAATGCTACTCCTCCTTCATGAAGATCTTCTTTACCTGACCATATTATTGTATCTTCTGTGTGCTGTGTTGTTAATTTCCTTCTGCCTTGTCCTGTCCATCTTGCTTCTTGTATTCCTAGTATGTCTAGTTTGTATCTGTGCATTTCCTTGATGGTTTGTGCTAGTTTTCCAGTCTGGTTTAGTGTTCTTACATTCCAGCTGCCTATTTGCATCTTATGTTTAGGTTCCAGGAGGTCTGCAGTCGGGCTGGGGACTTCCAGTGGCTGGCTTTCATCCACAACCTTCATGGGCTCAGTTTCCTGATACGCATTTCTCCTTCCACCTGCATTTGCTTTTTCCCTTGCTTCCGTTTCTGTAGCAGTGTGATAGTTTTTTTTACCAGATAGGGTTGCTGGCCCTATGCTGAACCCTCCTTAGTCGCCTTTTACGATCATGCATGGTAGGGTACAGTGGTCCTATTCTTTGCAGATTCCGGGTACCACACGGGGGATTTAACTTGTATACTGAAAATATAATGAGGAATGTTAGAGAAGATGTAGACAAAGAATATTACGATGCCATAACAATTAGAGGTTATGAAATACCAGAGATTAGATATGCTGATGACACAGTGTTACTATCCACAACACAAAAAAGGAATGGAAAAACTAATTATGTCAGTCCTTAAGAACAGCGAAGAGCAGAACCACTATCTTAATGCAAAGAAAACTAAATTGATGACAACTGACAAAACAAACAAGGCAGCTGAAATATATATCAATGAGGAAAAATTGGAAGAAGTGGAGAGTTTTGAATATCTTGGATCACTGCTAAATAATAATGGAGATACAATGAGGGAAATTAAAAGGAGGACATCTATTGCTCTTCAGAAAGTAAAACAACTAAAGAATCTGTGGAGAGGAGCAGACAGAACTACAAAAATAAGATTTTTAAGGTCATCCATCTCCATCGCAACATATGCCTGTGAGACGTGGACACTTAACAAAACAGCTGATAAACACATAAATGCCTTTGAATGTAAATGCTACAGAAGAGTTCTCCAAATATCGTGGACACAAAAAAGAACAAATATATCTATACTACAAGAGCTTAATATTGAAGAAGGCTGGCTAGTAAAGAGGATTAAAGAGAGAAAACTTAAATATTTTGGACACATTAAACGTCATGATAATTTAGAGAAGACCATATTGGAAGGATACATAATGGGAAAAAGAAAAAGAGGAAGACCAAAACGAAGATGGCTGCAAGAAATCGTTGACGATCTGCAAATGGACGCAGCAGCAGCAGGCCATCTTGCTCACAACCGAGAGGCCTACAGGAGTGCTGTTTGGGAGGCAAAGTTCCGCAAGGGACATGCAAATGAATGAATGAATGATATATATGAAGTATAGCAGTCTTCTTTGTTACAATAGTATGCCATGCTTCTTTGTTAAAATAATATGCCATACTTCTTTATTGCCGTAGTATTCTTCCGTGTTAAAGTGGTATGCCATACTTCTCTGTTAAAATGTCGTATTGATGTGTCTAGTGAGCCTACAGTTTAAAGTGTACTTACCCGTGTGTGACTTGAGCTCAGTGTTCTCTTCTCGCGCTGTGCAACATTAACTTGGTAGTTTCATTTGCATGTAGATGTTTATCTACTTACTTGATAGTGTCTCAGTTGACTTCGGCTGATATGAGAGTTTGGGTGTGATAACGCGCCGATATCTGTGTTAATTTTTTTTGTTCCCCTCTCAGAATATTTAACGACTGTTATAGCTTTTGCGGTAAGAATGTCAGGTACAGAATGTGATAATAAAAATAGTGCTGGCCACGGTTGGTACGTGGAGATTTGTAGTGCATGGAGTTGGACAGTTTTTTAAAAGGCCGTGGAGTCCTTTATATATATATATATATACCCGTCTTCAGTACGAAGGTTGGCGGTGATCAGTCTCCTGTGTCCTCGTTCCTTCACCTAGATGGTATGAACTCATCCAGATTGTATCATGTCCATTATGTTATGTTTATATTCCTATCTACATCTGTCCGCCTCTCATTCTTTTTCCTTCCATCTTTCCTTCAAGGATGATCTTCAGTATGTTATAAGCCTTTCGAAATGGTTAGAGTATTTGGTTTTCGTGATCCTTGTCTCAATGAAAAGTTCACGTTGCGCTTGGAGCCGTTATAATACTTGTACATGTGTTCTTTTTTTTCCGTTTTCCATGTTATATGACCTACTTTCATAGAGATCCATATCATATTTCTGCCACGTTTATCATTCTTTCTGACCAGTACTTTTCTCTTTTGGGCTCCTGTCCTATTTTATCCGCTGAGTTTCGCAGTGATCACCATGTTCTCTGTTTCTCTTTTCTCGTGACGTGTCCAAGGGATTTTGGATGTTGTTTTATTTTCATTTTAACTCTTCAAAATGAAATTATACTTGTTGATAAACAACCAGTCCCTTTGATTTTTCCATCAAAGCTCAGAAGTCTTTCCAGAAGTGAAGGAACGGAGCAGTTAGCTTGCCAAGATTCTCCAGCTGTAAGAAAAGGGATACACGAGAGAGTAAAAAAAAGTGACCTTAATTTTGCTCCCCGGGAAAAAATGTAACTGGGCAGTAGGCACTTGTACTACAGATATAGTATGTTCTTTCCCACTAAATGTTTGTGTACAAACCTGCACCTGCCGTTTTTGGAAATATGGCCTCAGCAGACCTGATCAAAGATGGCTGCTTTGTATGTGCGAGAGAACAGCGCGCAGGTATTCGTTTCTTGGGTTGGGGAAAGTGAGATACCTGCAGATATTCATCGCAGAATGAAAAAAAAAAGCAGTATGGGGGTTTGTTTGGGGTTAAAAAAAATAATTGCGTGCAGTGATAGTAAACAGTCATCACAGTCATGTTATTTGATACTTGTATGTTGGGTCCGATGACGCTGTAAGGCGATATTTATTATACAGGAACACACAGATATAGTACATCTATACTGTTCAGAAAAAGAAACACATCACTACTGTAGTCGTAATGGACACCAAATTTTTAAACGTGTATTAAAATGTTATTTTACGGAATTAATGTTTCAATCTTGGCATGAAGAAACTTTAACAATGAAATGATGTTCATTAAATTTGGTTTGGACTTTTATTCTTTGCGACTGAGGCCCCCGTTTAGTATGTTATATAGTCTCCTCTGATCTGTATCAGAGAACGACATCTCCTTGACATGGATCCAATTTACCGTTGGATCTGTTGTTGTAGGATGGCTGCCCACTCTTCCCGCAGTGCAAGAGACAACTGTCGGAGATTGGTTGGCGCCACATCTCGCTGGTGGACTTGTCTGTTGAGTTCATCCCATAAGTATTCTTTTGGGTTCATGTCTGATGACATGGATGGCCACGGAATGGTCTGGACGTTGTTGTCAGCGAGGAACCAGGTGGTGAGTTGTGCCACATGAGGTCGAGTGTTATCCTGCTGAAAAATGGACCCTGGTGCAGCCAGAAATGGAAGGACGTGAGGACGAAGAATTTCAGCGACGTATCGTTGGGCATTTAGGCATCATTCAGTTTGCACCAGGTCACTTCTTCCCATGAACTTGATAGTTCCCCACACCAATACACCAGCACCATATGGAGGAGCCTCATCCAGGCAGTTCTGGGCGTAGCGCTTATGGACTCTGCGGTAAACTCTTCTCTGTCTGTCGTGTCGCTGGAGCAGAAAGAATGATTCATCACTAAACCAAACCCTTCTCCAATCATTCGTAACAGTCCATTGACGATGCTGGTTAGCCCACTGCAATCAGTTCTGGCGGTGCCAGTCCGTAAGAACAGGACCTCTGTAGGGTCTTCTAGCCCTAAGATCAGCGTCGTGCAGCCGGTTCCTGACCGTTTGATCTGAAATTCAACGATCTGCTGTCATTGACTGGACTGTTGATGACGCAGATGCAAATCGATTCCTGAAGTGACACAGCCGTATGAAGCGGTCTTCGGCAGGAGTTGTGACTATGGGTCTTCCACTGCGTGGGGGATCTGCAACTGAGCCAGTTTCTTGAAATCATCTCCAAAGGCGACTAATGGTGCTTCTAACCACATTAAATTGTATGGTCACTACACTTTATGACTGTCCAGTCTGTAAACGTCCAGTGATGATGAGTCGTTGTTCTGTGGTGAGATGAGCCATACTTGCGCATTGAATTTTCAGATGAATTGATTCGAGGAGTGTCAATCTTTTATAGGCATTCAATATCATGGTCAGTGAGTTTTGTGTTCAGTAAGTTTCACAGGATTCTCGCGAATCTGTCATGAGTTATTGTCAAAAATGCTGTGCTGACTAGTGTCGCTTTTCTGTGCTCATGAATCATCTGCCGAGTACAGTTCAAGTCAGCACGTGAAGTTGATGTCCAGGTGAACGTTTCAGTCAGTTTACCCTTGTCTGATCAGCAAACTTCAGTTTAAATCGCAGCATCGTATTTGTTGCTTTTTTTTTTTTTTTGGAACAGTATGGGTATGCTAGTAAAGAGGATTAAAGAGAGAAAAGAGAGTAAAGAGGATTAAAGAGAGAAAACTTAAATATTTTGGACACATTAAACGTCATGATAATTTAGAGAAGACCGTATTGGAAGGATACATAATGGGAAAAAGAAAAAGAGGAAGACCGAAACGAAGATGGCTGCAAGACATCGTTGATGATCTGGAAATGGATGCAGCAGCAGCAGGGCATCTTGCTCACAACCGAGAGGCCTATAGGAGTGCTGTTTGGGAGGCAAAGTTCCGCAAGGGACATGCAAAGGAATGAATGAATGGGTATGCTAGAAGGCTTTTGATTTTTTTTCACAAAACAGAGGACATTGAAGACTTCATTTTCCAGTGGTGCAGGCCCGAGGATATTTCGGTGTCACTGTGCACATATTTTCAGTGATTTGATTCATTGTAAGATGGATCAGCGAGAATGGACTGATTCATCAGTATTCAAGAAAGGCTTAATCAGATACTTCCGATCTTCTTCTTGGACAGTGTGATGGATATCATATATTACAAAACAAAAGTACATAACTTACCTGCATCATTGATTTACTTTACCTACCAGTTTCTGTCTAATTGTTAGTGGAGAAAAGGTTAAACTCTTGTAGGGCAATAACTGGTTCTCATATTTAGCAATATGCTAAATATGCAATATGCCTAAAAATTTCTTGACTACATTTGTTGTTCTCATTGTGATAGAAAGTTGTATATAATTGTTAAGGCGCTTAGAGAGATAGGCAGAGTGGAGGACTTCGAGGGCAGGGAATCTACATCGCTGCTTAGACTGAGAGAGCTGGGAGTACAGACCGCCACGGTCAGGAACGAGAGGCATACTGGACATGCGAGACAACTTGTCAACCAACACAGGACGGGCACAGTCAGCCGTAGAACGCTGATGGATATGTTGAGGGGAGGGGTCTGAGCACATATGGACATGTCGCCAGTGCAGTAATGTTGATATATATATATAAGAATATTAAGAGCTTAAGGTATGTTTTTTGTCAAATGCCTGTGCTTTGTATGCGCATATACTTGTACAACACCTCATTAACAAAGTTCCTAAACACGACATCTTGGTTGTCATGGAAGATTTTAACGTCAAGGTAGGAAAAAGTTATGGGGAAAGAAGGGATTGATACGGTAAATCAGAATGGAGAAAGATTCATTGAATTATGTCTAACAGAGGGCATGGTCACTGGAGGAACAATATTTCCACACAAAGAGATACATAAAACAACATGGACATCTCCAGATGATAGAACCAGAAATCAGATAGATCATTTTTGCATTAGAAAACAATTCAGAACATCTCTGATAGATGTAAGAGCATATAGGGGTGCAGATGTCAACAGTGATCACAATCTGTGTATAGGGAAAATAAGACTAAAACTGAAAAGCCAACTCAAGAAAGCAATACTCAGAAAGATAAACAGTCAAAGTCTACAGGATGAAAATACTAAGAGTAATTTTAATCTGGAACTTACCAAACAGTTCGCTACATTCAGTGACGTAGAGGAGACAGATATAGATGAATTATGGCATTCTTACACCACAGCCATAATTACATCAGCTAAAGCAAGTTCTGGACTGCAAACAACAAATAGAAAAGCGATGGAAATCCATACATGAAAGACGTGCAGCCAAATTAGCCATGTTGAATGTAAAAACAGATCTTGAAAGAGATTTGGCAAAAAACAACATACAAAGAACTAGACAATAAAGTAAAAAGTTCAGCTAGAAAGGATAAAAGAGATTACATGGACAATATGGCGAAAGAAGCGGAGAAGGCAGCAAAAACAGGAGACAGCAAAACTCTATATAACATACAAAAGGAACTAACAGGTACTATTGCATCCAAAGAAAGACTAATCCTTAGCAAAATCCTTAGACCAAAAGCAAAGATGGGCCGAACACTTCCAAGAATTACTTAATCTACCACATCCAAAAGAACTGATAGACCTTGGAACTGATTTACCATTCCCACAGCTAAATGTGAACCTAGTTGAATTTACACATTGCATGAAATTGAAACACCAGTGAATCTTGTGGCTAACAACACAGCTGCAGGTGAAGATGAAATAACAGCCGAAATGTTAAAAGCTATTAATATCGACATCATGAAACAACTACAGAGAATGTTCAGTAAAGTTTGGAAAGAAGAAAAAGTCACTTCTAAATGGAAAAAAGGAATCGTTGTCAAAATACCGAAAAAGACAACCTTAGCGATTGCCGATTGCAACAACTGGAGAGGAGTAACCTTACTATCAGATGTGTCAAAAGTATTTTTCAAAATTATTCTGAATGGAATTCAAGATATAGTGGATGTTGCGATGAGAGAAGAACAGGCAGGATTTCGAAAATGGAGAAGCTGTCTTGACCAGATCTTTAAGAATAATACTTGAGGAAGATATTGAAAAGCAAAGACTGTTAATCTTGGACTTCATAGACTTTAAAAAGGCATTTGATAGCATACACAGAGAATCATTATGGAGGATTTTAAGAATATATGGAATGCCATCTAAAATTGTCAACATCATTGTCCTCTACAATGGATATGTTTGTGCAGTCAGTACAGACGAAGGAATGAGTGAATGGTTCCAGATTGAAACAAGCGTGAAAAAAGGATGTATATTATCTCTCTTGGTTTTTGGAATTGCCATAGACTTCATAATTTAAAAAAAATGTTGCAAAGGTAAAATGGGCATTGATTGGGTACGTGAGACCCACCTGGAAGATCTTGATTTTGCAGATGACATAACTCTTATCAGCGACAATATGAAATCAATGCAAGTAAAAAGATACCCTGTCTTCAATGGCTAGTAAAATACGACTCGAATTTAACAAGGATAAAACAAAAATAATGAAGGTTCTCATTAACGACGAAGGACAGATATACGTAGAAGGAACAGCTGTTGAAGAAGTATACCATTCTGCATATCTCGGCAGCTATATAGACCACAATGGTGACACCAGAAAAGAGGTTAGAATTCGAATTGCCAAAGCAGCATTGACCTTCAAGAATCTTGAGAACATATGGCATTCAAAAGTTATAAGCACAAAAACTAAGTTAAGATTATTCAGTTCAAATGTAATATCCACCTTCATTTATGCTTATGAAAACTGGAAAACAATTAAAGAAATATACAAAAAATTAGACTTTCTTCGAAAACAAGTGCCTAAGGAAAATACTCGGTATAAAGTGGAATGAATTCAAGAACAACGCAGAGATCAGACAGATGAGCAAACAACAGCCTGTCTCATGGTTGATCAGAAAAAGAAGATGGACATATATCGATCATGTGATGAGAAGAAACAATCAGAATCCCCAAACAAGCTATCAAATGGAACACAACAGGCCGAAGAAAAAGAGGTCGACCACGTGAAACTCTAAAGAGGACATTGTTAAGAGAAGCCAATTCAGTGGGCATAACTTCCCTTGATGAGATTGAAAAACTCGCCGAAGACAGGACATCTTGGCGAAATACGTTTAACGGCACGGGAAGGATGTAAGATATAATGTTTATTGCTTTTAACTTTCAGATCATGTTAACACACCCAATTATTTCATGCTGTCCACATACAGAAACACTTGACACTCAAAAGCATGAGCTGACAAAGTGCTGGTCGTCCCTTCATAGTCTGCTGTGAAAGGAGTGCGTGCTGATTAGCACTTGTGTTAGCTAGACAGGTCTGAAATAACAAACTCCGCTGTATGAAAACAAACAGTGAATTAAGGTAAAGTCTTTTCCGTGAAATAGGCATGGCAGAAACGTATGTGATTACACAAGTCACGAGCAGCTTAGTTACCCAACTTTAATGTACTCATCAGTTCTGATATACTTATTTCATTGGGGGGGGGGGGGATAGAGGGAAATTTAATGTAACCTTATCACATGTTTGTTTTCCTACTGCTGCCATCGTCGACATCCCGTGCCAGCTTGTCATAAAGTCGTTCTCGCTGGTATATTTGCTTTCGTACGAGGAAAACTCATTTTACGCGTTGTATAAACTAGGAACAAAGTAGGAACAGCTTTATTACTTAACGACTTGTACTCGTTAAAGTAATAAAGCTGTTCCTACTCTTCCCCCTCCCCCCTAGTTTATACATTTTGGTATCACCGTTTTACTGCAGTGCTTCGTGTATAGTTGTCAAACACTAATTATTGTGTGTTACACTTTGATATGAAAAAAGATCCTGAACTTTTTATATATATTATATTGATGGAAATCTTTCTATTTGTGTACTGTACCTTACGGTGACTAGTTTCTGTTTGGTGTGCTCAGCACGGTTTAATCTTCTGACCCCGAGTAATTCAGTCCTTAAATTTCCCCGCTTTCTGATCACAAAGTTGCTTTGGACTTGAAATAGAAATGACACTTCATCGCGGTCTCTCGTGTCCCGGACCTGTGAAAGTTGGTTATTCCCATGGAAAAGCGAACATTCCTTTCCCTCTTGAAAATTGGTGTCTTAGAGTTGCCTTCTGGATCGTTTTTATAGCAACATTTTGACTGGTGGAGATTCAGTGAATCTTGCTTTCGTGCGGTACGTTTAGAATCTAGTGCTTTCCCATTCAGAAACGTTTACTTCATCATCATCAACATCATCATCATCATTCGTTGTTGTCGTGCCGGATAGTGTTGGCGATCATGTGTCTTCGTCTTGTGCTGTTCTTGTAATCGTCAGTTATTTCGAATGCTGATCTTGTCCACGTGCCGTTTTGGCCAGCATGTTTAGATCAATAAAAATTAGGGTATGCATTGAGAAGTACAAAAATACTGACTGTTGAAATAACAGTACCAAAACTTTTTATTTAAATAACAATAATGTACTTGGTGCTTATGTTTTTTTTTCTTCTTCAAAGAATTCAGTCTGTATCGAGGTATTTGACCTAGCTGTACTGCCATAGTTTTTTTTTTTTTAGCCAGATATCTTCTGGTATTGTTTTCGTAAGGTATAAAATAGTTGTGAATGCAATATTTGCTTAAGTTAACATTTGAAATCTTCAGGCAGTAAATTTCTTAAATAAAAAAGCTGATTTCCGTTAATGAACAGTTGAAATGTTATCTGTAACTTGGCGACAGGCTGCACTTATTGTGTTAGGCATGTATACAAAAGTTAATATAAGCAAGCAGTGACTAGACCATGGCAAAAGTTGTTAAAAACGTACCAAATCGAAGTCCGTCCACAAGTGAGGGCGAATCTTTTATGTTCAGCCAGGACTGTCCTTCAGAATTAGGTTACGACTGTTTAAAGGTCAAAGACAGGAACTTTCATTACGACAGGAACTGTATGGGGAATTTGGTTAAGGTTAACATTAGACCATGCCTAAACCAATCAGGCGCATCCCTATTCATGTCTTTATACACGCTCTCTCAAAACGCGTCTCTCTTTGATGTTAAGTGTTGCTCTAAAAAAAAATGTTGATTGTGCGTTACTTGCGCTGTGGTTGTTGTCAGAAATAGTTAAGACGCTTCCAGAGCATGTGACGAATCATCTCTCCTCTCCCAGTCTGCGTGTCTTTGTAGGTAAGCCCGGGTGTGTTTAGTCTTGAGGGTTGGTTAGTGTGTACTTGTGGCGTAGTAAGTTTAGTGCCCCGGTCATTGTTTTGAAACAGATCGCACGCTGATTGGGCGGGAAAGTCCGCCGCGATATGCTCGTTTGAGTTATACAATGAGTGAATGGGTGGACTTATAAAATGACGTTCTGTTATGTTCTCCCGTAGCTCCACCCCTCCTCTGTTTATGATTGGTTGTTTAGGAAAAGGGGGGAGGGGAACGACGACGCTCACGAGTGGTTAGGGGTTGGGTAAAGAAGTGTGGGAGTTACGAAAAGTTTTGCGTGAGATGTAAAACAAATACTAACACACACACATATATATCGTCTCTTTCTCCCCCCCCCCCCCCCCCGAATCTTTTCTCAGTGTATTTTGTTCTTTAAAATAATTGAGTTTTTTCCCCATCATAGATTTATGCTACGAATAAATGACAAAGATTTATTGTATGCCCTTTACTAGCCTTATTTGAAACCATCAAGATTCATTTATATTCCCTTTTGGGACATAGCCAAGCAAAGTTTATATGACGAAGTTGTGGCGGGAAGGAGACCACGTGATAGACCATACTTGAGGACAAATTAAGTCAGCAGTGAAAGCTTTTCCAGTCAGCAGTGAGAGACAGGAAGATGTGGCCACGTGAAGAGAGCTGTGCTTGAGAAGGAAACTACGGCCGCATTTGGAGACGCAGGCGCGAAGAGACTGATCTTTAGCAACACAGACATTGCTTTACTGTTGCTGTAGACTAATATTCAGATCCACATTTGGTAGAAGACCAGCAGAACGAGGCACAGCACAACCAACAGCTAACACCTGCCTTGCAAATTTTCGTCTTTCCACACAACCTGCCTCAGAAAGACTTTAATATTTACTTTCCACAAACATTAAATAATGGAGATTTATTTGCCAGTGTGAACTAGAAGATATGCATACCATAATAGCAAAGCAACAACAACAGACTGGACATGGATTGGACATGTGCTCCGAAGAGATCCCAGCAGCATCGCTAAAACAGTCATGAGATGGACCCCCGAGAGAAGATGAGAGGCAGACCAGCGGCTACATGGCGAACTGTAGAAATGAGCAGCATGCAGCATTGCCGGGGCACAATACGCAAGCTGGCCACAGACCATGAGAGGTGGAGAGAATCTTTTGCTGTCCTGCCAGACGGTACAAGGCGGTGATTGCTTAGCCAATCGTCGACCAAGGATATGGATGTATGAGTGGAACATCTACTTGCTTCAGACCCATCTTCTAACACGAAAGGTGCCATCGTCACCATACTGGCATCGGGCGGGGGGGGGGGGGCCCAACTTTTACAGACTTGAGAAGCACTGGATTAAAACTAATTTAGATAAGACAGGAGTACATGGACGAGAGTCTGGGTGGCTGTTGTGTTGATTGACGGGGAAACCACGGCAGGTGCGCGTGCTCAAGTCGAGAGGAAAAACCGCAAGAAGGGGTGGGGGGAAACTAAACAAACCAGGCCTCTTGTGATAAAGCTGCTATAGTAATTTGTTGTTGTTATGATGTTTGTTTTGTTGCCAGTTTTATCAGGATCTTCCTTTTATATATCTACAGGTGAGAAAAAGGGTCTGGAAAGCAACAAGAGTATAACAGAGAAGAGACTGGAGAATTTTGCTGTTGCATTAAACGAAGCTCAGGTGATTGATTTTGTTCTCCTGTGTCTTGATGTAAAAAAAGAGAAATGTAGCCCTGATATGCCATATAAGTAACATGGGATAAAATGTTCTGTCTGTCCTGCCTTCTTTACTCTATCTGGGGAATAGGCCATCAGCAAGGGCTCTCCATTTATTTGAATCCTTTGCATGTTTCTTCTGTCTGTCTCCAGGTGTAGTTGGTCATTTTGATCTTTGTTATCTGGATAAAGTGATAGTACGTCAGTATGTGGTATGAAATTGAAACAGCAGTGAATTTAATGGCTAACAACAAAGCTGCAGGTGAAGATGAAATAACAGCCGAGATGCTAAAAGCTATCAATAGTGACAACATGATACAACTACAGAGAATGTTTAACAAGATTTGGAAAGAAGAAAAGGTCCCTTCTAATTGGAAGAAGGGAATCATTGTTAAAATACCAAAAAAGGGCAACCTTAGTGACTGTAACAACTGGAGAGGAGTAACCTTAATATCAGTTGTGTCAAAAGTATTTTGCAAGGTCATTTTGAATAGACTCAAAGATATAGTGGATACTGCAATGAGAGAAGAACAAGCAGGATTTCGAAAAGGGAGAAGCTGTCTCGACCAGATCTTTACTCTCAGAATAATACTTGAAGAACATATTGAAAAGCAGAAACCATTAATACTGAATTTCATAGATTTTAAGAAGGCATTTGATAGCATACACAGAGATTCATTATGGAGAATTTTATGTCTATATGGAATACCATCTACAATTGTCAACATCATTAAGGACTTATACAATGGATATGGTTGTGCAGTCAAGACAGAAGAAGGGATGAGTGAATGGTTCCAGATTGAAACAGGCGTGAAACAAGGATGTATACTGTCTCCTTTACTTTTTGGGATTACAATAGACTTCATAATGACAAAATGCTGCACAGGTAACACAGGTATTGACTGGGTACATGGGACCCAACTAGAAGATCTTGATTTTGCTGATGACATAACTCTTATCAGTAATAATGTGAATTCCATGCAAGAAAAAACAGATAGCCTATCTTCACTGGCTAGCAAAATAGGACTTGAAATTAACAAGGACAAAACAAAAATAATGAAAATTCCCATCAATCAAAATTGAAAAATTCACATAGAAGGGACAGATATTGAAGAAGTCAATCAATTTGCATACCTTGGCAGCTACATAGACCAGGATGGTGACACTAGAAAGGAAGTTAGGATCAGAATTGCAAAAGCAGCATCAATCTTCAAGAATCTTGAGAACATATGGAATTCAAAAGTTATAAGCAGAAAAACCAAGTTAAGACTATTCAATTCAAATGTAATATCCACCCTCATTTATGCATGCGAAAGCTGGAAAACAACTAAAGAAATAGAAAAGAAATTAGACTCTTTTGAAAACAAATGCCTAAGGAAAATACTCGGCTTCAAGTGGAATGAATTCAAGAACAATGCAGAGATAAGACAGATGACTGAACAACAACCAGTCTCACGGGTGATCAGGAAAAGGAGATGGACATATGTTGGTCACTTGATGAGAAGAAATGATCAGAGAATCCCAAAACAAGCTATCAAGTGGAACACAACAGGCCGAAGAAAAAGAGGCAGACCGCGTGAAACTCTGAAGAGGACATTATTAAGAGAGGCCAAGTTAACAGGCATAAAATCCTTTGTTGAGGTTGAAAGACTCGCCGAAGACAGGAAAAATTGGCGAACTACTTTGCGAGCCCTATGTGACGTCTAGCGGTACGAGAAGGATATAAGATATAAGATAAGATGTGGTATGATGATGGAGATGATTACAGTGTTAGTGGTTATTTCTCTTTGTATGTCGGTATGAGATAGGATAATGGAGATGGACACAGTGTTAGTGGTTATTTCCCTTAGTATGCGACTACCTGGTAAGATGATGGAGGTGTTAGTGGTTATTTCCTTTAGTATGCCACTACCTGGTAGGATGATGGAAATGGACAAAGTGTTAGTGGTTATTTCCCTTAGTATGCCACTACCTTAGGATGATGGAAATGGACAAAGTGTTAGTGGTTATTTCCCTTAGTATGCCACTACCTTAGGATGATGGAAATGGACAAAGTGTTAGTGGTTATTTCCCTTAGTATGCCACTATCTGGTAGGATGATGGGTATCACCGTAACAGTTGACCCCTTCCTTTCTTTAGTTTAAGGAAGAACCAGACGCTTATTTCTGCAGTCAAGTCAGTGGGGTGCTTGGAGCTGGACTTCAGCCACTAGTCTTGCAAACAGTGTTCCCACTAAGCTGAGCGTGGGAGCAGTTGCTCACAATTTTTTTTTTCTTCTACCATTCCTAAATTTTTCGTGTCACTCAGTAATGATACTGACTTCAGATTATTCATATTGAAATTGAAATTTGCTGCTTATAAATTGTTAGATTACATAAATTATCACTCATGCAAAAATGTATCTGTGCATGCCAGATAATCATTAGAAGGAACATTGCTTGCAGAGTGTCTTGATGTGAATGTTCGCTGCTTTCCTAGTCTGCTATAACCAAGTGTATCTTTCACTTTTGTTCAGTGACACATGTAACATAACATGGCTGTACAAGGACTTAATGATTGTTACATGTATTGTGTCACATGGTTGTACAGGATGAGCATAAATCCTGTTTTCCGGTTAAATGTTTCATACTTAGGATGCACGGTTACATAGTAATGTTACGTGACTATACGTTATAAAGATTAATGACTGTTATTGCCCATCTCCAGTTCTCATGTGTCTGTAGTTACCGTTACATAGTATCAACAAAACTGTTATAAGAACATTATGAGCATTATGGTATATTTGCATATACAGCAGTGTTTCCCAACCTTTTTTGGAACATGCCCCACTCTAATGCCTCAAAGAATTTGATGGGACCCCCACCCCAGCATAATAGTCAATCAAGTTCTGAAAAACTATAATAATAATATATATTCTAATTGTCCCCCAGAATATTCACATTGGCCCCTTGTGGAGTGTATAGCCCACAGTGAAAAAAACTGATGTGCAGGAATATAATAAGCATTAATTTGAATGTGTCTATAACATAATGAGCATTGCAGTATATTTGAATGTTCTTATAACATAATGAGCATTACAGTATATTTGAATGTACAAGAACTTAATGAGTATCACAGTGTATCTGAACATACATGGACCTATTTCTTGCATAGACAGCAACGCTGTAACATAATGAAGCTCTACAAGGGCTTAATGAATGATTGTTGTCTCTTATCTCTTGCAGGATCTGTGTGCCTCGTTCTGGACAAGGCTTAAGCAAAATGGTTGGTGATCTGTCTTGATCTTTTGTTTCAGTATGCAAATGCATGTAAATGATTTCTCATATAATTGTATTTTTGTTACAGATGTCTGATTATTATGTTTTTATGTAAAATTGTACATGATTGTATTTATTTAAAGGAATCACGTATCCCACTAAAATCTCAGATTTTTAAATTTTTTAAATTTTAGAATCTTGGAATACTAAAATCTCTGATTGTTGTATTTTTATTTTTGAATCTCGGAGTGTTATATTTTTTTCAAGAGCTGTATTTTCACCGTAATCTTAGATTGTTGTGTTTCCACTGGAATCTGAGGTAGGTTTTCACCAGAAATCTCAGCTTTATATTTCTGCCAGCATTCACTCATTATCAGAAATCACAGACTGTATCGTCATGACTCGTATTCAGAACCACTGTGGGTTGCTAAGGTAGGAGCATCTCCGTCCCAGTCCCAGGGGCCAGATTTGAGGAGTGTACCCAGAATGAAGAGCAGAGCAATAGAGAAAAATGTATTGATTTGTCAGATTTGTTTTTGTCATGACCACTGAGTATAGAGGACGAAACTTTGAAGCACACTTTTTTAGCGTAGGATCTGGTTGCTTCTTGCTTTTTTTTAGGGTAGAATCTGGTTGCTTCTTGCTTTTTTAGGGTAGAATCCAGTTGCTTCTTGTTTTTTAGGGTAGGATCTGGTTGCTTCTTGCTTTTTTTTAGGGTAGAATCTGGTTGCTTCTTGCTTTTTTAGGGTAGAATCCAGTTGCTTCTTGTTTTTTAGGGTAGGATCTGGTTGCTTCTTGTTTTTTAGGGTAGAATCTGGTTGCTTCTTGCTTTTTTAGGGTAGAATCCAGTTGCTTCTTGTTTTTTAGGGTAGAATCCAGTTGCTTCTTGTTTTTTAGGGTAGGATCTGGTTGCTTCTTGTTTTTTAGGGTAGGATCTGGTTGCTTCTTGTTTTTTAGGGTAGGATCTGGTTGCTTCTTGCTTTTTTAGGATAGGATCTGGTTGCTTCTTGCTTTTTTAGGATAGGATCTGGTTGCTTCTTGCTTTTTTAGGATAGGATCTGGTTGCTTCTTGTTTTTTAGGGTAGGATCTGGTTGCTTCTTGTTTTTTAGGGTAGGATCTGGTTGTTTCTTGTTTTTTAGGGTAAGATCTGGTTGTTTCTTGTTTTTTAGGGTAGGATCTGGTTGTTTCTTGTTTTTTAGGGTAGGATCTGGTTGTTTCTTGTTTTTTAGGGTAAGATCTGGATGCTTCTTGTTTTTTAGGGTAGGATCTGGTTGCTGCTTGCCTTTTAGGGTAGGATCTGGTTGTTTCTTGCTTTTTAGGGTAGGATCCAGTTGCTTCCTGTTTTTTAGGGTAGGATCTGGTTGTTTCTTGTTTTTTAGGGTAGGTTCTGATTGCTTCTTGCATTTTTAGGGTAGGATCTGGTTGCTGGGGAATGAGGTTCAGAGTTTTCCAGAGATTTTTTTATGCAGCTCTTTAGCTTCTTAGACTATCATACATTTGTTGTTATGCTTTTATTTCCCAGGTTTGATAACAGATGAGAAGAAACCAAATCTCATCCCGAATGGATATAAAGCTCTCGTCCGGAAGATTCTCAGCAAAAGTAAGCCAGATTCTTTTTTTATTTTTCATATTTCGTGAGTTTTCTTGACTTTGATTTCATTTTTTAAATCATAAGTGTAGGGCATTGATAATTATGTATGCAGTTAAGATTTTTAACCATTGTTAATAATGTCTAACCATCCTTTTAAAAAAAAAAGGCACCTGCACAAAGTGACTATGGACTACATGCTTTACAGCATACACCAGCACAGACAAGGAGGAGAAAGAGCGCAGTTCCATCTTCTGAACTGCCTTATGTTGAAATAAAAACGTACATGGAGTTTAACAAAATCCGTAGCGGTGCTTGTGTGAAACAGGAGGCCTTTGGAGGATGTGACAGTCACTGGGAAACTGAAGGGAAGGAAAAAAAAAAAAGGAGGAGATGGAGGAAAATATCAGGAGCTGATCAAGTGACACAAGAAATGGTCCACAGAAACAGAAAATCATGATAATCAACTACTGCCAGCATTTACAGCGTCTAGTTAATGACTAAAATACTTAGGTGTGGATTTTAGTGGTGAGCTAAAGGAATTACCCTAAACTGGTCTGCTAGTGCCCTGTATGTTACAGTCTGATGGTGTTCTTTGAACATTCTCAGACATCAGCTTGGGTGTCTGTGAAGAATGCAGAAGCTTGTCTTAGGTTGTCAGCATCACCATTCAGCGTGGTCTGGATTTGGTGATGGTGATGGCCATGTGCGGCTTCTTCACTTTCCTTATGCAAGGACAGTCTTGCAGGATGTACTGGATTATTGTGTTTCAAATCCCACAGGTTGCACTCACCAAAGCCTTAATATGATTCTCAGTGAAGAGTTTCGAACCTGCTCCTCTCTGCTGAGCTGGCAGCAGACCTGCCTCCTGATAACCTGGATGTTCTCTTTCTTGCATGGTTATATTTCAATATTTTGGCCTCTTTATATGAAATGTGCGTGTTTAGATGGGGGGAGCATGCCACTCCTTTCCCAGTGGATCAGCCTCTTTTCTTCCTACGATGCTGCAGTGAGATGGTATTCACTGTATGACAGCTCTTTCATAGAAATTAGGTCATGTTGCATAAAAGTTCACTTATCAGTTCATGTCGCCATGGTGATCATCATCAGCCCTCTGTCATCCCAATTTTAGCATAAGGCATCAGCAAAGTTTCTCCGGCCAATCCTGTCTTGAGCAAGTCAGGATACATCAGGCCATGTCTTTCTCTGCTTCTTTTAGTTCTTCCTGTATTTAGTTCTCCATGTCCCCAGTGGTCTGCCCCTCTTTCTTTTCCCTTGAGGTGTCCTAGTCAAGAGGGTATAGGGGGCATGGTGTTCAGGTCTGTGTTAAAGGTTTGATCTTCCATATAAAGGCCTCAGTAGTTGCCCTGCTTTTATCTTTTGATTGAGTGATCAGGTGGTTCATGCCCAGCTCATTTCTACAGCTCAGTTCTTGGTTAATAATCTCCTGTTGTGAAGTGTGGTAGTTGTAAAAGGAAACACGTTTCTTTTGTGTGTGTGTGCGTGTGTGTGTGTATATATATATATATAGAGAGAGAGAGAGAACTTCATTAAGGAGACAGAAGTATGAAAAAAGATCTCTACACTGGTTTCCTTAAGAAAGGTACATTGAATGGAATTATGTGAAGGTGATAAAAGATTAAGAAGGGTACATTGGATGGAATTATGTAAAGATGATGAAAGATTAAGAAGGGTACATTGGATGGAATTATGTAAAGATGATGAAAGATTAAGAAGGGTACATTGAGTCGAATTATGTGCAGATGATGAAAGATTAAGAAGGGTACATTGAGTGGAATTATGTGAAGGTGATGAAAGATGAACCAGAACATGTGTGGGGTGAGGGCGAAGTGATATGCCATCAGTTACCAGGTTTTGATACATGGGGTGATAGAACATACAAAGTAAATGACAACATCAACAGCATAAAAATGATATCAGTTTACATCTTTAGCAGTGAAGGTTATTGGGAAAAGAAAGCTTAGAAACTTGCCTTTACAATGATGTATTTCCTTCCTTCCTTCCTTCCTTCCTTCCTCCCTTTATTCAGTGTGATTTCATGCAGTTGTTGACTCATTTCTGTTTCATATATTGACAGAGAGTGCAAGCCATACAGGTTCAGCAAATGAGACAGTGGAGCATATATCATCCGATGATGATATTTCAGCAAACAGTGGTAGCGAAAATGAAGATATCAGTGATCTGGAGAGTATTAGTGACGAAGACCAAAGTCATAGTCAGGGAGTGGAGTTTACCTCTCAGAGCCCATCAAAGAGCACCCAGGATGATAAAAGCAGTGCAAAAACATCATTGCCTTCCAGACAGCAAGAGTTGGTTTCCAAAGAGCAAGAGTTGTCTAAAAAGTCACCAGAATCAATTACCAAAGCATCTCAGGAAAACAGGCCAAGAAAGATTGTTGGAAGTCAGCAAGGGAGTCCAAGAAAACTCGGGGAAAGTGAGAATAAAACATCACTGTATTCTGAAACAAAAGCTCCATTACAGGCTACAGGGAAGGCTGTGCATCATGAATTGCCAGAAACAGCTGAGAAGATTTTCCAGGGCAGCAAAGCTCCAGCTGATTCACATCCTAGTTGGCCACCAAAAGTGGAAAACGTGAAGGGGAAAACAGCAGCTAGTGAAGAGATGAAGGTTAGTAAAACGTCACCAGAGGCTTCGAACATGGCTTCCCTAAGCAAGAAGGAAGACAAGAATAATGAAATTGAAGGAAGCAAGAGTGAAGTGAAAGATGGCAGCAGGAGTCTTCAAGTTAATAAAAAAGACAGTGCTAAAAAGCGTCCAGAGAAAAAACCTTTCAGTACAGATTATGACTTGGACTCATCTTTGTCATCATTATCATCTTTATCATCATCGTCATCATCAGATGAAGACAGTGATGGAAATGCTGGCGATGATAATTTGGTTGGCAGTAAAAATGGCAAGATCTGCAGCCAGGGAGCTGAGAAGAGTTTGGACTTTGACACAATATTTTCGTTTGCATACATCCCAAAACTGTTATCTCCCTTGAGCAAATCACCAGAGTCTGTTCTTTCAAAAGTAAGTATTCATATTGCAAAAAAAAAAAAAAAGTTTAGCAACATGCTTAGGGTGATTCTGTCAATTATTCATGCTAAAGTAGAATTCTGAAGTAATTTTTATCAAGAATGGGTATGATAAGCATATGGAGTTAGTGTTGGGGGGGGACAAAATATTTAACAGTTCAGAAAACAAGCTTTTAAAAAAAAAAAATTTTATTAAAATTTTAAAATGTTCACCTCTTTATGAATGTTATATACGTACGTGTTAGTTCTAGATCACATATTCAGTACCAGATATGGGTTTTACCTCCCCCCCCCATTGTTATTGCTTAGCCTGTGTTAAATCTATGAGGAGCATGGGAATTTACTCTCATTGTAAAAACTGGTAAATGTACATCAAATTGTAGTAGTGCTTGATGTAATAAGCTCTGTCATAATAGCGTTGTGAATGGGTAGGGAATCAGTATCAACTTTGTTACAGTTAGCCATTTTTGAAAAAAAAAATAAATGGCATTTTTCTAGGAGGCTAATGTCCCATCTGAGGAGCCTAATAGGTCGTAAGGAAACCCGTGATGGTCAGCTTTTCTTTGACACTATCACCACAGCAGGCCCGATGGGTAAATTTTTGTAGCATTTGAAATAATAATGACGATAACATTTTAGTCTCCTGCTATATCTTTAACATGCTTCTCAGTCGCTGTCACATCTTCTACTTTCATAATTAATGAAAAAAAAAATTGAAGTAAATTTCAGGAAATTTATATGTGAAAAAGTTACATTGAAAGTTTCATTCATCACCTGGTTACACTGCCATAGGAAAAAAAATCAGTTCGTAACCTGATTCTCCAGGTTCTGGCATGGCAATGGAAAAGTCTGTTTACCAAGATCACTGCTTTGGAGGTTGAATGGAGCCTTGACCATCATTGACCTACTGGCCCTGATGTTGCACCCAGAGTTAACATTTTCTGTATATTCATTGCTTTATTTCAGATTGTGTACTGCAGGTTCTCATTCTGTTGTCAGTGTGTTCTCATTCCCCCCATCTGTCAGTGTGTTCTCATCCCCCATCTTGTAAGTTTGTTCTTTTCTGTTTATTTGCAGATTTCCGTGGAAAGTGACCCAGAAGTGTCTAGAGACACTTGTGACTATCTGAACAATATAAGTACTAGATGTGATGAGACGTTACTACCAGAACTTTCAGGAAAATCTAGTACACAAGAACGAAATAGCCACAGTAAGGAATTAGGTGCGTCACCAGGTTCCCATGTAGGAAGTGCTCAGCCACATCAGACCAGTTCATCAGCAAAACTACCAAGATCTTCAGAGAGTTTGTTATGTCAGGCCAGTTCACCAGGGTTCTTGCCAGGCGGCTACGTCAACTCTACCCTGAGCTCTGACAGCGAGGACAGTGATGAGAGACCTGGAACCCCAGATTTCTGTTTTGGAGAAGCATATTCAAAAGCAGAGAGCGCAGAAGCCGAGCATGAAGTCTGCAGGGAAGTTCTAAACACAGGCGATTCACTGAATAGCGTGACTGTTTCAAGCAGGAACACTCCTGGTAAAGGTACACAGAGTTTCAGCAGGGGAGATGTAGCGGCATCAGCGGAAGACCGATTTGATGAGAATGTCAGCTCCCCAGCGTCTGTGAAGAACATTTCTGTGCTCTCAGATCAAAATGCAAGCAACAGTTATGGAACTGTCCATACAGAGGTGACCACAACAGAATTTCAGTCTTTGTGTAAAACGGAGAAGAAGGTGGAAATTTCTGAATCAGAATTAAAGGGTGAAGAGCTTAGTATTTCTGAAATTGCCGGAGGTGATGAACATTCTCTGCTGCGTGACAGAAATTCCAGAACCATATCACAGAATGAGAGTCTGGGATTTAGTCCAGAGCATGTATATTCCAGTGATGATGATTCAGAAACAGGAATGAAAAGTTCAGAAATGGTGCCTGATGTTCAGATTCAGGCAAATGAAATATCTCAGGTTCATTCTTCATCAGATATCCCAGATGTTCATATTTCTTCTTTAAATGTTGAAAAATGTTCAGAAAATATTTCCCATGTGCAAACACCTTTGGAAAATTTATCCAAGAGTCGGAGTACTTCAGAAACTTTATCACTTAGTCAGACATCGTTAGAGGCAGTGCCAGAAAATCTGACTGACCTTACAGAGAAGTTTTCCCATACTGAAAATTCTCCAGAAATGTTATCAAATGCTGAAACTTCCCTGAAAATGTCATCCCGTTCTGAAATTTCTCCAAAAACATTATCCAGTAGTGAAGATTCCCCGGAAACATTATCTTCTGCTGTAATTGCTTCAGGAACTTTGTCTTGTGCTCTGGAAACTTTATCCAACAGCAAAGCACCTCCAGTGTCCACAAACCAGACTCCACCTGAGGCAAAAATCTGTATCTTGTCAGAAACTTTATGCAGTACTCAAAGTTCTTCCAAAATGTTAACTGCAAAGCAAGCATCTCCAGAGAGTTTCTCCCAGGCTCAGCACCGTTCAGCATCTACCTCTCAAATTTCTGTGGAGGTTTTATCCAAAGTTGAAAGTCTTTCAGAAGCTTTGCCCCAAGCTCAAACCCCTACAGTGACCTCATCTGCAGATCAAACTGCTTCAGAGAATTTATTCTGCACCAAGACTTGTACAGACCATGCCCAGAGTGAATGTGGTTCAGACAATGTCCCATTAGCAGCTTCTTCAGAACCTTCAGCCTCACATGGAGCTTTGGACTGCAGTGAGCATTCTGCTTATGTTGATAGTGTTTTAGGGGACCTGAGTGATCTTAGCAGTTCCAGTAGCGATGAAGATGCTGATGATCATGCGAATAATTCTGATCTTGTTGATGGTGGCATAAGGCTAAACAGAGGGAAAGGTCCTGAAAGACAAGGAAGTCATCCAGTTAGTCCAAAGAGAGTTGTGAGGAGGATGTATTTAAGCGATTCAGAGTCTGATTTAAGTGATGCAGGGTCACCAGAGAATGAAGGTCGTAGTGTTTCTGAGAGCAGGGACAGAGATGAGAGCACCTTGGGGAAGTTTGGAGCAGAAAGCTGTGAGGGCCCAGAGAGTGAGGTTGCTTCACAGAAGGTGGCAAAACAAGTAGCTTTAATCAGTTTAAGTGACTCCGATACAGATAAAAGTGACACCGAACCATTAATAAGCATTTTGTACCATCCTAGTAAGTGTAAGACGAATCCTGACAGAGGAAGTGAGAACACATCAGTGGCATCTGGCACAAAATACAAGACTTCATTGAAGGAAACTGATTTAAAGGCATCTGCCAAAGAGGCCAGCATAAGCGACACAGATTCTGATCTGAGTGACATAGAATCTTCAGAAAGTGATTCTGGTTTGCCCACAGTGGCATCATGGCAGCAGCCAGGAGCAAGCATCAGAGGAAGGACAGGGAGAAGAGTCAGGGCAAATGCTGGCGTTGTGAAAAGGGAAAGGAGGACTAGCATTGTTGAGACGGTGAAACATACAAAGGACACCACTGCTCAACACCAGAGTCAAATAAGAACAAGAAGTATGGATAAAAAATCTGATGTGAAGGTAGAAGAGGCAGTCACTTTGCAAGCTAAAGCAAGAACACCAAAGTCAGAAAGCAAAAATGAGTCAGAGATGAAGAGTCTGTCTTCAGAATCTGTGCAGACAAGGAGAACAAACAAAAGGAACTTGGATGATGTTAGTCCATGTCATACCCCTAATAAAAGAAAAAGGGGAGACTCGAGCAGGAGGAGCAGTGCTTCACCAGAAGCAGCAGATGTAGAACAGCATGAAGGCAGAGACAAAGCAAGGCTAAGATCTCGGCCAAAATTTGGAGGGGACAAAACTTCCAGAGCCAGTAAAGGTAGATGCAGAGATAGCATTGACAGAGGAAGCACCCAGAAGGTTGATGATGGAAGTAATGTGTCAGGCAACTCTCACTCACTGTTTAAAAAGTCACAGGATCTGTCTGAAGGCTTGAATATACGAAGAAGGACAAGAAGTGGCAGCAGACTTAGCGAAAGTAGTGTGCTTTCTGAAGGAGAAAGCACAGAGAGCCCTGGGAGACATAAGTTTGTGAAGGGCATGATAACAACCAACACAGTTACAAACGTGGCCCCTCCTGTGCAGTCTGACATTGTGGATTTTGTTCATTCATCAGAGAGTGTGAAGGATTCCATTAATAAATTGGAGAGCGTGAAAGATTCCATAAATAATTCAGAGTGTGTGAAGGATTTAGTTAACAAATTGGAGAGTGTGAAAGGTTCCAGTTCGGAGAATGTGAAGGATTCCACCAATAAATTAGAAAGTGTGAAAGATACCATGAATAAATCAGAGAATATAAGCGATTCTGTTTTGCCCACAGTGGCATCATGGCAGCAGCCAGGAGCAAGCATCAGAGGAAGGACAGGGAGAAGAGTCAGGGCAAATGCTGGCGTTGTGAAAAGGGAAAGGAGGACTAGCATTGTTGAGACGGTGAAACATACAAAGGACACCACTGCTCAACACCAGAGTCAAATAAGAACAAGAAGTATGGATAAAAAATCTGATGTGAAGGTAGAAGAGGCAGTCACTTTGCAAGCTAAAGCAAGAACACCAAAGTCAGAAAGCAAAAATGAGTCAGAGATGAAGAGTCTGTCTTCAGAATCTGTGCAGACAAGGAGAACAAACAAAAGGAACTTGGATGATGTTAGTCCATGTCATACCCCTAATAAAAGAAAAAGGGGAGACTCGAGCAGGAGGAGCAGTGCTTCACCAGAAGCAGCAGATGTAGAACAGCATGAAGGCAGAGACAAAGCAAGGCTAAGATCTCGGCCAAAATTTGGAGGGGACAAAACTTCCAGAGCCAGTAAAGGTAGATGCAGAGATAGCATTGACAGAGGAAGCACCCAGAAGGTTGATGATGGAAGTAATGTGTCAGGCAACTCTCACTCACTGTTTAAAAAGTCACAGGATCTGTCTGAAGGCTTGAATATACGAAGAAGGACAAGAAGTGGCAGCAGACTTAGCGAAAGTAGTGTGCTTTCTGAAGGAGAAAGCACAGAGAGCCCTGGGAGACATAAGTTTGTGAAGGGCATGATACAACCAACACAGTTACAAACGTGGCCCCTCCTGTGCAGTCTGACATTGTGGATTTTGTTCATTCATCAGAGAGTGTGAAGGATTCCATTAATAAATTGGAGAGCGTGAAAGATTCCATAAATAATTCAGAGTGTGTGAAGGATTTAGTTAACAAATTGGAGAGTGTGAAAGGTTCCAGTTCGGAGAATGTGAAGGATTCCACCAATAAATTAGAAAGTGTGAAAGATACCATGAATAAATCAGAGAATATAAGCGATTCTGTTTATTCATTCGAGAACTTGGGCGATTTGTTTCCCATGTCTGAGAGAGTGAAAGATTCTCAGCTCACATTTGGCAACGAGAGGGACGCACGTGACAGTTTGAAAGATGCTCACTCTTCTGAGAATGTGAACAATCTTACATTCACAGCTAGTGATGTCAGTGCAAACTTGATGCCCGACGATACAATCAGTGCTGTTCATGTGTATATTTATAGTGTGAACAAGCCTGTGTGTGCATCTGGGACTATGAAAAACGCAGTTCATTCATCTAATATTGTGAAAGATTTGCCTTCACCAGAGAGTGTGAATCATTCTATTCCAACGCCTGATAGCGTAGTGAGTTCTGTCTCATCACTTGAAATCGCAAAAGATTCTTTTGCTGGACATCAGCATGTAAATGATTGTATTACTGTGCCAGTGAGTATAAATGCTTCTACTCCTGTACCTGAAAATGTGATGGATTTTACTGTTATATCTAAGAATGTGAGGGACCCTGTTACTACTGATAGTGTGAAAAATTCTATACCTGCTTTCATGCAGGCAGAGAATGTTGTTCATTCACCGGAGAGTGCGAAGGATACTGTTCTTGTATCAGAGAATGTGAAGGATACTGTTCTTGCATCAGGGAATGTGAAGGATAGTGTTCTTGCATCATATAATGTGAAGGATACTGTTCTTGTATCAGGGAATGTGAAGGATAGTGTTCTTGCATCAGATAATGTGAAGGATAGTGTTCTTGCATCAGATAATGTGAAGGATACTGTTCTTGTATCAGAGAATTTGAAGGATACTGTTCTTGTATCAGATAATGTGAAGAATACTGTTCTTGTATCAGATAATGTGAAGGATACTGTTCTTGCACCAGAGAATGTGAAGGATACTGTTCTTACACCAGAGAATGTGAAGGATACTGTTCTTGTATCAGATAATGTGAAGGATACTGTTCTTGTATCAGATAATGTGAAGGATACTGTTCTTGTATCAGATAATGTGAAGGATACTGTTCTTGTATCAGATAATGTGAAGGATACTGTTATTGCACCAGATAATGTGAAGGATACTGTTCTTGCACCAGATAATGTGAAGGATACTGTTCTTGCACCAGAGAATGTGAAGGATACTGTTCTTGCATCAGATAATGTGAAGGATACTGTTATTGTATCAGAGAATGTGAAGGATACTGTTCTTGTATCAGATAATATGAAGGATACTGTTCTTGCACCAGAGAATGTGAAAGATACTGTTCTTGTACCAGAGAATGTGAAGGATACTGTTCTTGTACCAGAGAATGTGAAGGATACTGTTCTTGTGACAGAGAATGTGAAGGATACTGTTCTTGTGTCAGAGAATGTGACGGATACTGTTCTTGCGTCAGAGAATATGATGGATACTGTTCTTGTATCAGGGAAAATGAAAGATGCTGTTTGCACATCAGCAACTGTCAACAGTGTTATTAACACACAAGGGAATATAGTGGATTTGGTGCATATATCGGGGAATAAAAACACATCACAGGGCGTAGAAGATTCACTTCATACATCAGCAAATGTGACTAAAACTATGGAAACACCAGGAAATGATTCAGTTCATACATTAGGAAGTGATTCAGTTCATACATTAGAAAATGTAAATAAAACTATGACCACACTAGAGAGTGTGAAAGATTCAGTTCATATGCATATATTAGAAAATGTAAATAAAACTGTGAACACACTAGAGAGTGTGAAAGATTCAGTTCGTATATTAGAAAATGTAAATAAAACTGTGAATGCACGAGAGAGTGTGACAGATTCAGTTCATACATTAGAAAATTTGAAGAACGCATCAGGAAGTACGAAAGATTCGGTTCATACATTAGAAAATGTGAATAAAACAATGAACATTCCAAAGAGCACAAAGGATTCTCTTAATGCATCAGGAAATGTGGATGATGCCATTAACAAGCCTCAGGTTGTACAGGATTCACCACATGTGCCTAAATACACAAAAGAAAAATGCAGACCTGACAAACCTTCTATCAGAATAGAGAAAGACAGCGCTATAAGCCAGTCCGGATGGCATAATTCTCCAGGATTATCAAAAAGACGTATCAGTAGAGTTGTAACGGCGCAGATATCTTTAGAAACAGGCAATCAAAAACACGCAAAGAACACAAGACAAGAAACAAACTGTGGTTCCCGTATGCCCAATGCGGTCGTCTGCCCTCCTTCACTTTCTGATGTATTCAGTTTTTTCAACGTTCCTCGACTTTTATCACCTTTGCCTCCATCTCCGACGGCCAGTGAAGAGAAAAAACTTTTGTCGCTAGCTAGATTTGATTCAGGGACTTCTTTGAATAGATCGAAAGTTACACCCAGGACAAGGCCTGAAAGCAGGAGCAGTGTTAGAAAGGCTGAAAGTTTATCTGCACAAATAATTGAGGCAAGAAAGCTGTTGGCAAAAAGAAAGTCATCTTTTCAGATGTGAGTACTTTGGTGTGTGTGTGTGTGTGTGTGTGTATTGGTATCCTTGTATTTAGTATTCGTAATGGAGTTGTCATACTTGAAGTGTTTGATGTGTTAGCACTTTTTATAGAAGGAGATGGCTTTGAAGCTGGCAGATATTCAACCGTTGTAGGTTTTACCAAGCAAGATCCTCTCATGTTTGACTCTACCAAATTTGGATTTTGCATAATTGGCCACAGTATCAGCAGACAGTGCATGTCCTACAAGGTCCAGTTTCCTTGCACTTTCATCTATCTTCTGATGTCCTATTCGTTGCTTTAAAGATGCTGTGCCCTTGCAGGTACATTGTTATATTACCTTGGTATAACAGTTTTTGGCTTGTGTCTTGTCTTCTTCCTCATATACCTTTTTGTGCTGAGGGAAGAAGTAGACATCGTGTTTGGGGTTAGCGATTTGCTTCATATAATGGGATATTTAAGTTTTCTGTGGTTTCTGTCCTCCACCATTTGCATGGAGTTTTTGGGTGTAAGCCAGCAGTTCTCAGACCCTTTTGCTGCATGACCCACATTTAAAAGGGAAACATTTTTGCAACCTACTAATAAAGTGCTTTATATTTGCAAGGTATAAATCTAATTTTATAAAGTATTATGTAATATTTTCCCTACATGTTTAACTGCATATTCATTGCTGCACAAAAGTTCTTTTCATTTATCTTAAAGATGGCACTGTTTCTGATTGGATAGCATGTCTATTATGGCTGGAATTTGTGACAAACACACTTGAAGATCATCCTCCATTCTTGAACGATATTTGGTTTTAATGGCAGTCGATGCAGAAAATGAAACTTTGCATAAATAAGTTGTTGAAAAAGGTAGAACTTTCATCGCCAGGGCTGACAAAAACGGATATTCCATCGAAATGGTGCACCAAAAGGAAGAGATATCCACAGCGAGGTCGTTAAATTTGATTTGTAATGTGCAATTGCTAGACGGTTCCGCTAATTCTTCTTGTGCACGACTGGTTAATTCAACAAATGCACACTGAAAAGGATTATGAATCCAACTGTATGCTTTAATGTCTTCCAGTGTGAAGTATGCATTGCATGAAAAATGTGGAATACTTTTTTTTATTGTATCTACTGCTCTCTCTCTCTCTCTCTCTCTCTCTCTCTCTCTCTCTTTTTTTTTTGTGGCTGCTTTGAGACTTCAGCGCAGCCCACAATACTTCCTGTCATGGCCCACTTTTGGGCCGAGAACCACTAGTGTAAGCATATAAAACTAAAATTGTATATGAAGGAATAAAGTGTAAGCCAGAGTACATGCAATATGCTGTGTTAATGCAAGTCATTGTAATCTTACTCTTCATTTCTCAGGCAACATGCAGCTCGTCCAGTTCAGGTTGGCCAGAAGCGGGCAGCAGACAGCAGTGATGCACTTCAGGCTCAGGCCAGTAAGAGAAAGGTATTCCATTTTTGGGGACATTTGTAATTATCTCCCCCAATTCTTGTTCGTGTGTATGTTTACAATAAAATACATATGAAGCTGATATGCATGTTTGTAAATAAATTGAATGCATATGAAGCTGATATGCATGTTTGTAAATAAATTGAATGCATGTGAAGCTGATATGCATGTTTGTAAATAAATTGAATGCATGTGAAGCTGATATGCATGTTTGTAAATAAATTGAATGCATATGAAGCTGATATGCATGTTTGTAAATAAATTGAATGCATATGAAGCTGATATGCATGTTTGTAAATAAATTGATTGCACCAATTTGCCAGAACAGAATAAAAGAAAGACTAATGTGGGGGTGGGGATTGTGTGGGGAGGAGGAAGTGATTTTTAAACTGAAACAAAATTTGGAAGCGAATTCTAATAATAAATTATATTCCGTAGCATATTTCTAGCATTTAAAATTGAATAGAAAGGATTAAAGGTCTTCATTGTGTACTTTCCTTAAATTTTTCAGAAGCCTTACATGCTGTCATGTAATTAGAGACCTTGCATGCTGTCATGTAATTAGAGACCTTACATAATGTCATGTAATTAGAGACCTTACGTAGTGTCATGTAATTAGAGACCTTACATAGTGTCATGTAATTAGTCTTCAGGCAGGAAACTTTGTTGTAGAGATCGAAATAAAAGCACAACTCCTCAGATCATCAGAGAAATACACACACGCAAGCAAGCACACACTGCCATAAGTGTTTTATCTCTTTAAACTTGTGATGCTCTAAAGGGTGTGGGCCTCTTTGGGTCATGACTCCCAGAGGTTTGTGAGTTGTTTTGTTTGTAACTGCTGGACAAAGGCTGAAGATGCTACTGGAATGTTCATGTCTGTAACTTAACAACAACAACAACAACAATGTTCTTTTTCTGTTTGTTTGGTGCATTTGATATTCCTTCTTATATTAATGTAGCCAAGTCCCGTCTTCATGAATATTTAAGTGGTGAAGGGTTAATTTAGTAGTCTTACAATGAATGTCGGTGGTTCGAATCCAGCCAGAGGTGTTCCTAGGCAACCAGCTGTAGAAATAGGTACCTAGCTTCTTCTGGAGCTGGTGGAAGGAAAGGCAACAAGGCATGATACTGACCACATCACTCTCCAGTGTGCCAACAGGCCAAGGAAAATACGGGCATTAACGCCACATCTGCTAGATGCTTTGTGGGATAGCAGAGTTACTTTTTTTCCTTTTTATAATGTAATTACAACCCTTACATACTTCTGTGTAAATAGTCCTTACATACTGTTATGTAATCCCAGTCATTACATGTTGTGATATAATTAATACACTCCTTGCATGCTTTCATATAATTAATACACTCCTTGCATGCTTTCATATAAGAGAAGAATTAATGGTGTTAGTAGCTACATAATGCTGTGCTGAAGCTACTGTGGAAAATGGTCCAGTTCATCCATGAGACAGCACTTAGACGTGATTGAGGGAAGGAAGGGAGGAAGGAAGGAAGGAAGGGAGAAAGGGAGGGAGGAAAGAAGGAAGGAAGGGAGAAGGAAGGAAGGGAGGGCCCTGGGCAGTTTGTCTGCTCCCCTTTCACTGCAGGGTTGGTGGTTCAGGTCACATTTTCTGGAGCTGGGGAGAGAGAGGTGGCCCACATCTCCAGTTTGTGTGCCGACAGGTCAGGGAGAAGTCAGACATTAGCGCCATATCCCAGGACACCCATATCCCAGGACGCCTGTCAGGCATCACAGGGCTGTTTGTTTATTTTGTTTGGAACATGCTTTTGATGTTTTTAATTTCTTTCTCTTTTCTTCCTTCCTTCTTTATTTTTTCAGAAACTAGCAAGCTTCAGTGGCTTTCCCAGTGCATTTGCAGCTGTCATGTACGATTTGAAGCAGTATTTGGCTGCCAGTGAAGTGAATGTCAAGGTCACAGTTGAGACTATGTTGACTCGATGTGAGGGTGAGAACATAAAACTGGCATGGGACCTGCTTTGTCAAGTGATTGTGAAGGTTAGTGTGAAGTTTTAAATGTTAGGTGAGAATATTTTCTGTTAACTAGGGAAATAAAGGGCAGGGAACCATTTTGGTTAGGTGTAGAAAAGGCCTGGAAATAATCTTAATTTTGTAAAGTCGGGCATGATTGTGAAAGTGAATTAATTTAGTGCTTGTATTTTAAGTCAGAGAATGTGGTACCATCTCAGGAGAGAGATGAAGCTCTATTAGAGTCACATAAGAGAGAGGAGAGAAGAAAGAATAAAGCAGGAAAAAATAGATGTAATTTATGTTTAAACTCTATTCTTTCACACCAAGAGAGATAAATTAAGCCAATCATATTGCCAATTAGTTCTGAATCTGCAGTCATGAACAGACATGGAGTGGCCAGACAAGAGCGCTATGATGGGAACCAGAGACCAGCTAACCAACACAGAACCGGTATAATCAGCTGCTAAACGGTGGTGGAAATACAGAAGATGGGATCAGAGCACTTACGAACTAGTCATCTGATGTGCAGTGAGGATGATCCATCGTCTAAGAGAGTTAAATTAGACCTAGGGTGAACACGGCTTCAGTCTTTTGGTGTATAGACGTAGGACTTCCATCTCTGCCAGATTTCAGATGCACTTATCATTCACATCCTTTTTGACAGAGCACCCTTGCTTAGGATTGCACCATAAAAATATTTCTCCCTTTCTCACGTTTTCTTTCTGTCTGTGTTACTTATTTCTCTCACAAAGACAGAAAAGAGTGTGAAGGTGAAAGAGGCTTTTTTCTTCACTGAACTTGAAATCATTTGTAAATTTGATGTTGGTAGTGATCGTTTAACTTTTGTTCTGAACACTTCCCCAGCATTTAGAGTCCAAGTCAGAGGATGTTCTGAGTCATCTAGTGTCTGCATGCAGGAAGGAAGGAATTGTCAATAGTGTATATGTCACTCAGGATGAGAAGCACCTGTAGAAATAGGTACCTAGCTTCTTCTGGAGCTGGTGGAAGGAAAGGCAACAAGGCATGATACTGACCACATCACTCTCCAGTGTGCCAACAGGCCAAGGAAAATACGGGCATTAACGCCACATCTGCTAGATGCTTTGTGGGATAGCAGAGTTACTTTTTTTCCTTTTTATAATGTAATTACAACCCTTACATACTTCTGTGTAAATAGTCCTTACATACTGTTATGTAATCCCAGTCATTACATGTTGTGATATAATTAATACACTCCTTGCATGCTTTCATATAATTAATACACTCCTTGCATGCTTTCATATAAGAGAAGAATTAATGGTGTTAGTAGCTACATAATGCTGTGCTGAAGCTACTGTGGAAAATGGTCCAGTTCATCCATGAGACAGCACTTAGACGTGATTGAGGGAAGGAAGGGAGGGAGGGAGGGAGGAAGGAAGGAAGGGAGGGAGGAGAGAAGGAAGGAAGGGAGGGAGGGAGAAAGAAGGAAGGAAGGGAGGGCCCTGGGCAGTTTGTCTGCTCCCCTTTCACTGCAGGGTTGGTGGTTCAGGTCACATTTTCTGGAGCTGGGGAGAGAGAGGTGGCCCACATCTCCAGTTTGTGTGCCGACAGGTCAGGGAGAAGTCAGACATTAGCGCCATATCCCAGGACACCCATATCCCAGGACGCCTGTCAGGCATCACAGGGCTATTTGTTTATTTTGTTTGGAACATGCTTTTGATGTTTTTAATTTCTTTCTCTTTTCTTCCTTCCATCTTTATTTTTTCAGAAACTAGCAAGCTTCAGTGGCTTTCCCAGTGCATTTGCAGCTGTCATGTACGATTTGAAGCAGTATTTGGCTGCCAGTGAAGTGAATGTCAAGGTCACAGTTGAGACTATGTTGACTCGATGTGAGGGTGAGAACATAAAACTGGCATGGGACCTGCTTTGTCAAGTGATTGTGAAGGTTAGTGTGAAGTCTTAAATGTTAAGTGAGAATATTTTCTGTTAACTAGGGAAATAAAGTGCAGGGAACCATTTTGGTTAGGTGTAGAAAAGGCCTGGAAATCATCTTAATTTTGTAAAGTTGGGCATGATTGTGAAAGTGAATTAATTTAGTGCTTGTATTTTAAGTCAGAGAATGTGGTACCATCTCAGGAGAGAGATGAAGCTCTATTAGAGTCACATAAGAGAGAGGAGAGAAGAAAGAATAAAGCAGGAAAAAATAGATGTAATTTATGTTTAAACTCTATTCTTTCACACCAAGAGAGATAAATTAAGCCAGTCATATTGCCAATTAATTCTGAATCTGCAGTCATGAACAGACATGGAGTGGCCAGACAAGAGCGCTATGATGGGAACCAGAGACCGGCTAACCAACACAGAACCAGTATAATCAGCTGCTAAACGGTGGTGGAAATACGGAAGATGGGATCAGAGCACTTACGAACTAGTCATCTGATGTGCAGTGAGGATGATCCATCGTCTAAGAGAGTTAAATTAGACCTAGGGTGAACACGGCTTCAGTCTTTTGGTGTATAGACGTAGGACTTCCATCTCTGCCAGATTTCAGATGCACTTATCATTCACATCCTTTTTGACAGAGCACCCTTGCTTAGGATTGCACCATAAAAATATTTCTCCCTTTCTCACGTTTTCTTTCTGTCTGTGTTACTTATTTCTCTCACAAAGACAGAAAAGAGTGTGAAGGTGAAAGAGGCTTTTTTCTTCACTGAACTTGAAATCATTTGTAAATTTGATGTTGGTAGTGATCGTTTAACTTTTGTTCTGAACACTTCCCCAGCATTTAGAGTCCAAGTCAGAGGATGTTCTGAGTCATCTAGTGTCTGCATGCAGGAAGGAAGGAATTGTCAATAATGTGTATGTCACTCAGGATGAGAAGCAAATGGTTCAACTAGTCAATGCATTCTTGCGGCTGGATAAGGTGGGCATGAAGTTTGTTTATAAGTTAGCTCTGCTGTAAGATAAGGTGGGCATGAAGTTTGTTTATAAGTTAGCTCTGCTGTAGGATAAGGTGGGCATGAAGTTTGTTTATAAGTTAGCTCTACTTTAGGATAAGGTGGGTGTAAAGTTTGTTTATAAGTTAGCTCTACTTTAGGATAAGGTGGGTGTAAAGTTTGTTTATAAGTTAGCTCTACTTTAGGATAAGGTGGGTGTAAAGTTTGTTTATAAGTTAGCTCTGCTTTAGGATAAGGTGGGTGTAAAGTTTGCTTATAAGTTAGCTTTGCTTTAGGATAAGGTGGGTGTGGAGTTTTTTTTAGTTAACTCTTATGCCTGATCCCGGAAGTTTGTTTCTGTTTTTTAGTTTTTAGTGATGTTTAATGTGTTTCATATGTGAAGTTTGAGTACAACAATGCAGAGCAACTTCATTATTGTCCTATACCATCTTCCTGTGACTGGTTGTGTGCAGTGGATCTCCTGCTTGCTAATCCCTTGTTTTCACAGTGTCTCTGACCACTCTTTCCTGTGTATCTCTGTGATATTTTTCATCCACTTGTATCATCGTCATCTTGTTCTTTTTGTCCTTCAAGTGTGGGTTTTTATTACAGTATTAGTGCTTTTTGATACAGTCAATTGGGGGGGGGGGGGTGAAGATGCCTGATAAGGTAATCAGCGGCCCATAGCTGATATGCCAGCATCAGGTTTAGCGACCCATAGCTGACCAAGACCCTGTCCCACCTCTCCGTGGTACCCCCAATAACAAGCCTAGCCTGGCTAATGGAGCAGGAATCACAATAGTATCCATGGTGGTGGAGTCTGCTAAAGAAGCATTGCACACCCCCTGCTTTTTAGCTGTGCTTCGGGACTGAAAAAGTAGCTGTCATAGTCCACTCCCAAGCCGATACGAAGCTGTACCTCAACATCTCTACAGCATCGGCTGCAAAGAACAACAGCTCACAGTTACAGGGAGTCTGTACAAGATACAGTCATGTTGTAGTTGTATGGTTCTTATGTTTAAACTCTATTCTTTCACACCAAGAGAGATAAATTAAGCCAGTCATATTGCCAATTAATTCTGAATCTGCAGTCATGAACAGACATGGAGTGGCCAGACAAGAGCGCTATGATGGGAACCAGAGACCGGCTAACCAACACAGAACCAGTATAATCAGCTGCTAAACGGTGGTGGAAATACGGAAGATGGGATCAGAGCACTTACGAACTAGTCATCTGATGTGCAGTGAGGATGATCCATCGTCTAAGAGAGTTAAATTAGACCTAGGGTGAACACGGCTTCAGTCTTTTGGTGTATAGACGTAGGACTTCCATCTCTGCCAGATTTCAGATGCACTTATCATTCACATCCTTTTTGACAGAGCACCCTTGCTTAGGATTGCACCATAAAAATATTTCTCCCTTTCTCACGTTTTCTTTCTGTCTGTGTTACTTATTTCTCTCACAAAGACAGAAAAGAGTGTGAAGGTGAAAGAGGCTTTTTTCTTCACTGAACTTGAAATCATTTGTAAATTTGATGTTGGTAGTGATCGTTTAACTTTTGTTCTGAACACTTCCCCAGCATTTAGAGTCCAAGTCAGAGGATGTTCTGAGTCATCTAGTGTCTGCATGCAGGAAGGAAGGAATTGTCAATAATGTGTATGTCACTCAGGATGAGAAGCAAATGGTTCAACTAGTCAATGCATTCTTGCGGCTGGATAAGGTGGGCATGAAGTTTGTTTATAAGTTAGCTCTGCTGTAAGATAAGGTGGGCATGAAGTTTGTTTATAAGTTAGCTCTGCTGTAGGATAAGGTGGGCATGAAGTTTGTTTATAAGTTAGCTCTGCTTTAGGATAAGGTGGGTGTAAAGTTTGTTTATAAGTTAGCTCTGCTTTAGGATAAGGTGGGTGTAAAGTTTGTTTATAAGTTAGCTCTGCTTTAGGATAAGGTGGGTGTAAAGTTTGTTTATAAGTTAGCTCTACTTTAGGATAAGGTGGGTGTAAAGTTTGCTTATAAGTTAGCTCTGCTTTAGGATAAGGTGGGTGTGGAGCTTTTTTAGTTAACCTTTATGCCTGATCCCGGAAGTTTGTTTCTGTTTTTTAGTTTTTAGTGATGTTTACTGTGTTTCATATGTGAAGTTTGAGTACAACAGTGCAGAGCAGCTTCATCATTATCCTATATGATCTTCCTGTGACTGGTTGTATGTAGTGGATCTCCTGCTTGCTAATCCCTTGTTTTCACAGTGTCTCTGACCACACTCTTTCCTGTGTATCTCTTTGATATTTTTCATCCACTTGTATCATTGTCATCTTGTTCTTTTTGTCCTTCAAGTGTGGGTTTTTATTACAGTTTTAGTGCTTTTTGATACAGTCAATTGGGGGGGGGGGGTGAAGATGCCTGATAAGGTAATCAGCGGCCCATAGCTGATATGCCAGCATCAGGTTTAGCGACCCATAGCTGACCAAGACCCTGTCCCACCTCTCCGTGGTACCCCCAGTAACAGGCCTAGCCTGACTAATGGAGCAGGAATCACAATAGTATCCATGGTGGTGGAGTCTGCTAAAGAAGCATTGCACACCCCCTGCTTTTTTAGCTATACATCGGGACTGAAAAAGTAGCTGCCATAACCCACTCCCAAGCCAATACGAAGCTGTACCTCAACATCTCTACAGCATCGGCTGCAAAGAACAACAACAGCTTGCAGTTACAGGGAGTCCGTACAAGATACAGCCATGTTGTAGTTGTATGGTTCTTATGTTTTTCATTTTTTGGGTCTCATTTTCAGTTTCAGCTGTTGCAATACTTCTTACTTTGTTCCTATTTTCTGTGTATAAAGCCTGTGCTTTGTTCTTCATTTGAAGGACTGCATTTTCCATTGTTCTGTTTCATGACCATGCTTCTACGCCATACAAAGCATGGAGTTAGTTTATATTGCTTCCTTGCCTTTCTTATCTGGAGCATAGACAATTAGTTTATATTGCTTTCTTGCCTTTCTTATCTGGAGCATAGACAATTAGTTTATATTGCTTTCTTGCCTTTCTTATCTGGAGCATAGACAATTAGTTTATATTGCTTCCTTGCCTTTCTTATCTGGAGCATAGACAATTAGTTTATATTGCTTTCTTGCCTTTCTTATCTGGAGCATAGACAATGAACAAGGGCTCCCTATTTCTGCTCTGGGCTGTTTCTTCTGTCTGATTATTTAGCACATGACAGTTGTCAGTTCAGTTACTGTAAAATGTAGGGATCTTTCTCACTCTGTTCAAGGGATTCTTAAGTATAACAATATAAAAACATAGCAGTATATTAACAGGAAAAAGAAGTATTTCTGTTGTACTTTTCTATTGCTCTGCCTTTTTGTTTTGTGTTCCACTTTCCAGTATTTTAGCTACATTCAGGATCCGCAAACATAGCCACTATAACCTCAGTCCCCAGTAGACTGGGTTAGTACGCCTCAGTACTTTCACTGTATCAGCTGCAAAGGACCATCAGCTTGCGGTTCCAGGGAGGTAGACCAAGAGGTTCTTTATAAGATTGTTCATTAGAACATTAATCTGTGACCAAGCGGTGATTGATAAGTTCTCGGCATAAGGTGCAATGGATTATCTGGGTTATTTCTCAGCATAGTCCCCATGCAAGTTTATGTACTTAGTCCAGTGATTCTGGAGCATACAGATCCCTTCTTTGTAAAAGTCAGCATCTTGTGCCAGTAGAAAATGGTCTACAGCCTGAATTATGTCATCATCTGAAGCAAATTTGCAACCACTGAGCTTTTTTTTTTGAGTTTGGTTAATAGTCTGAAGGGGCCAAATCTAGGGAACAAGGAGGATGTTCAAGAAGCTGGAAGCCACATTCATGAATGCCAGCCATTGCCACCGCCAGTTTGTGAACTGGAGCATTGTCTTGCTGAAAGATGACTTCTGTCGTCAATTTTCCTCAACGCTTTTCCTTCATTGTGACCTGCAGTTTGCTTCACGAGTAGTGTAATAGGCCCCGGTGGCTGTTCTGCCCTTTTTAAGATAGTCTACCAATTGCACACCTTCTGAATCCCAAAAGATGGAAGCCATCACTTTGCCTGCAAACAGAACCACCCTTGCTTTCTTTGGAGGTGAAGATCCATGACATTTCCACCGCTTTGACTGTTCTTTGGTTTCTGGTTGAAAATGATGAACCCAAGTCTCATCCATAGTCACAAATTGCTGAAGAAACTTTTCAGGATCTGCAGAAAAATGGCCAAGATTAACATGTTGAGACGGTGTCGTTTGTGATCAGCTCCAGGAAGTTTTGGGACTCGTCGAGCAGAGACCTTTGTCATTTGAAGATCATTGTGAATAATGGCATGAACATGTTCCTGGGAGATGCCTAACTCAGTAGCAGTGCACCACTCAGTTAGTCGTTGATTCTTCATTATCATGTCATGGATTCTGCCTGTGGTTTCATTGGTGGTTACCGTTCTTGGTCTTCCTGGTCGGGGATCATCTTCCAGACTCTCCCTTCCATGTTTGAATTGAGCTGCCCATTTCTTCACTGTGCTGTAAGAAGGGTCACTCTCCCCTAGAGTCTCTACCATATCTTCATTGATCTCCTTCGACGAAAAGCCCTTGATGCAGATGCAGCGAATGACTGCTCGATGAGAAATGTTATCCATTTTCTCAGTTTCTGCCACCCCTTACCACTTCAGTAGCCTGTAAAAAAAAAATAGGTTGCAGTTAATTTCTTGAAACTTGTTGTTTAATCTTACATTAACCTGATCTACAAATGCACCTAATATCAACTGTGTGTTTCAAGTATTTGTACCTTATGTCGAGAACTTATCAATCAACCCTTGTAAATCTGATTTCATGTCCCTTTATTTATCTGGACTTGTTCTAGCACACATGCAGTATTGAGATATATATTTTGTTTTTAATCTTCAGAGCCTTGATCAACGCTGTCTTATGAGCCAGATATGGACAGCCATATTCAGCAGGGACTGCAGTAGTGATCTGAGCCGTCAGTCACTCTGGTAAGTGTAGCAGTGTGTGTGATAGTATGTTGCACAATCACCTGTTGCATTACACTGTCCTGTGCAAGGGGACAAGAGTAGTACAGTCAGACCTGTCTTGACTTGTCTTGCCTACATCCTCATGTACCTTGTGTTCTTGATTTTGTTTGTTATTCTCATCAGCCCATCAGTTCTGTGTTCTTGATTTTGTTATGTTATTCTCATCATCTTGTCATTTCTGTGTTCTTGATATTGTTCTGTTATTCTCATCAGCCCATCAGTTCTGTGTTCTTGATTTACATATTTATATTCCTAAAGCATTCACATACTTTGTTAAAGTAAAGTTCTAGACTTAGCGAATTTTGGCATTTCAGTCCTTTATCTAAGTTTGTTAGATAAGTGTTTCAGTGTATGAAAAAAAAGAAAGAAATATTCAGATGTGTTCATTTATTAGATTATTTTATGTCAGTTTATGTATTTGACACTGCAGTCAGAATGTAATGAAGGGAAAAAAAGTAGCATGATTATGGCAGATTATTACATAAATGATCTATTATGGGAACTCACAATCATATTTTCACTTTTTTTTTAAAAAATGTGTAAGAAAGGATTAAATATTTAATCAGTTTTTATGTCAGAATGAAGATATAAATGTTTACTGTATTAGTTTTAAAAAGTTTATTTTCTTGTTTCCTCAGTCGCATGTTCACAAGTCTGTGCATGGAACAAGGTAGGTGATGGTTAAGTATTCTGAGATGCATATAATAAAACATGAGAAAATAAAAATAGTTAGAGGCTCTGTATCATGTCTCTTAGCCATGAATTGGATATGCTGTTAGTGGACTGTATCTAGATATGCTGTATCCAGACCAACAAGCAGCAGTAAGAATAAATGGTGAAACAACTTTGACATAAAACAAGGGATGCATATTGACACCTTATTTAACTTGTATACTGAAAATATAATGAGGAATGTTAGAGAAGATGTAGACAAAGAATATTACGATGCCATAACAATTGGAGGTTATGAAATACCAGAGATTAGATATGCTGATGACACAGTATTACTGCCCACAACACAAAAAAGGAATGGAAAAACTAATTGTCAGTCCGTAAGAACAGCGAAGAGCAAAACCTCCATCTTAATGCGAAGAAAACTAAATTGATGACAACTGACAAAACAAACAAGGCAGCTGAAATATGTATCAATGAGGAAAAACTGGAAGAAGTGTAGAGTTTTGGATATTTTGGATCACTACTAACTAATAATGGAGATACAATGAGGGAATTTAAAAGGAGGACATCTGTCGCTCTTCAGAAAGTAAAACAGCTAAAGAATCTGTGGAGAGGAACAGACAGAACCAGAAAAATAAGATTTTTAAGGACATGCATCTTACCCATCGCAGCATATGCCTGTGAGACCTGGACACTTAACACAACAGCTGAGAAACACATAAATGCCTTTGAATGTAAAGACTACAGAAGAGTTCTTCAAATATCATGGACATAAAAAAGAACAAATATATCCATACTAAAAGAACTTAATATTGAAGAAGGCTGGCTAGTAAAGAGGATTAAAGAGAAAAAAAAGTAAATATTTTGGACACATTAAACGTTATGATGATCTGGAGAAGACCGTCTTGGAAGGGTACATAATGGGAAAAAGAAATAGAGGAAGACCAGGGCAAAGATGGCTGCAAGACATCGTTGATGATCTGCAAATGGATGCATCAGCAGCAGGCCATCTTGCTCACAACCGAGAGATCTACAGGAGTGCTGTTTGGGAGGCAAAGTTCCACAAGGGACATGCAAATGAATGAATGATTAGTGGACATGTTTTCCTTGATCTGTTGACTTACTAGAGAATATTGTTGCCAGTAAGCTTATTCTTCAGCGCTCGAGAAGAACCGGTTGTGCAAAGTCTGCAGCTGCGTTGCCCTGACAAAAGGCAGCTGCCCACCCTCCAGACCCAGGAGGAAGCTCCATATCTTTTGGGCTGGGTGTTGCTATTGCCCTGTCAAGCAGGAGTGGAGCCACGACACTTTCTAAGACATCTGCACGACTGTCACTCTTACTTTCCTGCTTGTCCTGGTTTTCCTAGACGGCGCCATCTGTTGGCCAAAGCACACTAGCTGTGGTAGCTTGGGCGTCCTCATGTTATCGGAAATGGTGGCACTCATGCGAGCGTCCCCCGTCCAAGTGCCTTCTGGGGAAAGGGCACCACTGCCTGCATGAGACCTAACATAGATCACACACACAGTCATTAGGAATGATATAATCCACATCTGCTTCACAGGGTAACCCCAGCCCACGGGGAATCTGAGCACAGTTGTTCACGCATTTGGACAGAAAGCACAGATGCTATCTGCCATTCCCGATTGGAAGGCCCTGATTGCCAGTATAGAGGCTGGCCACCTTTACTCACCCAGCTCTGAGAGGAGCCAGTCACTCATGTTTTACGAGTCAGGCTGACTGAAGCATAATGGCTAGGATTAAACTACCAGTTGCTACAATGAGAAGTAGTGTACTGCTGGCTGTCACTTAATAACATGGCCAATTTATAACCATAAAAAATGTTACTATGAATGAGGCAAACTTGACAGAACTGATGGTAAAGTGAGTAATTTAAACCTGACAGAGCTGATGTTAACATGAATGTGTTAAACTGACAGATCTAGAAGGATAAAGAAACTGGGAAAGAAAAGATTTGAAACCTTGAGCAGGATGTTATTGGCAGCTGAAGCTGTGAAGATGCTGAAACACAAGCAGTAATGTCAGAGTGAGAGTGGGTTACCATGGCTAGCTTTAAGCCATAGTGCCAGCTCCAGTGAGCTTCTTGCTAGGCTCCACTGTCATGGGGACCAGGGAGAGAACCGATGCCCTCTGGCCCAATAGCTGGACTGAACTTGTTACTTAGAACAACAACGAAGAGGTTTGGTGGGGTCTTGGCCAGTCCTAGTTTTGCTGGTCCTGGTAATCTGGCTGTGATTCCATATTTCCATGGAGTTCATCTTCATGTGATTCCATTTTTCCATGGAGTTCATGTGACATGGAGGTCATCTTCATGCGATTCCATACTTCTGTGGAGTCCATCTTCATGTAATTCTGTAATTCCATAGAGTTCATCTTCGTGTAGTTCCACTTTTCCATGGGGTTCATCTTCATGCAATTCCATGATTCCATGGAGTTCATCTTCATGTTATTCCACTTTCCCATGAGGTTCATCTTCATGTGATTCCACTTTTCCATGGGGTTCATATTCATGCAAATCCATTATTTTCTTAGAGTTCATCTTCATGTGCATCCATATTTCCATAGAGTTCATCTTCATAAGATCTTCATAGAGTTCTGTCATGGGATCTCATATCCTAAAGCAGCTCTTGCTCACAAGATTCCACATTCCCCAGTGCTGTTTCTTCGTTCTTGTCATGAGATGTTTTGTTGTAGGTTAACTGATAAGAAAATTCCTCTTCATTATTAGAAGAATTCATTTTGAATTTATCAGGTTTTTTTTTTTTAATCTTTTGGTATGCTGAACAGGGGATCTGGAACAGGCAAGGATTCTGGTTTACAGCATTGCTTGGTGTGATCACTTGGATTTAGCTTCACCTCTCATGGCCATTGTTGGGGTGTGGCCTGATGTCCTGGGTCACTCCTTTGTTCTCAGCAAGTCTTGTATGTGTCAGGTGTTGAATTTTATCCTGAGAGAGAAGTACAGCAATGACGCCAGCATGTTTCAGAGGGTAATATTCTTATACAGTTTCTGTGTATGGAAAAAAAGTATGAGAGATGGAGTGATTGTTACGCTTGGTCATCATTAACTCATCCCGTGCCATCGTCGATATAGTGCTAACTTCCAGTTACTGAGTTGCGTACCATGGTTGTTATAGTGACAATTCATTTGTTTCAATAAAACAACCGGTGTAATATTTAGATTATACATATTTCGTCCGCGTTTCCGGTGACACTTTTCAAAACGGAGAAAGATTCCTTACTTATGAGTGATGCCGAACGAGAAAAAGGAAGAGAAACATCGAAAATTTTCAATATTTGATGATGTAGATAGGAGTATGGACATGGCCTGTGACCACCCTACTGCTCTTGAGTGTATCCCAAGTAGATCTAGACATATTTAGATGACTGAAGAAGTAGTTAGGAGGTTATTTCAGACATTAATTTAGCGAGAATGCAACAAAGAATCACAATACAAGATCGACAAGTAGATCTAGACATCTCAGATGGTAAGTAGTGTAGATCTAGACCTAGCCGATGGTGAGCTGGGCACAGTCATTGTCTAAAAACATCACATTACTTTTTTTTTCCTAAAAAACTCTGCATTTATGAAATTTTCATACATTTAGCTATACTTTGAAACATAATAAGTACATGGAAATACTTCTTCTTCTTCTTCTTCGTTCGCATTGTCTGTCTATATCTGCAGTCCTATCTCTTGGATAAATTTCACTGTTTTTTGTAATTCATGTATGGAACCATAGAGCTTATCTTCTTTAGTGGTTTCACTGGGCCAGTAATTATTTCTCAGTGACTCGTAGTTGATGCAGTTCTGGAGGATATGTTCCACAGTTTGGGGCACCTGGGCACATGTACACAGATTAGTAGTACCAACCTTAAACTTTGTATACATATGACTTCGGAGTCGGCTGTGTCCTGTTCGGAGACGGAAGATGGTGACTTGTTCCTTTCTGTTTAGCATGTGATAGTCATCATGTGGTGGTGTTTGTGGCTTCCTGTAGGTTTTTATCATGCTTTTCTTCTGATTATAAGTGATTGGTATGTCTGGTTGCTCCATTCCAGTGCCCTCTTTGGCCAGTTGGTCTGCTTTCTCATTGCCTGGTATCCCACAGTGGGAGGGAATCCATTGCAAAGTGACTCCATGTTGTAAGCCAATTTTTGACAAGGCATCCTTAAGGTCTGGTAGTTTGTTGCACTGAAGAGCCTCCAGTACTGATCTTGCATCTGTGAGAATTACTACAGGACATGTATCAATTCTGGAGTCTGATAGTTTTTCAAGTGCAGCAATAATTGCCCTAACTTCTGCATCAAAGTTGTTGCAGTATTTACCAGTGGGTATGGAAATCTTGTCAATGGTGTTGTTTGGATATATATGCTCCTGCCCCTCCATTCTTTATGGCATTATGTGCAGATCCATCTGTATACACACGTATCCAGGTGTCACATGGATATTTGTCATCTAGAACACAAAGTGTGGCTGTTGATCTTACAAGACTGCTCTGCATCTCACCATTCTGCACACCTTTCACTTCAGTCTGAATAGTTATTGTGTATAATCTGCTTCTTTCCATGGTGTATGCTCTGGTACAGATGATAATGGAGCGACTACAGTTGGAAGGTCAGGTATCAGCTTACGCATACGCTTGGCTTGATGAATGAAGCTGCTTCTTTTAAGCCGTCCTAATGCCAAGTTATTGAATCTCTCCTTCAGGGGATGGCTTACAGAGCTAAGGAATTTTTCTCCCATGGTCATGACCTTTGTGTCTCTACGTTCCTTTAGCGCTTGAACACCAACTATTTTCTGCATTTCTACTATTGGTGTGGACCTCATGGCACCTGTGATAATCCGTAGTGACTGATTTTGAACCTTGTCTAGATTATGCAGCGTAGTGTTTGATGCTGTGCACCAAGATGTTGAGCCATATTCTAAATGTGGTAGAATACTTTGCTGATATACATTCTTGAGGATTCTTTCACTAGCTCCCCATGTGGTTCCACTCAATTTTCTTAATATGGCTAGTTTTCTTCTGGCTTTTGCTTCTGCACTGTTGATGTGTTGCTTCCACGTCAGTTTTGAGTCAAGAGTCACTCCTAAGTAAGTGGGTTGGTTGTCCATCCTTAAGGGTATTTCATTTACAAAGATCTTACCTGCTTTCTGTTTAGATGAGAGGGTGAACAGAGTGGTACTTGATTTCTCTGTGTTGATACTTACACACCATTTGTTTGTCCATGATGTCAAGATGTCTGCTGCTCTTTGGAGTCTCTGTGTAGCAACTGTCGCATATTCATCTGTACACCACATGACCAGATCATCTGCATACAGTGCCGCTTTGATTCCATAGGGAAGTTCCTTGACCAGGTCATTAATGAATACAAGGAATAGTGTAGGCGAAAGGACTCCTCCTTGTGGTACACCGTGTCGCAGAAGTACTTTCTGGCTTTGTGTCCATCCATTACTACTCTAGCTCTTCTATTGTGTAAATAGGACTTTATCCAGTTGTACAGTCTTCCATTCACATTGCAGTTTCTTAGTTTCCACAGCAGACCTTTTTTCCATACTTTATCAAAGGCTTTCTTCAGGTCTATCCACGCTGCTAGTACAAGGTTTTTCTCTTGGAATGCATCCTCAATCTCTTGAGAGAGATAGGTCACTTGATCTTCCGTACTGTAGTACTGCCTAAATCCTGCTTGTTGTGGAACGAGAAGGTTTTCACTTTCTAGGTACCATTTTAGCCTCAGGTCAATGATGCGTTCCATCGTTTTGCATAGGCAGCTAGTGAGACTGATTGGCCTGTAGCTGGAGGCAGTATCACTGTTTTTCCCTGGTTTTAGCAGTGGTACCATGCTTGCTTCCTTCCAGATTTGAGGTAACTTACCTGTGCTCCAGCACATATTGAAAATATCCAACAGCTTTCCCATTGCTGCCATTCCCAGGTTCTTGATCATTTCACTGGACACTCCATCTGGTCCTAGTGATTTCCTTGGTTTCAGTTTACTAACTGCTAGGTCTAACTCACTGCGTGTGATTGGTGCATCCATGACCTCCACTTTTCTGACTTGTTCCTCCTCTTTCTGTGGCTCGATGCGCACTGTACGCTCCTTCTCTGGATGGATATCAGTGTTGCAGTCCTGTGCAAAAATGCAGCAAAGTGATCTGCTACCTGCTTACCTGTAAGAGTTTTCCCATCCTCTATTAGTGTAACTTTTGTACTTCTTCCAGTACTCTCATCATTTAACTGTTTGATTAGTTTCCACAGTTTCCTTCCATCCTTTTCAAAGTTTAGGGACTGTTTTCTCTCTCCAACTTTCCCGTCTGGCTTGCAGCTTTGCTCTCTGAAATTTGGCCTTAGAATGTTGGTAATTATTGTGGTGTTCTTGGCATGGTCTATTTTCTGCTTGCTTTCGAGCTGCTTCCACGTCATCATGGAGTTTTCCCAGCTCACTAGACCAGTATGGTTTATAGTCCCTGCGAGCTTCTCTGGGAATGGTTTCACGAGCGGCCTGAAGGATACAAGCATTGAATTCCTTCACTATGCTGTTAATATCCTTACCTTCTATGGACAGCTGTCCCACCAGGTACCTGTACGATGTCTGTACATTGTCCAGTTTGCTTTTTTATAGTTCCATCTGGGGAGAGGGTTACTGGTGTTAAGGAGTTCATTTTCTATTGTCAGGAAGACTGGTCGATGGTCGCTACCTCCAAGTTGTTTTCCAACTTCACGTGTAATGTTCCACTTCAGATCTGGAGAGTGGAGTGCCAGATCTGGTGTTGATTTTGTATGCCATGCCCTTGAGTAAAATGTTGGGGCATCCATTGGCTGGTTGATCAGGAGAAGTCCATTATCATCCTGCCAGCTCTCAACTTCCTCCCCTCTCTTGTCTATGTGGTCATAGCCCCAGCTCTGGGAATGGCTGTTAAAATCACCACAGACCATCAGTCTCTCTTTGTGTGGGATTGTTCCTAAAGCAAGTGGGCGGTCATTAGGACAGTAATAGTTAAGGAGGTGGAAATCTGTATTACTACTTTTTAGATGGATCATCTGGTATTCGGCTCCTTCCATGTACACTCCCACCTGACATGCGCTGATGTTATTCTTAACAAGTGTGAGTACTCCTCCTTTTCTTCTGTCCTGTCGATCTGATCTAAAACACTGGTAGCCTCTGATTTTAAAGGCGGCATCTTTGGTTAGGTGTGTCTCCTGTATGCAGCATATACTTACCTGCTCTGCAAAAAGTATGTTCTCTAGTTCAACCTTTTTGCTATAGCCATCTCTAACACTGCTGACACCCTCAGCATTCCACTGCATTATTTTAAGTTCTTGCTTTTTGGCTATTTTCTTCTGTTGTATTTTTTGGCCAGTAGCTCTACTCTCATGTCTCCTGACTCCACAAGACGAACTGAGAGGACCTCCAGTAGCATTGGGTGGACCCTTTCGAGGCAGGGGGCCCAGCACTGCACCTGCCTGGTTAGTCTTCACAGGGCGAGCACCATGTTTGAAAACTGCAGATAGAGACATTTCATTAGCGATAATGCGTGTTACCCTGATTTTTGCGATGCGCCTTTTGGCTGGGTAACTCCGACTTCAGCACCTTTCCTTGCTAGGGCAGACTGTGGTCTTGCTCGGACTGCCATGAAGACAGTGTGGCTGGCCTGGCCAAAACTTTGTTTTCCAGCCCCTGGTGGCTGTACTTAAGCGCCTTCTCCATGTCAGATGGTTTGAGACAGTTCCACAAAGACACTCTGACTTTGAGATGAGGAATCTGATGAGTGCTTCAACGATATCCATTCCCCGCCACCCATAGTCTACTGGCTCTGTTTTGTTTACATCATTCTGATAGCCATTGTTGTAAAGACCCATAGGCTTGTCACGTCCTGGATTCATTGGTTTCACACCAGACTTCCCTCATCCCCGCCAGAGATCTCCATGTCCCCATCTGTCCACCAACCTGACATTACATTTTGCAAAAATAACAATTACAATTAGTGTTGATTGCTACAAGTTTCTGGGCTACAGAGGTAGGTCAGAGTTTTTAAGCAAACAAATCTGTGTTCCCTGTCTCACAAACACTATGTTAAGATAAGTGTGCTCTTAACACAGTTGTTCCCAGGGGGAATGGAAATACTGTTTTCCATTCCATTTTACAACTATACCCCTTAAACATATCAAGACCCGTGCTTTTATTCCGGCACCAGTGAATGTCCGTGTTTCTTCCTGTGGCACAGGAAGAGTTAATTCTGTAAAAGGGGGGAAGCTGATGGAGAGCAGGAACATTGCTTTATATTGATGATTATGTGGTGCCATGTAGGTCTTCCTACAGACACAGCCATTGTCCTGGTGTTTATAGTAATTTGTTTTGTGTTTCTTGTCCTTAAATAAATCCTTAGTTGAGGTCCATTTAACAGTTTGTCCTGTGTTTTGTGCTCCTTTATTTTAGAGACCTTAAATAGATTCTTAGGTGAGGTCTGTTTAATAGTCTGTCATGCGATTCTGTTCCTTAGTTTTAGGGACCTTAAATAAGATTTTTAAGGGCATGCATGTTTCCCATCGCAACATATGCCTGTGAGACCTGGACACTTAACAAAACAGCTGAGAAGCACATAAATGCCTGTGAATGTAAATGCTACAGAAGAGTTCTCCAAATATCATGGACACAAAAAAGAACAAATATATCTATACTTCAAGAGCTTAATATTGAAGAAGGCTGGCTAGTAAAGAGGATTAACTCTTCCTGTGCATAGGACGAAAAGCGGATATATGGGTACGAACGGGACTAAAACCCGGGTCTTGGTCTGTAAGGGGGTCTAGTTGTAAAATGGAATGGAAAACAGTATTTCCATGTACTTCCGTATACTTAATATGTTTCAAAGTATAGCTAAATGAATGAAAATTTCATAAATGCAGAGTTTTTTTAGGAAAAAAGAAGTAATGTGATGTTTTTAGACACTGATTGTGCCCAGCTCACCATCGGCTAGGTCTAGATCTGCACTACTTACCATCTGAGATGTGTAGATCTACTTGTCGATCTCGTATTGTGATTCTGTGTTGCAATTTCGCTGAATGAATGTCTGAACTAACCTCCTAACTACTTCTCCAGTCGTCTAAATATGTTTAGATCTACTTAGAAAACATTCAAGAGCAGCGGGGTGGCCATAGGCTATGTCCATACCCCTATCTACATCGTCAAAAATTGACAAATTTCCATGCTTCTTGTCCTTTTTCTCTCTCAGCATCGCTCGTAACTAGGCACTCTTTCGCTATTTTGAAAAGTGTCACCAGAATCGCGGACGAAATATGTACAGTCTAAATGTTACACCGCTTGTTTTAATGAAACAAACAATGATCATTATAGTGACCATACGGTAGCTTTGGGATACCGGAAGCGTCACTATATCGACCAAAAGCATGGAAAGAGTTAAAGAGAGAAAACTTAAATATTTTGGACACATTAAACGTCATGATAATCTAGAGAAGACTGTATTGGAAGGATACATAATGGGAAAGAGAAAGAGAGGAAAACCAAAACAAAGATGGCTGCAAGACATTGTTGACGATCTACAAATGGATGCAGCAGCGGCAGGACATCTTGCTCACAACCAAGAAGCCTACAGGAGTGCTGTTTGGGAGGCAAAGTTCCACAAGGGACATGCAAATGAATGAATGAAATGTTTATAGATTTTGAGAACGCCTTTGACAGTGTCAGCATAGATGCACTGTGTAAAATCCTAAGATGGCATGGCCTCCCCCATAAGATAAGGAATGTAATAAAAGCCCTATACAAGGGTTTTCAGTGCAAAGTGATCTGTAGAGAACATACCTCCAGCAGCTTTAGGGTACAAGCAGGAGTGAAGCAGGGATGTGTACTGTCACCAACATTATTTATCTTGGCAGTAGACTGGTTAATGAAGGAGGCAACATCAGACAAACGCAGAGGATTACAATAGACCCTTGACACAGTGCTGGAGGACCTTGATTTTGTGGACGACATTTGTCTGCTATCAAGCAGCCACACAGATATGCAAGATACAGTAAACAAGCTAACTGAGAATGCAAACGACATAGGACTAAAGATCAACATGGGAAAGACAAAGTTAATGAAGCAAAATGTGAACAACAGAAATGTACTCAGAGTAGATAGCAAGTTAGTGGAGGAGGTCAACAAATTTGCATATCTTAGCAGTAGAGTAGTAGAAAATGGAGATGGCACAGAGGACATTAACAGCAGACTTACTAGAGCAAACCAGGCTTTTGCAATGCTGCAGACTATATGGAAATAATAAAAACTAAGCATAAATACAAAAATCAGGATATTTAAGAGTAATATTCTAAGTGTACTACTCTGTGGAAGTGAATGCTGGAAAATCACCAGAACCATAGAAAACAAGTTGAATTCTTTCCAGACTAAATGTTTACGAAGAATTAGAAAAATATTTTGGCCTAACAACATAAGAAATAACATCTTGTTGGTAGAAATGCAGATGAAGCCACTGACAGCAGTTATTGAGGAAAGATGCTGGCGATGGTTGGGACATGTGCTCCGAATGACTGACAACTCACTACCAAAAATAACACTGAGATGGACACCACAGGGGAACAGAAGTAAGGGTAGACCAAAAGAGACATGGAGAAGAACAACAGAAAGGATATTGAGCAATAGAGGGCTCACCTGGGCAAGAGCAGGAAAAAAAGGCAAAGGACATGCATTTTGTTGAAAACCCTTGCGGAAGCCCCATGTGCCCTGGGTGTTTAAGATTTAGAGAGAGAGAGAGAGAAGTAGATTCTTGGCTGAGATCCATGTAATAGTCTGTCCGGCTTTTTCCTTAGTTTTAGAGACCTTAAATAGATTCTTAGCTGAGGTACATTTAATAGGCTGTCCTGGATATTTTATTCCTTAGTTCCACAGAACTTAAATAGATTCTTACTCCATGTCCATTTAGTAATCTGTCCCGGGTTTTCTGTTCCTTAATCTAAGAGGCATGGTCTCTGTAGATTTGTGGTCTTTCATATATATTCTAAACCTTTTGTAATAGAATTATTATTATTCATTATATTAACTAGAATTAGTTGCCATTTTTTATTTTGACTGCTGCTTTAGCCTCTGTGTTAATACAGCACATGGTAGCACATATGATTTTCAGGAAATATAACAGTACATTTAATGTAGATGTAAGAGTGGAGTACAAAGAATGTATACAGTAACAAGATATCAGAGACATTGCTGTGACTTTTTTAAAACATAGAGTTGTGTATTCTTTGCCTAGGTGTGCCTTGTCTTGCAGCGAGTCTGCCAGTGGGATCTAGAAAAGGCCAGCCATTCGGCTGAGGAACTGTTGAAGACTCTGATAGAGAAGTTTCTTCATGCAGTTGGAAATGTCATCAGTGGCACAGAAACAGGTGAGTCTTCTCTACTTTCATAAATTATGGCTGAAAAAAAACGGAGTTTTCCCATGAAACACTAATTATTTTATGCATGACTGTTTTTTTTTTTTTCATTAATGGATACAGCGTGTCTGAAAAAAAGTCTAGAACTGGAAGGGGGGAGAGAAGATGGATTGTCACAGATCACCAGCTGAAAGAGTGAAGAAAAGTCCTTTGTGATCGTTGGGGGGCGGTCCCAGAGAGAAATGACAGGTGATTCTGATGCCACACATACTGAGAGGAATCCAATAAAAGCACAGATGGAAAAACTGGTTCCAGACTTTGTAGACACCCTGTATTATTGCTCTTTGGTTCTCAGGGTGGAGAGAATGAGTTTCTATTACTTTTATGAGCAACTTAAATAGTTTTCTATAAAAAAAATAATTATACATAAAAAATATGAAAACTGCATAAATGTTTTTTTCCTCCAATTTTATAATTATAATTAGAATATAAATTCATTGCATTATTTAATGGCAGAAACATTGTGTACTGTTTATTATAAAATTTTTATGTGGTCTTGACGTTTTGTTTGGCGGGGTAAGAGTTAATGTTGCCCATTATGTTGCCCATCCAAAATTAACATGAGAGCAACATACAGCTTATAGAAGAATTTACATTAAGAATATAACAAGAGCAACATCCAACTTATAGAAAAAATTTACATTAAGAAGGTAACATAAGAGCAACATACAGCTTATAGAAGAATTTACAATAAGAATGTAACAAGGGCAACATACAGCATATAGAAGAATTTATGTATTTATATTAACTCTTTCCCTGCCATGGTCGATATAGTGAATACTTCCTCTTAGTCTAGTGCCTCTCATGGTCATTATAGCGATTTTGTTGCATTGCAACGTAAAACTCTTGTAAAACTTTTTATTGTACATGATTTATCTGCGCATGTCTGGTGACCTTTCATAGTTCAGTCCAAAGCTTGGCTAACAACTGAGCGAAATCAATGTTTTAACTGAGAAATTTCAGTATTTATTGTGATTTCGGAGGAATAAGGACATGTCCTATGACCTGACCACTGTTCCTGAATGTACCCCAAGTACATCTAGACCTATTAAATGTACTGGAGAAGTAGTTAGAAGGTTATTTCAGACATTATTTTAGTGAGAATGCCACCATACGACAAGATCGGACGAAAATTTAAGTAGATCTGGAAATCTCTGATAGTAAACATTGTACATCTAGGCATCGCCGATGGTAAGCACTACACAGTTATCAGCTAAAATCATCATGCTACTTATTTTTTCCTAAAAAAACTCTTCATTTATGAAATCTTACATTTACAACTATTTTCATGCATAATATGTATACTTTTAAAGTGGAAATATTTTGTACACCCACTTTTACAACTATACATATCAAGACCTGCACTTTTTTGTGGCACTGATGGGAACATCCGCGTTTTTTCAGGTGGCCCGGATAGAGTTAAGAATGTAACATAAAGGCAGCATACAACTTATAGAAGAATTTACAGTAAGAATTTAATATAAGGGCAACATGCAACTTATAGAAGAATTTACATTAAGAATGAAACATAAGGGCAACATGCAACTTATAGAAGAATTTACATTAAGAATGTAACATAAGGGCAACATACAGCATATAGAATTTAGAGCAAGAATGTAACATAAAGGGCAACATGCAGCTTATAGAAGAATTCACAGTAATAATGTAACATAAGGTTAGTCCGTAGTTTATAGGAGAATTTACATTCAATTAAGAGAGATCTAAACTGATGTGGAGACACAGATGTAATAACCAATAGAGGCACCTATTGTGTTGCAGCCAGCGAACAGAAGATGAGATATGCATCTTTTTTTTTTTTCTTCTTTTTAGAAGTTATTTTTGGCGCAAGTGCTTTATGATACAGGGTGGTAATTCTGAATGAAGTGTAGAGCAGTTTTGTGAACATTTGTTCTGATAAATATATCATTGTCATTTTTTTTATGAACAGATAGATCATTTGAATTCATGAAGGCCATAGAACTTCTCCTTGTGCACAAAGGATCAGTCTGGACAGAGGAGCATTTTATGCGACGGACTCTCTCATCTTATGCCATGAAGTGGGAGAACAGCTGGGGAGTTAAGAAAGGACCCCCTCCACAGTTTATGGTTTACCTGATCAGGATATTGCGTAAGTTGTATCAAATGCCTGAAATTCACCTGTGTTGTTATCCCTTACCTGACTCGTTAGGAGGAGAATAGTGAAAGTGTGGTCATGGTCTGTCATGATGGGAATCAAGCTCCTGTGCCAAGTCTCTTTGTCATCTGAGTTTAGTGACTGTTTTAACTGGGTGGCAAAATGTATGCCCACTCATTCGTTCATTAGCTTGTCCCTTGCGGAGCTTTTCCCCCCCAACAGTTCTCTTGAAAGCCTGTTGGATCATATGCCCAATCATTCATGTATTAGCATGTCCCTAGGGGAACTTTTGTCTTCCTAACATCTCTCTTGAAGGATTGTCAGATCATATCACAAATCATTCATTCATTAGCATGTCCCTTGCGGAACTTAGCCTCCCTAACAGCTGTCTTGAAGGCCTCTCGGATCGTATGCCCAGTGCAATGAATAAGATGAAAAACATGCCAAGTTGCCAGACAGACACATGGATTGTTAATCTCATTGGCCAGACTTTTATTTAAGTCTCATGTAAGATCTGAGATGCCGGACTTCACCACAGTAGAGAACACATTGTTTAATTCTGTTGGACAGGCAACAGCCTGTTTACAAGGAGCAGTGCATGAAGATAGCAGAATTTGTGATGGTGTCATTTCTTATCAGTTATCACTCCTCGCAGTTGTTTTCTTATCTCAGAAAAAAAGGTGATGATGATGTGTTCATATCTTCATTTTAGTCACTCATCCAAAATTTTAAGTGAAATTAGTCATTGGATTTCATATGATCAGCTTTGCCGATACAACCGTCAGTTGTTTATACACAAGGACATTTTAGCATTTACTTCATGTACTGAGGCATTTCTATATTTGCTTCATGCACTAAGACATCTCTATATGTGCTTCATGCACAAAGACATTTCATTGTTTGCTTCATACACAAAGACATTTCAGTGTTTGCTTCATACACAAAGACATTTCAATGTTTGCATCATGTACTGATTGTCATGTTATGAAATTGCAGGTGCTGTGATGGCAGTGCAGCTGGTGTCAAGCAGTGCTGCAGGAAATGTGGTAAAGATGGTATTTGTTAGACTTCTCAAGATTAATTCCAGTAAGTATTGTTTGTTTCTGATTTCTCTGGTGATATCTATTTTTTTGTATAATTTCTCAGGTAATATTTTTTTGTTTATAATTTCTATGGTAATACTTTTATTATTTTTAATTTCTCAGGTAATATTTTTTTTATAATTTCTGTGGTAATACTTTTATTATTTTTTATTTCTTAGGTGATAGTTTTTGTTTATTATTTCTATGGTAATACTTTTATTATTTTTAATTTCTCAGGTAATATTTTTTGTTTATAATTTCTATAGTAGTTTTTGTTTACAGTTTCTGTGGTAATATTTTTTTGTTTACAATTTCTCTGGTAATACTATTTATTTATAATTTCTCAGGTAATATTTTTTAAACAGAATACAATATTCATTTAGGATAACCAAGGCTTCATTTTTAGATGATTTTTGATTCTGTAAAATATCTCATGATAGAGGAGATGAGTTGCATTACAAGAGGAAAAAAAAAAAGTGGCATTATGGGAACAGTTGGCAGCCTGATTTTCTCAAGGTTAAGGAGTGTGTTCAGCTCCATCATGCTTCAGTCCACTCGGCCATAGGGTCAAGTACATGACATTGGTCTTTGGAAGAGCCTCTGAAAATGGAGAATATCCATGTGCAAGATGAGGCACACAAGAGTAATGCTGCAAAGAGATGTTATTAGAATTTTTAAAAAAACAAGATATTCATGTTAAATCTATCCCTGTTGTTCTGTTTTTTTTAAAGGCATGTCATCTGAAAATTAAAATAGACAAACCAAAAGAACATTATTTGCCTCAAAAAACGACTGAATGCTCAATGAACGTTTTACTGGCAGCCTATAACGTACATGATTATGAGTTTTGTGTTGCATTCAGGGCGTGGCAGGGCTGACATTGATTTGTGTTCTCAGGTGACAAGAGTGTGGAAGCTGCGGTTGTTGATGCTCTGCTGGAACTGGCCCCCCAGCACCCTGGTCAGTGCCTGGAGCTGGTCAAGAAATGGCAGGCAAGCAACCAGGGCAACATTTCTCCAGAGACTTTGACAAAAATACAGCATACTCTGAGCATTGTTTCTCTTGAGCCTCGCCCGCCTCCAAAAAAGAAGAAATATTCCAGGGGCAGCAAACGTTTGTTGTAGCTATAAATAGTAAATTATTTAGGATAATAACGTTTCACCTTTTTCCAAGAAAACTTTCATCTTTTCTGCATTTTTCAGTGAGTCTTGTTTTATCCTCAGCCCACCCAACTTTTTGTTTACATTTTGTTACATAGAAGGTTTTTTATTTATTTTTTTTTTTTGTTTCATTTAGGCTTTTTTTTTTTTTTTCAAAAATTATTTTTGTGTTGCAGTTTTTTCATGCTGTTCTAGATTTATTCTTTAAATAAAAATGGCTAATGCAAACAGTCATTATGTTAAGGTTTAAGGGATAGCCATAGTGATATCAATACAACTCTGTGGCTTGAAGCATTGGGTTATGAAGCTTTCATTCTTGCCATTTATACCGATTGGGTGGGCTGTACCGAGATCCTGCTTCCAGATTAGAGTGCCTGTAGATGTGTACATGTATGATAATCCTTTAACATATTAATGGTTTATGTAAGATGATCAGAGAGATGGTTTGCTATTTTTATGTTTGTAATCAGACCAAAAAAAAAAAAAAAATCAAAATATTAGTTTTTAAAAATTCTCTGGTGAAGTCAGGTTGTGTTGCTCTAGCTTCCATCATTGAAGTTGCTGGCAGCTTGGGTAAGGTTTTCTCATGGTTTTTTACAACTTTTTTTTAAACGCCGGAGAAATCTTCCAAGTAATTTTAGTTGGAAAAAAAAAACACCTGCATAAAAAATTATTACAGTCTTGTGCTGATTTACGGCTTCTTTTGGGATCAGCCATGAGGCCATGCACTGATTTGGCTGTAATGTTGATTTAGCCATAATGTTAATTTGGCTGTATGTTGGTTGTTAAAGAAGGGGGTCGGACATTAAGTACAGTTCACAGGTGAAGCATGTGACAAGATGAATAGACATGTTTGCCAACACTTTAAAAATATGAACAGAATGCACAGTAACTATGTGGAAATTAATCACAAGATGTGAACAACAGCACATTAAACAAAGAATTGGACTGTAATAACTTTTCAGTGATACACAACAACAAAAAAATGTATGTATGTAACCCACATGCATACGTATGCAGTTCTGTACTGGATAATCATGGCATTCCATAAGCTTCCAGCCTCAGCATTTGGTAATTTCTAGAATGTTTTCTGGTTCTGTGGGACCTTGGTAGTAAGTGTGAATGACCATTAAGTTGGCACACAGCTGTATGTCTGAAGCTCCTGGTGTGTCAGCATGAGCAGTAGAAGTTTTGATACAATCTAATAGTAGTTGTCTGTGCTGTAATGATTTAGGTAACTTAGCTGTTAGCATGACGCATGCAGAGTTAAAGAAGTTCAGTCAGTCCTTTTAGGAACCAAGTTTGAGAAACAGCCCAGATCTAGACTATAACAGCTTAAATATGATGGTGCTTGATATTTACATGTCATTCGTGGGATACAGCGCTGCCAGCTGCCACAGCTGGAGATGCACCTCAGTCATTGGGTCAGGAAGGATGGGGAGACAACCTGCACTGGGCAGAACAAGGGACAAGGAAGGAGGAGCGGCAAGGGGGAAACTTACAGGCCTTGTTAGGCTGATGTATAACTCCATGGGGGGGTGTATGATTTCTAACTGATTGCTAAACAGTTTCTCTTCTTGCTTGACTGTCCTTGGTTCTCTTCTCAGGTTCTTGTTGCCTTTTATATTTTAAAAAAAATTTTTTAACATCAAGTTCTTATTCTCAGGAAGGGAGACAATCCATTATAATCCATTGAGTACTTGACCGGTATGTGTGTGTTTTGCACTGTATTTATAGACAGGTTTTATAGCGATAGAAAGTAACAGTAATCCATAAGATCACATATTTAAACTTAAATAAATATAGGTCCTGGTTAACTTACTGGATAATGTAAATGTTTGTCGCCATCCATATTGTCAGTATTATCTTGGTTAAGTGGAGTCTGTGACTCCAATTTTAAATGCTCAAGACATGTCATTTTTTTTTCCTCACTTTTGAACATTGAATTAAAAGTAACAAATGTCTGTGTAGTGTGCAGACCCTTATCATGCAGGAGAGGGTATTGTGCTTATATTTTCCTTAATCTTTCACCACGCGTCTGTGGTGTGCTAAGCATCATGCCTGGCCACTTTTCCTTTCCTCCACTCCAAAAGGAACCAGGTACCAATTTCTGCTGCTGAGTGACTGGAGCCAGACTCGAACCACTGACCTCATAGTAAGAGGTGATCTCACTAATTACTACACAACTCAGGCATTCACTGTGTGTTAATAATGTGTGTATTGATTATACTGCATGGCATGTTTATTTAAAACTCCAGATGGCACAGAGAGATGATTATGTTGAATGTTGACAGAAGTGTCTCACTCAGCTTAAGATAATCATCATCCTGTGACAGTTGAAAAAATTATTTAATTTTTGTATGCAGTTCTGTTTTGGGTAAAACATGCTCACATATGACGGGCTTTCAGTTGTTTCTTGTATATTTAACATTTTGGGATGTGTGTAGTACATTGGGCGAATTATCCCTTCCCCGTATGAAAGAGTAGGAATGTGGATGTGTATGTGTGAAATACTGTATGTCTGGTCTGACTTACAGGTGCAGATTCGTTATTACGGCAGGTACATGGAACTTGATGATATTGTTAAGTACCATTTCATAGACATGGACCATCATGATGGCAGTTATCTGGTGTTTGTTCTTCACTCTAATATATATATATTGTTGTTGTTGTTGTTGTAAATACTGAATTTTCTAGTATTCATCTTTTGTCTGTTGATAACTTCTGAAAAATTAGTTTGCTCTTTGTTGGCTGTAATTCATCACGCTTCACCAGCTTCTTCTGTCTCATAGTTTCTTTGAAACCTCATTTCATTGTTTCATATAGTCATTTATTTTCCACGTTCTGTGAACAAAGAAAAAATGCAGAATTGGTAGAGCGTCTTGGTACCTGTGCCCAGATGTGATGGGAAGTATTTTTATAAGAATTTTTTTCTTGACATCGTAAACAGTTGCTTCTTTAAAATCAGTTTTTAGAGTCTGTATACCCCACCTTTTTGTTGAGGTTCTTAGCCTGGCTGAAAGTGTTCACTTGACATAAAACATTGTTTCTATCTTGTTTCCATTTATTTTGGATAGTCTTCTTCAGTAGTTTTTGTAGAGTTCTTTTATAGCTGCGCCCCCTCCCCCCAACTTTGCCTTGGAGTTTCTGTTAGAGATCTAATGACCTACCCAGCATATCTTTACCTTGAAATTTCCATTAGAGATCTAAGTTCAGTGTTTGGTCTAGACAAGAAATCAGTGTATGAAGTTTTTTTTTATAGAGTGATGTGTTCAGGAAAAAATGAACAGTGGAAAGGTGTGAGAGAAGAATGAGTGAAGTAGATAACTAACTTGAATGATTTTACAAAGAGGAGGTTGTTGCAAGGAAGAGTGTAAAGAATTAGAGAGAGAGTGAGTGAAAGATAGAAAAGATGACTGATGTGAAAGGCATCTGTGAGAAAAAAAATGAATTTCAAATGTAAACATGTAACTGAAACTGAGATCACTATTTGCTAACATGATTATTTCTGTGTGTATTTTTTTTTCCACAATTATTTGTATTTTTCTATTTTTTTTTTCTAATAAAATGAATTAACTGTAATATGTTATCATCCAAACAAGGCTTCATCTTTCTTTATTTATGCAAGAAATATGCACTAGGGTTGTTTTTTTTGGCAGTTTGTACATACCAAGGCTAGTCTTTGTGGGGATAGTTCTGCATCTTCACACCTGTCTTCAGTTCCATGACATAATCTCATCTTAGCTTCTTTTTCTGTGTTCGAGGTTGTTGGTCATGTCAGATCCTGATCCCTATCGACATGGCAAAGCCCCGCAGTCCTCTCCAGATCCTGATTCCTGTTGACATGGCAAAGCCCGCAGTCCTCTCCAGAGCCTGATCCCTGTTGACATGGCAAAGCCCGCAGTCCTCTCCAGAGCCTGATCCATGTTGACATGACAAAGCCCACAGTCCTCTCCAGATCCTGATCCCTGTTGACATGCAAAGCTCACAGTCCTCTCCAGAGCCTGATCCATGTTGACATGGCAAAGCCCGCAGTCCTCTCCAGATCCTGATCCCTGTTGACATGCAAAGCTCACAGTCCTCTCCAGATCCTGATAGGAGCCCCAAAGCTTTTGCTCCAAGCTTGTGTCCTCTGGCCATGTCTCATGCTTCAGGTCTCCACGGTTTGGGCACTCTTCAAGGATATGTTCTGGAGTCTGGACTCCACTGCCACATGGACGCTTATCTGTGTGAGACATATTGAGTCGATGCAGGTGGTCAGTAGTCTGCATTGGCCTGTCCTTAGGCGAAAGAGGATGGTCTGCTGATGTCTTTATTGTTGCATTTCAGTTGTTTCTTCCATTCAGATCTCCACTGGTTACAGATTATATACTGTTCAAAAAAAGAAATGCAACACTACTGTAGTCGTAATGGACACCAAATTTCAAACTTGTATCAAAATTTTATTTTACAGAATTTAATTAATTAAGTATTAAGAAACTAAGGCTCTAAAAATGAAATGATGTTCATTAAATTTTGTTTGGAATTTTATTCTTTGCGACTGAGGCCCCCGTTTCAGTAAGGTGTATGGCCTCCTCTGGCCTGTATCAGAAAACCGTCTCCTTGATATGGATCTGTTTAGCCATTGGATCTGTTGTTGCAGGATGGCTGCCCTCTCTTCTTGCAGTGCAAGAGACAACTGTTGGAAGTTGGTTGGCATCATGTGAAATGCATGAACCGGCTTGTCCCAGAGGTTAAGACACTGCTGGCGAGACTCTTCAAATGCCGCGCGTGGAGTGAAGCTCCTCCCGGTCAAGGAGGAATGCGGAAAAGAAATAAAGGTTGCTGTGTGGCGCCGATGGAAAAAGGTGGTGGAAAGTGAAGTTTAACCGGTATGTCCAGTAGTATCGCTACGAGAGCTATACCACGGCACCTCTGCTCTAGAGGCCGGCCACGTCCGAAATACACCTACACTGGTGAAATATGCCTAAACCGGCACACACCATGGGTGGAATTTGATGGCTAGACATGTCATGCCACCTCTGCTCTAGAGGTCGGTAACGCCTGATATACACCCATACTGGTGAATTTTGCCTAAACCGGCTCATACCAGGGGTGAATCTTGAAGGCTATGCATGTCACAGTACCTCTGCTCTAGAGGTCGGTCTCGTCCCAAACACGCCCATACTGGGATAATGCCTAAACCGGCTCAACCCAGGGGTAGAAGTCACTAGTGGTGAGGATTCGTCCTCCTGGACAAAAGCACCATCCTGGTCACAACTAGGAAGGGTAGCGGCCACGACCGCAAAATGCTGAAGTCGGAGACACTGGACCAGGGAAGTCTAGATAGGCAACCACCTCTCACCCGGCGGGGATGTTTGCGTATCCTAATCACGCTGAGGTTTTCCAGTGATAAAGTCCAACCCTGGACTGGATGGGCAACCACCTCTCACCCGGCGGTGATACACGGGTATCTCAAAACACGTCGAGGTTTTCCGGTGAGAAAGTCCACCTCTGGCCTGGGTGGGCTACCGCCTCTCACCCAGCGGGGATGCACTGATATCCTAAACACGTCGAGGTCTTCCGGTGAGAAAGTCCAACCCTAGACTAAACTGGTGCAATGAAAACCACGGTGTCACGCAATCCCGCTTCCGAGACCCACCAAGAATACAGGCTAAAGCCCTGTGATACTCTGAACCCCTTGTGGTCCTCTCATGGATTTCATGTGGTCTTTTCGGGGACCCCACAAGGGACCACGGGACCTAACGAGGACCACAGGCGTGAATTCAGAAGGATCACAGTGCGGTTTTTGGTGGTAGAAGCGAACGAAGAAGAAGAAGAAGAAGGTTGGCACCACGTCTCGCTGGTGGACTTGTCTGTTGAGTTCATCTCATAAGTGTTCTATTAGGTTGATGTCTGATGACATAGATGGCCACTGAATGGTCTATACGTTGTTGTCAGCAAGGAACTGGGTGATGAGAAATGTTCTCTCTAGGGGTTTGCAGTCTGTGTGCAAATGTGTGTAGTAACAATATATATATATATTATACACACACGCACACATACACACACTGTAAAGGTCTGTACGTTTAATAACAGGATAGACCTGCTGTACTTTTCAGCAGCGGAAATTCATTTGGCCATTTATTTTACTTAGCCTCTATTCTCTGTGTGCCCACTTGCCACATCACGATTCTGTTACAGTATTACTGAAACTATGCGATAAAAGACCAGTTGAAACATCCGATTAGAAAGTCATATCTCAACAAGAAAGAAACAGTAAAGAAAAAACATGTACCATCACCGTATTTTTCTTCATTGCAATTATAGTACAAAGTAACATCTGGAAACTGGAAAATAAAAGTAGCAGTTTCATTTTTTTTTTGTATGGCTCCAAAAATGTGTGCGGTATGATTTTTTTCTGTGCGTGGCCACCCAGCTTAGAGGGAACAGTGGTGGTGAGTTGTGCCACATGAGGTTGAGTGTTATCCTGCTGAAAAATCGACCATGGTGCAGCCAGAAATGAAAGGACATGAGGACAAAGAGTTTCAGCGACGTATCACTGGGCACTAAGGCATCCTTCACTTTGCACCAGGTCACTTCTTCCCATGAAGTTGATCGTCCCCTACACCAGTACACCTCCACCACCATGTGGAGGAGTCAACGCAGTTCTGGGCGTACTGCTCACAGACTGCAGTAAACTCTTCTCCGTCTATCATGTCACTGGAACAGAAAGAATGATTCTTCACTAAACCAAACCTCAAATCATTCGCAATGGTCCACTGACGATGCTGGTTCGCCCACTGCAATCAGTTCTGGCGATGCCGGTCCGTAAGAACAGGACCTCTGTAGGGTCTTCTAGCCCAAAGACCAGCGTCATGCAGCCGGTTCATGACCGTTTGATCTGAAATTCGATGAGCTCCTGTCGGTGACTGGGAAATTGAGGACGCAGATGCAAATTGATTCCTGGGGTGACGCAGCCGTATGAAGCAGTCTTCGGCAGGAGTTGTGACTATGGGTCTTCCACTGCGCTGCCAGTCATCAACTGAGGCAGTTTCTTGAAATCATCTCCAAAAGCAACCTAACCACATTAAATTATCTGGCCACTACACTTTATGACTGTCCAGTCTGTAAATGTCAGATGATGATGAGTCGTTGTTCTGTAGTGAGATGAGCCATACTTGCACATTGAATTTGAAAATTCAATTGATTCGAGGAGCGTCAATCTTTTATGGGCATTCAATAATATGGTCAGTGAGTTTTATGTTCAGTAAGTTTCACAGGATTCTCGTGAATCTGTCATGAGTTATTGTCAAAAATGCTGTTTTGACTAGTGTCGCTTTTCTGTGCTCATGAATCATCTGCTGAGTACAATTCAGGTCAGCACGTGAAGTTGATGCCCAAGTGAACATTTCAGGCAATTTACCCTTGTCTGATCAGCAAACTTCAGTTTAAATCACAACATCATATTTGGTGTGTTTCTTTTTTTTGAACAGTATAGTTTTTGCTGGATGATTTGTTTGATCTTTATTGCTGCCAGCTTTGGATAGGGTGTTAGCTCTTTCATTGCTAGCTATTCCACAGTGGGATGGTACCCTTTGTAGGGCCACAGTTGTTGACAGTGCAAGGTACTTCAGTTCTGTTGTGATTTCATGTATGTTTGCCTGTGGATTGTTTGTTTATTGATTCTAAAAGTGGCCTGCAGTCTGTGAAGAAGGCTATTTTGTGTGGTGGCTGCTGGTTTTCTGTTTTTAGTATTTTGAGGGCTTAGAGGAGGGCTGATGTTTCTTCCCTGCAGTTGGAGGAAATCTTTCCCGTCTCGATGGCCTTTTTAGTTTGTCTCCCATCTGTGTATCTTATGTAAACACCCTCACCTCCATTTTTTTACTGCTTTTTCTGCAGACTCATCTGTGTATACATGTGTCCATTCAGCTGGGTTGTATTTGCTGTCAGTCAGCTCCTGGGTCAGTGTATTTATCTGATGTGTTGTTAGGCAGTCCTTTTTGTGTATGCCTGGTACCTCTGTGAGGACTGTTATCTTTTCACAGTGACTGTGCTCCTCCACAATTTGGAGTGGTTCAGTTTCTTCATGAGAGGTGGGAAGGAGGTCTTTACAGTATTGTTGCAGCTGTGTTGTCAGATGGTTGAAGCTGGTTCTTTTCAGCCTGTTTTTTGTGTACTCCTGAATTCTTTTGTTCACAGGGTGGGTTGTCAGGCATATTAGTTTTTGTTTGCGTATCATTAGTTTTTGTTTGTGCCTGACCTCAAGAGGTTGGATTTGCATGTATTTCTCCATCTCCGTGATTGGAGTGCTCTTCATTCCTCCTGTGGCAAATCTGATTTTCTGGTAACAGCCATCAAACAATGTCATGCTGATGACAGAAGCCACCTAGAGCTTGAAAACTGCTACATTCAGGAATATGGGACACTGGAGCCTCATGGTTTGAACTTGCTGTTCAGCTACACCTAACATTACCCTCCTCTACAATCATAATCCCTCTGCACCAAGCTCTACTCCTTTCTCACTTGTAACACAGTTCAGAACCTCCTTACAGCATCAGATTACAACCCCTCTATCCCAACTATGATCACCTATTCCACCTTCTTCCGCCTAGATTACCACTTTATCACTCCATTTTATTTTATTCTAATTTTTTCCATTTCTATTTTCTTACACAGCATTCTTGTGAATTTATATTTTATCTTCTCTCTATTTCTTTGTTCTGTGTGTTTTTGTTTGTTTGTTGGTATGACTAAGGTTCATACTGAAACATCACAACTGTGTGCTCATTAAGTAATAAAGCTGTTCCTACTGTTTTCCTGGTTTATACAGAATTTGTTTTAAGTACTGACCTACCTCCAGCTCCTGACAGTTCTAGCTGGTTATCGTGTCACAACAATCTAAAGAATAAAGTAAAAGAGAAATGATGGACATTCTGTGCCCATCTTTGGAGGATGCAAAAAAAAACAAAACAAAACACTAGGTGTGTAGTTTTTCATCTGTTTTTAATGTTTTTATCTGTGTTTTGTTTTCAAATGTGGTCCTTGAAAAAAAGGCTTTTTTCCAAAATATTGAATTGTTGTATTTTCTTCAGTTGTATGTGCTCATCTTACTTTCTGCCACTCTTATTCCTGCCACTTTCCTCATCCCTTTCTATCTTTTTTTTTTGTAAAACTGAACCATACGTCTGTCTATATCTTCGTGATTCTTACTATGAAGCTTAAAATGTGTTTGTTGGAAGCACATTGTCCCATCTTCTTGTGTTTGTCCCTGGACACAATGAAAAGTGCGATAAATGATCTTGTCATCTATCATGTCATGGCCAGGGCCAGTGAGAGATGAGCCACTGTATTGTGGATGAAAATAGAACAGCGATAAATAAGGTACGTTGGGGGAATGTTATGAGGGGTGGTTGATAAGTTCTTGGCATAAGGTACAACAGATTATTTGTGGACAACTGTTTTGGGTTATTTCTCAACATAGTCCCCTTGCAAGTTTATGCACTTAGTCCAGTGATCCTTGAGCATACTGATCCCTTTTTGTAAAAGTCAGCATCTTGTGCCAGTAGAAAGTGGTCTACAGCATGAATGACGTCATCATCTGAAGCAAATTTGATACCACTGAGCTCCTTTTTAGTTTGGTAAACAGGTAATATTCCGAAGGGGCGAAATCTAGGGAATAAGGAGGATGTTCAAGAAGCTGGAAGCCGCATTCATGAATGGCAGCAATTGCCACCACCAACTTGTGAACTGGAGCATTGTCTTGAAGAAAGATGACTCCTCTCGTCAATTTCCTTCGACGCTTTTCCTTCAGTTTGATCCGCAGTTGCTTCACATGATTAATGTAATAGGTCCCAGTGACCGCTCTGCCCTTTTGAAGATAGTCTACTAATAGCACACCTTCTGAATTCCAAAGGATGGAAGCCATTACTTTACCTGCAGACAGAACCACCCTTGCTTTCTTTGGAGGTGAGGATCCATGATGTTTCCACTGCTTTGACTGTTCTTTGATTACTGGTTGAAAATGATGAACCCAAGTCTCATCCATAGTCACAAATTGCTTAAGAAACTTTTAAGGATCTGCAGACAAATGGCCAAAAAGTTTGGTACCCATCGAGCATAGATCTTTGTCATTTGAAGATCATTGCGAATAATGGCATGAACATGTTCCTGGGAGATGCTCAACTCAGTAACAATGTACCACTCAGTTAGTTGTCGATCTTCCATTATCATATAATGGATTCTGCCGATGGTTTCATCGGTGGTTACCATTCTTGGTCTTCACGGACGGGGATCATCTTCCAGAGTCTCCCTTCCATGTTTGAATTGAGCTGCCCATTTCTTCACTGTGCTGTAAGAAGGGGCACTCTCCCCTGGAGTATCCTCATGGATCTCCTTCAATGATAAGCCGTTGATACAGAGGTAGCGAATGACTGCTCGATGAGAAATTGTATCCACCCCTTACCACTTCAGTAACCTGTAAAAAAAAAAAAAATTGGTTGCAGTTAATTTCTTGAAACTTGTTTAATCTTACATTAGCCAGATCTACAAATGCACCTAATATCAACTGTGTGTTTCAAGTATTTGTACCTTAGGCCACGAACTTATCAACCAACCCTCGTAATTTTGCATAGTCTTAGAAAAGTTCTCTTAGAGGTCTTGGTCTTAGCTCTATAGCATCTACTGACATGTCTGTAGTGCAAAAATCATGCTCTGTTCCAACTATCTAACAAACCAACTGAAACATTCACAAGGTCAAAGTAAATGTTAATTTCTTCTTTTCTGAAGTTTTGAAAGAAAGAAAAAAATCACGTAATATGGTCAATTAACTCTTTGTATCCCCAATTAATTTCCCTATAACTTTTTCATTTTTTTATGTCATAAGGTAGTTTTTGATGATCAATGAACATAGAAAAAAAGAAAATTAAATTTTATAAACATTTTCATGGTTTTTTTTTTTTTTTTAAGGATGGAATTTACAAGTACAAAGAGGAATAACTCAAGTTCTCTGGAAAAATTGGCCAGTTTTATTTGACAGGACAGAAAAAATTACACTCCACACAATGAGGAGCAAAATTTCAGAGTGCTGGCCCTTTACTGGTTGTTTGACAGAAGGCTGTTATACATATTCCTTTGAGTATCATCAAGAATGATGTTTGCATTTATGAAATATTACAATTTAAACAAAGTGATAACTATGACAGACATAAGTCAAATTTTCCATGTTGTTTCCCATATGTGTTCCCGTGAGCATGGCCCAAATCTGGCTTCAAAATCTGTTGATCTCTTAATGCACTTAATTAAGCAGTACAGTGTACTCTGGCTGGCAGGAGTTCTTCACTTTAAAAAGCAGCTTATTTTTAAAAAAAAATTATATGCGGGGCATCTGTTCCTTTTTTTTCCATTTGGGCTTGCTGAAGCATGCATGCAAATTGCAGACTTACAGTCCTTTCAAGCAGGAGATCCGTACAACTCTTGTGCTGACAGTTGGAATTTTACCCATAACTCCTGCAAAACTAATGGAAGAAGAGCAGATGATCATTTGTTACAAAGGCGTGCGCACCCATGACCTACATAAGACTGGAAAGGACAAGGTGTTATGCAGAAGGTTACTAACAGGGGAAAAACAGTTAGAAAAAATGAAACATGTCAATACGGAAAAGTTTAGTACGGTGGTTCTTGATCTTTTTTTTTTTGTGGACCCCTTTCCTGCCTGAGAACATTTGTGGACCCCTTTCCTGCCTGAGAACATTTGTGGACCCCTTTCCTAAGAACAGTTGTGGACCCTTCATTTAAAATAAAGCAGTTAATAGAACCTAGATGATGATAATAGTTTTTTTTAATTGAACAGATTCATCTGTAGGTCAATAACCCCCAGATTCCTTCTAGGGATCAACTGACCCAAGGTTAAGAACAACTTGTCTAGTACCCTGATTTACGTATATATAGGAAGGACAGTTGAAAAGATAAGCTCCGTCATGAGAGAAAGCAGGGGACATTACTCCCGTTATTAACGCGCGTTTAGAGAGCAACAAAAGATCGTTACAGTAAATTTTTCAGCCACTCATTATTTTATTGTAACAGCCAGGAAACACGCAATGGCGACTTCATTGCTCTCAAATGTCAATATTCGCCCAGCGAAACCCGAAGACTGTCCAGAAATAATGAGACTTATAATAGTAAGAATTTATTTATGAGGCTATACTTAACAAATATATCTATACTACAAGAGCTTAATATTGAAGAGGGCTGGCTAGTAAAGAGGATTAAAGAGAGAAAACTTAAATATTTTGGACACGTTAAGCGTCATGATAATTTAGAGAAGACCATATTGGAAGGATACATAATGGGAAAAGAAAAAGAGGAAGACCAAAATGAAGATGGCTACAAGAAATCGTTGACGATCTGCAAATGGACGCAGCAGCAGCAGGCCATCTTGTTCACAACCGAGAGGCCTACAGAAGTGCTGTTTGGGAGGCAAAGTTCCGCAAGGGACATGCAAATGAATGAATACTTAACATTCTCCTTCTCCACGGTACTCTCTCATTACTAAGATATACTCTCCTTACCTGCAGTTTAGATTCCAGAAACCTCACTGTACTAGATTTACAAACTATATACCAAAACACGTTCATAATTCCCACTCACCCTCTTCTCGGGTTGACCGCTGTTGTATCCGTCTTTCTCAACCCCTTTTCACTAACAGCGTTATCTTTCATCCGAAGTCTTCATTTAAACATTTAGATTACTCCACCGCGAGCACTCTCGGACACAGCTTCTTACAAGTCACAGCAAAGTGTAAAGTAAGGTAAAGGTAACCTTGTCATAGCTTAGAGGCACAAAGGGGATATATTGTTAGTGTCCATATTTTCCTTGACTTGTCAGCACACCAGAGGGTGATGTGGTCAGCATCACTCCTTCCCATCTTTCCTTTCCCCAACTTCAGAAGTCAGGTACCCATTTCTACAGTTGGGTGACTGGGGCACCACCAGCTGAATTCAAACTTCCGACCTTCACCATGAGAGACTAGTGCACTTCACCACTCGACACCCTCACATATCATTCGTGTGAATTTATATTTTATCTTCTTTCTCTGTTTCTTTGTCCTGTATGTTTTTGTATGATTAAAGCGTAAACCATAACATTACAACTGGGTGCTGGTTAACTAATAATGGTGTTGCTACTTTTGGTTTTAAATAGTTTTATCACTTACTGCTGCGTGTGTGACCTATGTGTGTTCAGGGTGTTCCAAAAGTTCCTTTATTACTTTCTGGAGGTCACCATAGGAAGACAAAATCAGCTACCTGTGGAAAGTGTGTGTTATTTTGTAGAGAAATTCTAAGAGGTTTTAGACATACCTTACAGGGACATGACACACATCAGTGCAATAATCAAATTCCTCCCAGTGTTTATGTGGTATATCAGGAGCAAGAAATGTGATAATGTCTGTGATTTGCAGCTTCAGAATGTTCAGATCCAGTGAGAAACATGCAAACATTGTGCTGTAATCCCACAAGAAAAAAAGCCTTAAGGTCTTTGGATCTCAGTACCACTAGCAATAGCATTTGGAAAGTGTAAAGGAATTTTGGAACACGCTGTGTGTTACTCATTTGTCAGAGTAATTATTTTTTATACTTCAGGGTAATTATTTTTTTATACTTCAGAGTAATTAATTTTTATACTTCAGAGTAATTATTTTTGTATACTTCCTCTGATGTAGGAAGTTGTGTTTGAGAATGTAGTAGTAGAATTTCCTGCATGCCAGACATGAGTTTGTCAGCTGACAAAATCCTTTGTCACTTTCTCTTTCATTTTCATAACTTGTTCCTTTTCTTTATAATTTAGTGACAAAAAATAAGTAACTTCTAATAAAATAGGTTTGCATTTCCTAACTTCTGTGAAATGATGCCCAGAAACAGTCTGTCACAACTGTCTGGTGGATGAGGTGGGGATAGATGTGGTTCTTATAGCAAAGTTGAGTGGAGCTTACTTAGAAGCCCTGGTATTGTAGCCTCATTGGGAGAATCAGTATCCTTTTCTTGTATATGAATCAGGAAGTGAATAAGCTGTAGCATCCATTCATCAGCTTCAGTGATTTCCACACTTTCTTGGGCTACTGCATCCTCTTCTCTCCCCTCCCCTCCCCCAAACTTACAATTCCTAAGCCATAACAGTAATGTCCCCCTAAAATGTTTTTCATTCAGTTTGTTCTCATACCACATTCCACTCCCTCTTACATACCAGAAACCCCACCCTGCTCCCAGGGGGGTGGGAGTGAGGACGTGGTACCACACACTCTGGGAACCACTAACCTATATCCAGCCTATCATCAACACAGAGAGCAGAGAAACACAGAAGATAGTCTAGTAGGATTCAGGTCAAGGACAAGACATGCTGCCAGCATAGATGCATTCTGACAGAGTCATTGAAGTTGTTGGTGATTTCCTTTTCAGGAGCTTGCTGTTTTTGAGAAACTTGAAGATCAAGTGCAGATAAATGCTGAAGGTAAGACAACACTTCTAACATTTTTCTTGAGATTTTGAGAAAATGTAGCTGTAGCTACTTGCTACAACAGAGTAGCATCTTATATTTGAGATATATCAATTGCTGTTTCTGCCATGAACCGCTTGTACGGCTTTGTAAAAGAATGCAGATAAAATAACTGCTTCTATATGGCTTGGTTCTTGTTTTTTTAGAATCCACTTTTAAATTACGTTTTCAAAATTTATAATCTTTAAAATCATGTCTGATACATTTGTTGATGGAAATGTTTTTATGTGTATGTGATCTTTGGAATTTGTTTGATAGTGAAAGAATTAATTTTCACTCGACTTAACCTTTCAGTTCTTTCTTGAAAACAGGGTTCTTGCAGATCCTCAGTCTCAGTCTTTTCTGTGCCATTTTCAGCATTTTGTTCTGGGATATTTTGATACATTTAATCGCATTAAAATAATAATATATAATGATTTATATATATCTTTTATCCTTCCCATGCCATTAAATGTCACATAGGGCTCGCAAAGTAGTCCACCAGTTTTTCCTGTTTTCGGTGAGCTTTTCAACTTCATCAAGGGATTTTATGCCTATTAATGTGGCCTCTCTTAACAATGTCTTATTTAGAGTTTCACGTGGTCTGCCTCTTTTTCTTTGGCCTGTAATAATATATAATAAGTAATAATATAAAATGTGTTATAGATTATTGTTACTAATGTCAACTTTAAAAGGTAAAGAGCCCAGTATATTTTTTATTTGTATGTTTGAATTTATAGCTTTATTTCAGATTTTTTTATAGCATGAATTAGAATTTATGTATAAGAAGAATCCTACATTAACAGAGGAAAGAAATTAGAAAATTTTTAACTATGCAGTATATATTCATTCATGTGACATGTCCTTTCCAGAAAATTGTCCATCTCACAGCCTCCCTGAATGCAATAGAGTCTTGCGCAAGTTGACCAGCATCTCGCAGTAACACATTCAGACTTTCCGTGATGTCCTGATTTCATCTGTGCCAAGGTCGTACCGTTTCTCTTTTGCTGGGCACTATGCCTTCTACTATCAACCTCTCCAAGCTATTGTGTCTCTTGATGTGGCCGAAGCATCTCAGCTTTCTGATTTTTATCATGTTAACAAGCCAGTTTTCTGCCACACCTAATCCCACCAATATTTCTTTATTTGATCTTCTTTCTATCCATGGTATTCTCAGTGCCCTTCTGTAACATTTCATTTCAAATGCTGTTATTCTCTTTTCCAGTGAAAACTTGTTAAGTGTCCATGTTTCACATCTTATGTTGCCACTGGAAATATGTAAGCTTTTAGTAAGCATAACTTTGTTTTTTTTTTGTTAGTACCTTGACACATACTCTTCCATTTTATTTACAATTTGTATATGTAAAAGAGATACACTTGATGTTGACATTTTTATAATGAATTTTATTGAGTTAAATTTCGTCACACTATTTTCAGTTTTGAAACGTGATTGTTTTGGAGAGAAGCCTTACTGCCAGTGCATTGTAGCAGAGTCAGTGACCGGAGGTGTGTACAGGTCATCATAATCTAGGCCACACCACATTGCTAGATTACTTTTGTGCGTTGTTTTAGTAAGCTGGTGTTCGCTGTGCGTTTTCCTACCTGCTTTCGTGGGGCTGTAAGACACTGTGAATCCAAGAGCAGATAAAATTGCTGGGAACAAGGATGATTGTTCTTGGGTGATGGAAAGTTTACTGGGGGTAGGAGCTGGTCAACAACTTGCTTTACTCTTTGATAGTGCTTCTTGTAACAGAAGGATTTGCTGTGGTTGCCTTCAGCATGGCTGGTGGTGTAGGATTTGCTGTGGTTGCCTTCTTTGTGGCTGGTGGTGTAGGATTTACTGTGGTTGCCTTCTGTGTGGCTAATGGGGTAGGATTTGCTGTGGTTGCCTTCAGCGTGGGTTAGTGGTGTAGGATTTGATGTGGTTGCCTTAAGTGTGGCTAGTGGGGTAGGATTTGCTGTGGTTGCCATGATTGGAGGAGCTGTCAAGGAGCTCACTTCTTGGGTCCAGTCTGGGTCTCCAAGCAAGTTATTGTAATCCACTCACCAGTCAGTATGAAGCCTATCATTCAAAACCGTGGAGTGTCAGCTGCAAGAGAAAAAAAAAACATTAGTTGTTCCAGGAAGATCAGAAGATGATTTCTCCACTTTATTTACTGGGAAACAACATGGAAAAATTAACTCATGTCTTTCATAGTTATCATTTGTGGGATTAATTGACTATGTCTCATGTTTTTTTCTTTCTTTCTTTCAAAACTTCAGAACAGCAGATTTCAGGCAACATACAGAAGATAAATTAATAGGGACGTTGTTATGGTAATGTAGAGGGAATTTGTTGGTGGTGATTAAAGTAGATGACAGAATTGGCGAGAAAATATATAAATAGAACAGAAAGGAACCTGGCATAAAAACTGGAGAGGAATCTCTCATGACAAAGAGGAATAAGTAAAAATTATGTTAGTAGCAGTAGGCTTACTACAAGCATCCTTACTACAAATAAGCTACAAAATACCATCTATTATACTTTTAAATAGATTAAAACCATACAGTGGTAATGTATAAAGGAAGAAAGTCAGAACCCTTTTATATAATAACTGGTGTAAAATAAGGTGATACATTATCTCCATTACTATTCAACCTACCACTAGAAAAGGTAATCAGAAAAGTGAAAGAAGAAAGCAGTACAGAAGAACAAGCTAAAATACTAGGATATGCTGATGACATTGACCCAGTGGAGGAAACTATGCAAGAAGTCATCAGTATCTGCATACACCTGAGAGATGTGGCACTAAAAGTGGGCTTGACCATTAACCAAGATAAAACAGAGTATATGAAGATATCAAGAGATCAGGGACAGAATGATCCAGATTATATAAGAGATAGATCATTAGGAAAGCAGAAACATACAAATATCTAGGCACAACTTTCAACAGAAGTAACATAGTAAGCGAGGAATTTAAAAGCAGAATACAGGTAGGGAATAAAATATACTTTGCCTTGCAACACCTGTTAAAATCCAAAATCCTGTCTCAAAAGAACAAAATAACCATCTACACAACTATAATAAGACTAGACGTTATGTATGAATCAGAAACATGGAGTACAACAAAGAAAGATGAACAACAATTGCAGATATTTGAGAACAAGATCCTAAGAAGAATCTTTGGGTCGATAAAGGATACCAACAGTGGAGAATGGAGAGCCAGAAAGAACACTGAACTGAACAGCTTATTTAAATCTCAGCGAGTTATAAATGTCTTGAAACTTAATAGACTACGCTGGTTAGCCCATGTAGAAAGAATGAAAGAGAGCATACAAACGAAAATGATGTATGTACAAGAGATGAAAGAAACAAGAGCAAGGGGTAGACCAAGACAGAAATGGAAAGACAACATAGAAGAGGATATAAAAGAAATTGATTTCACCAACTGGAGAGTGAAGATTAGGAATAGAGAGGAATGGAGGCGAACTTTATCTGCAGCAATGAACCTTAATGTCTTGGAAAGCTGAAGAAGAAAAAGCACAAGACTTTGAGAGGGAGAGAAAGAGGGGATGGGAGGAGGGCATGAATGCTAAAGAAAATTGTCAGTGTGCTCATTTTATCAGTGAGTTTTTTTCTTGTGTTTCTTACATTCTAAGCCATGAAGATAATTGTGCATGCTATAAACACATGGTGGTCAGAAAAATTTAGCATATCCCTGTCTGGGGAAATATGTGCACATTTCAGGCAACAGAATTGTAAGGGTGAAATGATCCAGCTAAAAAGTTTTTTGTATTCTTATAACAGACTCTTCTGATTCATGTATCTGTTTGTATGAAATTTATTTTGCTAGATAGACACAGTAGCCTGGAGAGGCTGATAGTAGAGAGCACAGTGCCTGGAAAAAGAGAAAAAGGATGACCTTGCCGCAGGTGGACTAAGGGCATTACGGAAAGTCAGAATGTGTCACTGCGAGACGCCGGTCAACTTGCGCAAGACTGTATTGCATTCAGGGAAGCTGTGAGAGGGACAGCATTCTGGAAAGAACACGTCACATAAATAAATGAGATAATCAGTATTTGAAGATTTAAAAAAGTGCTGTTTAGGTGAATTTAATTTGAAAATAATGTTTGAGTTGGTCTTTATGGTGAATGAAAGTGATAATGTTTTGAATGTTCTGAAACAAAATGGTTTGCTCCCCTGCCCTTTCATGATCACGATAACAATAATAGCTGACCTTCCAGATGTGCTGAGCTTGCATTTGAGAACTTGGAAGTATGTTTGGCTGCTAAGTGAATTCCACTGTGGCAAGGATTAAGCCAGATCTGCCTCATTACCAGGCTACTGTGGCACAATCTTTCCTGGGAGTCTTTCCAGATGTGCTGAGCTTGCATATGAGAACTTGGAAGTATGTTTGGCTGCTAAGTGAATTCCACTGTGGCAAGGATCAAGCCAGATCTGCCTCATTACCAGGCTCTTGTGGCACAATCTTTCCTGGGAGTCAGCTTGTGGAAGTGAAAACAGTCTTAACCCAGGGAGTAGAGTGATGTGGTAGCATTAGCGTAATCTAGAGCCAGATAAAAGATAAGAGAAAATGGTAAGGAAATAAACAAGTAACTTGTCACAAAAGAAAATGACCATGAGATCACTACTGACGTGGATGGGGGGGGGGGGGGGACACAGAGATGGGTGAGGAGAAGGGATGTGATTAAAGTTGGAGGAGGAGAAAAGAAAAGAGCATGGAGATGGTCAGATCATGACCAGAAAGTAAGATCTAGAACTCTGCTGCATCGAGTTCGTTTGTCATCTTTTGCAACTCAGTGTACAAGAACTTTGGAGAAAATATAAATAGAGTTTCCCTTCAGGGATTATTAAACTGGTTGGCATTGTATTTGAATGAGAGGGGGAGGGTGCACAAGTCTGTCTGTGAAGGGAAGAGAGGGAAGGCTGAGTGACAAGCTTGTGTAGTACGGTCATAAGCAGATGCCTCTGCTTCCTAGCAGATTAAACTTCCAATTTTTACCAAAAAAATTTTGTAAAATCCTCAGACTCAAACCAGCTTCTCGCATATGCCTTGTATTTCCCAATCTACTCAACTTGGGTGGGTGTTGCGCTACACTTGGAGGATCTGTATGTGACGCCATCATACAGGGGTTGTGGTCTGGGTAAAAAAATGTTGCAGAGAGTAACACAGGTAATGTGCAGCATGTTTACACTCTGTTATGCTTTGATACTTTACACACAATCCTTGTTAACATATATATATATATTCATTCACTCATTCATTTGCACGTCCCTTGCAGAACTTTGCCTCCCAAACAGCACTCCTGTAGGCCTCTCGGTTGTGAGCAAGATGGCCTGCTGCTGATCCATCCATTTGCAGATCATCAACGATGTCTTGCAGCCATCTTTGCTTTGGTGTATATATATATATATATACAACACAACTCCTCAGATCACCAGAGAAGTCCCATTTCCCACTCACCCACAAGCATTTTGGCCCTTTAACATCTGACACTCTAAGCAAGGTGGGCCTCTCTGGATCATGATTCCCAGAGGTCTGTGAGTTGTTGGCTTATAGCCGCTTCATGAGGCTGAAGTTACTAATTGGATGTTCAGGTCTGTAACTTACCAGAGTTTCTTGCTGTTTGTTCTGTGGATTTTGATGTACTTTCTTATATTAACGTAACCAAGTCCTTGACTGTGCTATGACTTGCTTGTGCAGTGCGTCACACCTGATGATTTTGTGTGACACACCTTGAGGGAAGCGTAAACATAACCCACTCTTGCCGCCCTTTGAAATGGCATGCTATCATTTTTATAAACCTATGTGTCTCCGCTCTGTGTTGAAATAACAAATAATTAATGATTAACATAAACTATTCGCTTTAATAGGGAAAATCCTGTGTAGGAAGGTTAATAGCAGGTCACATTCTTTTTCGTGAGTTGATTAAACAGTCAGGATATTGTAGATTTTACGGTATTGCATGACTGATTTCAAGTTCAGCCAGAGATGCCTCAATCACCGAGTTGGGTCCTTGACTCAGTGTAGGGAGAGAGGGGAAAAGGGTGACCTGGTGTTAATGCTGATCACATCACTCTCTAGTCTAATATCATATGATGGAAAATATTTGCACTAACCCAGATCCCCATATGTTTGTACAGCATGATAGATCTGTGTCATTTAAATATTTGATTGACATTGTTCCAGATTGCTCTAGATATGGGCTGTAGTCGACTGCAGTTGTCTGTCTTGGGTTGGAACGGTCAGGCCAAAGATTTGTACACTCGTTACGGATTCATTGACTTGACAGAAACTGAACAATGGCATCTCATGAGACTCCGTAGGGAGGACATGGAATTGTTTATAAAAAAGTAGAAGTAGATTACATCTGCATCTTGTATGTGTGGCGTGGGAGTTTCCAGCTTAAATTCCTGTAAATTTTGTTCTATTGTAGACAGAAAGTTAATAATTGTAGTGTTTTTTTTAATTATATGCAGAATTTATGTTTTCTCTTCTTAAAATCGGTTGGGAAGAATAGTGAAAACTCATAAGCCAAGGTTGAAAACTGTCAAAGTCCACAGCTCCGTCAGCCATCCCCTGAAGGAGAGATTCAGTAACTTGGCACTAAGATGGCTTAAAAGAAGCAGCTTCATTCATTGTATGCGTAATCTGATACCTGACCTTCCATTATCATCTGTGCAAAAGCATACAGCAAAGAAGAAGCAGATTTTTCACAAATAACTATTGAAACTGAAGTGAAAGGTGTGCAGAATGGTGAGATGCAAATATTAATTTCTCCTTTTCTGTAAAATCAACAGTCACACTTAGTGTGCTAGATGACAGATATCCATGTGACACCTGGATGCGTGTGTATACAGATGGATCTGCACAGGAGCACATATTGAATATCCAAACAGCACCACAGACAAGATTTCCATACCCACTGGAAAATACTGCAACAGCTTTGATGCAGAAGTTAGGACAGTTATTGCCGCAGTTGAAAAACTATCCGACTCCAGAATTGACACATGCCCCGTAGTAATTCTCACAGATGCAGGATTGGTACTGGAAGCTCTTCAGTGCAACAGACTACCAGACCTTGTGGATGCCTTGTCAAAAATTGGCTCACAACACAGTTGCCTTGCAGTGGATTCCATCCCACTGTGGGATACCAGGCAGTGAGAAAGCTGACTGTCTGGCCAAAGTGGGCACTGAAATGGAGCAACCAAGCATACCGATCACCTATAATCAGAATAAAACCATAATAAAAACCTACAGGAAGCCACAAACACCACCACTTGATGACTATCACATGCGAAACAGAAAGGAACAAGTCACCATCTTCCGTCTCTGAACAGGACACAGCTGACTCCGAAGTCATATGTAGACAAAGTTTAAGGTTGGTACTACTAATCTTTGTACTTATGCCCAGGCAACCCAAACTGTGGAACATATCCTCCAAAACTGCACCAACTATGAGACACTGAGAAATAATTACTGGCCCAGTGAAACCACTAAAGAAGATAAGCTCTACAGTTTCACACATGAATTACAAAAAATAGTGAAATTTATCCAAGAGATGGGATGGCAGATATAGACAGAAAATATGAAGGAGAAGCCAAAGTCCAGTCCTAAAATCAGTCCCAGATGGTAAGAAAGGTCTAATATTGCCTTGAAATAAGCCTGGCTCCTTTTCTGTGTTCACTCAACATTAGCAAAGACTCACATACTTGGAAGTAGAAAATTTTTTAATGTACTTCTTATGTTGATCCACTGTCAGTATGTCATTGTCGTATAAGCCTTTCTTATAGGTGGTTAGTTTCCTCTTTCAGAGGTTTGTTCTTAGCAAACACACGAGGTACTCAAGTTTTGTAATTTTGGCTAGGTTGACAGGAGCTGACTAGAGTTGGGTTAGAACCCACTCCCTTTGTCTTGAGAATTCAGTTTACTGTCATCTGTACCACTTTTGTGCAAGCTTCACTGAGTATATTCTAGGGAAGATTGATGTGTACTATAACAGAAAAATGAAATATGGATGGCCAGAAAATACATGCAGTACTGACCAACATTATGCCGGATTTAGCAAGAAGTTGATAAGGAAGCAAGATCAGCTGGTAACCATGGTGCATGCTCAACCAAAGCTGGAGTGTGAGGCACTTGAAATAGTTATACAGAAGAAAAATGTATTTCTCAGTCAATACATAGACATGGTTCTTAACTGTGTCACTTTGTGCAGCAGATACTGCATGTGTTATTGATAATATTCTTTGTTGTTTACAGAATTCTCAAGTGTGTGTGGTGTTTTCATGAGAAAGCTGCTAGAACATACAGAGAAAAAGGTGATTTTCTACAGGTGGATTGTAATGTTGATGTGCTGTACATACATACTATGATAATAAAGTCTAGTCAAAGAGCGGGTTGGTCATATTACGGTGTTATCAAGGCAGTGAGTGGACTGAGTGATAGTGACAAGTCCTCTAACTCAGAAGATTGTTGGTTCGTAACCCGCTGCTACACCGCCCTCCAGTCCAGCCCGGAGGTAGAAACCAGCATCCCCACGCAACGGTGGTGGAGAAAGCGATCTCTAAAAGCAGAAAAATGTCTGTCCCACAAGGCAAGCTGTGATGAATTACACTGTACAAAGTTCACCGTACACACGGCAGACATTGAATCTCTTCTTCTTTATTATTTGTCCCAATATCAGCACCAGTCTTTTCCACATATATGGCAGCTCATCTCTGGTTGTCCACATCACTGTATAGTTTCTCCTTTCAGGAGTCGAAGTCTGGCCAGGTGCTTTTACCAGAGTAGGTTGTATAGCTGGCATGTTTGAAAGATACGTTTTGCTGTGTAACTCTTTTTGCAGGCATGTAGGTCTGTTGGGCCAATTTTGAGCTTGTGGTACAGATTATGTAGTCACTGAAAGTAGAGAAAATGAATACCACAAGAAAGCTCAGTCTTATGAACAAACAGTAGACAGTGACTCTCAAGTTCACAGTGGATGAACAGGAAAACAAATAACAGCTTCTAATCAAGTTCACAGTGGATGAACAGGAAAACAAATAACACCTTCTAATCAAGTTCACAGTGGACGAACAGGAAAACAAATAACAGCTTGTAATCAAGTTCACAGTGGATGAACAGGAAAACAAATAACAGCTTGTAATCAAGTTCACAGTGGATGAACAGGAAAACAAATAACAGCTTCTAATCAAGTTCACAGTGGATGAACAGGAAAACAAATAACAGCTTGTAATCAAGTTCACAGTGGATGAACAGGAAAACAAATAACAGCTTCTAATCAAGTTCACGTCCAAAAATGAACAGAAAAAAAAGTCAGAGAAGTTCTTCATATTGTATCAGCTGCCAGGGCAATTACAGGGTGATAACTACATAGACCAATATGGTGACACCAGAAAAGAAGTTAGAATTGCAAAAGCGGCATCGATCTTCAAGAATCTTGAGAACATATGGCATTCAAAAGTTATAAGCACAAAAACCAAGTTAAGACTATTCAATTCAAATGTAATATCCACCCTCATTTATGCGTGTGAAAGCTGGAAAACAACTAAAGAAATAAACAAATAAATTAGACTCTTTTGAAAACAAATGCTTAAGGAAAATACTGAGCATCAACTGGAATGAATTCAAGAACAGTGCAGAGATAAGACAGATGACTGAACAACAACCAGTCTCATGGGTGATCAGGAAAAGGAGATGGACGTATGTTGGTCATGTGATGAGAAGAAACGATCAGAGAATCCCAAAACAAGCTATCAAGTGGAACACAACAGGTAGAGAAAAAAAAAGAGGCAGATCATGTGAAACTCTGAAGAGGACATTGTTAAGAGAGGCCAAGTTAATAGGCATAAAATCCCTTGATGAGGTTGAAAGACTCGCCGAAGACATAAAAAATTGGCGAACTACATTACGAGCTCTATGTGATCGTTTAACGGCACGGGAAGGATATAAGATATATAAGATATTACTTGACAGGATTAGTTTTGTACTAAATATTGTCTTTTTTCCTAGATTTTTACTTACATTATTTTTCTAACCAGTGCTTGGACATTACAATAGGCTGCAGTGTAATTTGAGTACCATTATGTAAACAACAAACATGGAAAGTATCCACTAGAAATTAATTTGAGTATCATTGTGTAAAGAAAAACAGAGATAGTATCCACTAGAAATTAATTTGAGTATCATTGTGTAAAGAAAAACAGATAGTATCCACTAGAAATTAATTTGAGTATCATTGTGTAAAGAGAAACAGAGATAATATCCACTAGATATTAACTTGAGTATCATTGTGTAAAGAAAAACATGGAAAGTATCCTTTTAGAAATCATAATGATGCAGGATAGACAGAAGTGTCTTTTGGACAAGAGCTGATGGTGGCTTTTGTCTTGTCATTGTTGTATAAAATGAAATGAAAAAAAAATATGAGCATGCAATATTTTTATGTTACTCAGAAGAATGAAGCCAGAGAATGATGTTTGTGTTGTTGATTTTGTTTTTAATGTTGAGAAAAGAGAATGAGGAAGATAGATGAGAGTGTTTTAGCGTATGCTTCTATCCTTCTCAGATTTTGTCTTGTCTGTTTTAGCGTATGCTTCTATCCTTCTCAGATTTTGTCTTGCCTCCTTCCTCATGTAACTTTAAGTGTTGAGGGGACAATATACATCTTGTTAAGGCACAGAGATTTGTTTCTTATAATGGGATGTTTAAGATTTCCTTAATTTCCTCCCTTCATTAGCATGGGCAGCCTCTTCCTCTGTTTCCTATATAACTCGTATCATGAATGTTTTCTGTAGTATATTGTCTAGTGGTGGCCGTATAAAGTGACCAAACCATTTGACTTGTTTTGTGATCCACTATCACCAGCCCTGCCTCTCAGGCATCACATCCTTGGAACCAGCCGTGTATAATGGGAGGAACCTCGTGCGACCCAAAACTTTCCAGGTCAACCAGGCTGTAGTTTACACCTCAAGGACCTTTACTCATCGTGAGTCATAACGCAATTGTAGGATAGGAGCCAGTAACCAACCAAGTTTCCATAAAGTGGCTGGACACACACTCTGTATTGTAAACCTAGCGGGTGCTAGATCTACAATTGGGGACAATTTAGGGAAGGGACAGGACCAAAAATCCAGCTGCAACCCACAAATCCATGGCTTATGTACTACTGTACTGGGTGGCCAGGCTCAAAACCCATCTAACCGACAACCCAGGATTTCCCCTCCAAGAATACTGTATGCCAGTTATGCAGCATATTACATACATCCCTACAAAATTACATGACATGCGATACACATAACTAAATCAGGCAATTCAAATCAATCAACATTTATCTATCCCCACTACATACACCATATTAATGTCACAACAGACATTGCATACGCAGGACCTCAAAAATGTATCGTCAAGAGTGTAATAAGCATGACGTCAATATAATGTATAACTCTCTAAGTATCAGCTGAAATCATATGGACCCAGTAAACAGAAAGGAACAAGTCACCATCTTCCGTCTCCGAACAGGACACAGCTGACTCCGAAGTCATATGTATACAAAGTTTAAGGTTGGTACTACTAATCTGTGTACATGTGCCCAGGTGCCCCAAACTGTAGAACATATCCTCCAGAACTGCACCAACTATGAGACACTGAGAAACAATTACTGGCCCAGTGAAACCACTAAAGAAGATAAGCTCTACGGTTCCATACATGAATTGTGGGAAACAGTGAAATTTATCCAAGAGACAGGACTGCAGATATAGACAGACAATGCGAACGAAGAAGAAGAAGAAGATATGGACCCAGTTGGCCTGAGCTCTCCTGGCCCGCATAAGCATATACGTACATTCATATAAATTGTGCCATGACATTGCAGCTACTGCTGCTCTTATGAAACTTGCATCTCCCAGTATCACCAGGTGCCACTGCACTTCTGCACTTGCAACAACTGCTGCCATGATCCCCCTCCTCATACTACACATAACCTCCATTGTGCTAATGCACACTGAATATCACAACATATCTCCCATTTGTGCTAATGCACTGAATTATCACACATATCTCCCCTTCTGCTAATGAAATGAATTATCACACATATCTCCCCTTGTGCTAATGCACTAAATTATCACACATATCTGCCGCTATGGTGCCTCATCCCATCTCCAGGAATTACCATGTGCTTTGCTCATCATTGATTGTGCAGCTGCCTGCTACCGGTTTAGGTATCTTCTGATACCAGTGACATAGTATTATCCATGCAAATGAAACGTGATGGACCTTGATGTGTGCCAATCCAAATATATAACAAATATCAGGAATGACATAATCCGCGGCACGTTATGATCCCACAGTACGTTTCTCAAATAGTAGGAGATCAGCTGGGACTAAGTATAAGCACAGACAAAACAAACTCAGCCCGCCATGTCTCAGCTCTCTCTCTCTCTCTCTCTCTCTCTGTCTCTCTCTCGCCACGCTTTCCTTGACTATATATAGGTCTTCATACTTCGGATCACGTGGGCGAGGACGCTCCGCTCAACAAGCCGTACACACTTCCGGGCATCGCGTGCTTGCCCACAGTATCCCTACTTGCCTATATATATATATATATATATCACTTTTTGCTTATATTCTTTGTCGCGGTGAAATTACTTTGAATGTACCAAAAATATCGTATTTCTGTTGCTAAAGCATGTTCAGAATCAGAAAATTTATTCAAAGGTAGTCACCTACAGTTTTAATACAAATGAATTAGCCATAATCAGAAAGATATGCAAATTATTATGACACGTTTGACGCAATGCTGCCCCGCCCCCAGTCGACTCTATCAGTTCCAGATGAAAGGCAAGGTACATAAATGTGAAAATCCAGCAGAGTTTCAAGGGAAGCAATCAGACTCATCTTGTCCAAATTCAAATACGGGATGTAACAAATCAAGTGACGAGAGGCGGCGAAGTTAAATACAAATTTTAATCCAAAATTTTGTTTTCATATACAGACTAGATTTATAACGTCACTTACAAATGTAAAAAACCAGAACTGCCTTGTAGCGTCTCTACACCGTCTATATTCTTCAGAATAGCAACATCTAGATCAAGATAATTAAATTCGGGGGGATTCCGAACAAGCTCAGAGCAAAGATGATAATGTGAGACACGTATTTCAAAACGCCCGTCCCGACCGAAGTAAGACGATTCCTGGGACAAATCCTTAAAATATGGGATTGTCCTTTATAATATGGGACGATTGGCCCCAAGATCTTCCCGCTGGATCCTTCTTTCGGGGTCTCCTCCCGTAGTCCTTGATTCCCCCCCCCCCCCCAACCCTACAGAACCCCTCACGAGACAGTGGGTTTTAGCAAGGACTGGTAGTATCCCTTACTGTTATACGATAGCGGGCGAACCAAACCCCAGACATGGAAATATACTACTGAACAAAAGTTAAGGGCCGGTCATTAATTTCAAACATATGTTTATTCTGATTGCCGTATTAAAACTGTAAATAAATTTATTGTAGAATCCTGATTAAATTGCATTCTGTATGCAGCCGGGGCATAAACAACACCAACTGTTCATCACAACAAGTGTAAAAATCACGTGCAGTAGCATCGTCCTAGACAAAATGTTAGGGCATTTTTTTAATGTCAGCATGACCCACCAGGTAATTAAACCGTGCTGATTTGTGCAGCACGTGCAAGAGGCGTCCTTAGTGGACACTTCTCACCTTCCAATCATTGTTATTAAAGCGGTTTAGGGATATTCTTGTCATTTGAAAAACACCGTGCCACAGCGATGGCGTTTTAGCACCTTTGAGCGTCATCGGGTCATAGCCTTGGCTGAAAGCGGTTTATCTGGCCGTGAAGTTGCACGGTGTTCAGGGATGCCCCATTCTACCACCCAGAGGTATTTGGAGCGATTTCGCGCGACCGAAGAAGTAGAAAACAGGCATCGTTCAGGCCGACCTCGTTGCATGCGTAGACAAGATGACAGATACCTGCAGCAGTCAACACTTCGCAACCGGACATTAACGTCTTCCACTCTCAGAAACCAGCTAATGAATACGGCAAACATCAGTGTTAGCGGCAGAGCAATTCACAGGCGTTTAAGAGAATCTGGGCTGGCTTCACGACGACCAGCAGTAAGAATACCTCTTACTCCAGATCACCGCGGAGCTAGAGTTGCCTGGTTACGGCAACACATCCGTTGGACGAGGTGCCAGTGGGGTGAAATTCTTTTCACGGACGAATCCCGCTTCAGTATGTCCTTCAATGATGGCAGAATCCGGGTTTGGAGAAGGCCAGGGGAACGGTTCCATGACGCCACCATCCAAGAGGTGGTTCGTTACGGACAGGGATCAATCATCACGGCAGGACTCCCCTCCATGTCATTCATGTCACCCTAACCTCCCAGCGATGCCTGAATGAAATTCTGCAACCCATTGTCCAGCCTACCTTGCAAGCCATGGGTGCAGGGGCAATCCTACAAGACGATAACGCAAGACCACATCGGGGTCGTGTCGTAGATTTTCTTCAACAACAAAGAATCATTAGAATCGACTGGCCAGCTCGGTCGCCCGATCTGTCGCCCATTGAGCACATTTGGGATGTCCTAGGCAGACAGGTTTCGACAAATCATCCTCCACCTGTTGATGTCACCCAGCTGACACTTTTCCTTCAACAAGAGTGGGGGGCCGTTCCACAGAATATCCTAACAACCCTGGTTAAGTCGATGAAGCAACGGTAGCCACACGCGACACTGACATGTTTGTTGTTTGAAGATTACTCTTGTGAATTTTTGGACGAGGGGTGAGTGATTTCGCCAGCTTCCTGTATGTGTTTTCCTATTCCGATTTGCAAATGAAATGATTGAAATTGTTCAGTTGTAAATGATGTTTTCTTTGGTACTAATGGCTTTGTTAGTTAGTTGATTTTGTTTTTGTAAGAATTGAAAAAACCGGGTCTTACTTTTTGTCCAGTAGTATATATTTGCTACAATTTATTTAAAATTTACGCTATTAAATGAAGATAGAATCACATGAGAAATTTAGATAGGTTAGAGATCCTATATCACAAGAATGAAAATAAGAAATAACAAAGGAATACGCACTTTCCAGTCTCCAGTCATAATTGTTATAAAAAAAATTGAGATGACTCTGGCACTTGGAGAAGATGTACGAGAATTGACAGACTTATACTGAAGACAGAGACAGAGCAAGAGGCAGACACAGACAACGGTCTGGTATTGCCTTCCACTTCTTTTTTTCTCTTTTCTTTTGAGGAACCGAATATTTTATACATTATTATTATTATTATTATTATTATTATTATTATTATTATTATTATTGAGACGTACAATACAGGAAGAAATAAAGGAAGCAGGAAAGACCTACGAGAAATGTTCCCTCCAAAGGTTTGCAGTTTGTGTGCAAAAAAAATATTGTGTGTGCAAATGTTCGTAGTAACAACGTATGTGTATAGACAACTGGCAGGAGAAGACTAGGAAGAGACGGGAGTGGAGACAACCGGCAGGAGAAGACTAGGAAGAGACGGGAGTGGAGACAACTGACAGGAGAAGACTAGGAAGAGACGGGAGTGGAGACAACTGACAGGAGAAGACTAGGAAGAGACGGGAGTGGAGACAACTGACAGGAGAAGACTAGGAAGAGACGGGAGTGGAGACAACTGGCAGGAGAAGACTAGGAAGAGACGGGAGTGGAGACAACCGGCAGGAGAAGACTAGGAAGAGACGGGAGTGGAGACAACTGGCAGGAGAAGACTAGGAGGAGACGGGAGTGGAGACAACTGGCAGGAGAAGACTAGGAGGAGACGGGAGTGGAGACAACTGGCAGGAGAAGACTAGGAGGAGACAGGAGTGGAGACAACCGGCAGGAGAAGACTAGGAGGAGACAGGAGTGGAGACAACCGGCAGGAGAAGACTAAGAAGAGACGGGAGTGGAGACAACCGACAGGAGAAGACTGGGAAGAGACGGGAGTGGAGACAACTGACAGGAGAAGACTAGGAAGAGACGGGAGTGGAGACAACTGGCAGGAGAAGACTAGGAAGAGACGGGAGTGGAGACAACCGGCAGGAGAAGACTAGGAAGAGACGGGAGTGGAGACAACTGGCAGGAGAAGACTAGGAGGAGACGGGAGTGGAGACAACTGACAGGAGAAGACTAGGAGGAGACGGGAGTGGAGACAACTGGCAGGAGAAGACTAGGAGGAGACGGGAGTGGAGACAACTGGCAGGAGAAGACTAGGAGGAGACGGGAGTGGAGACAACTGGCCGGAGAAGACTAGGAGGAGACGGGAGTGGAGACAACCGGCAGGAGAAGACTAGGAGGAGACAGGAGTGGAGACAACTGACAGGAGAAGACTAGGAAGAGACAGGAGTGGAGACAACTGACAGGAGAAGACTAGGAAGAGACAGGAGTGGAGACAACTGACAGGAGAAGAATAGGAAGAGACAGGAGTGGAGACAACTGGCAGGAGAAGAATAGGAAGAGACAGGAGTGGAGACAACTGACAGGAGAAGACTAGGAAGAGACAGGAGTGGAGACAACTGGCAGGAGAAGACTAGGAGGAGACGGGAGTGGAGACAACTGACAGGAGAAGACTAGGAGGAGACGGGAGTGGAGACAACTGGCAGGAGAAGACTAGGAGGAGACGGGAGTGGAGACAACTGGCAGGAGAAGACTAGGAGGAGACGGGAGTGGAGACAACTGGCCGGAGAAGACTAGGAGGAGACGGGAGTGGAGACAACCGGCAGGAGAAGACTAGGAGGAGACAGGAGTGGAGACAACTGACAGGAGAAGACTAGGAAGAGACAGGAGTGGAGACAACTGACAGGAGAAGACTAGGAAGAGACAGGAGTGGAGACAACTGACAGGAGAAGAATAGGAAGAGACAGGAGTGGAGACAACTGGCAGGAGAAGAATAGGAAGAGACAGGAGTGGAGACAACTGACAGGAGAAGACTAGGAAGAGACAGGAGTGGAGACAAGTCTTGTCTGCAGCAATGAGCCATAATGGCTCGGAAAGCTGAATGAATGAATGTTATTATAAGCACCGCAGAGAGAGATAGAGAGAGAGAGAGGTGAACAAATTCGAGGTTTCGAAGTACAGTAGGATATGTGTATTGCCCACATATAAACATATTCTGTCCGCGCCTGTAAATAAAGAGTGAAGTTTTACAAATGCGGACAGAATATGTTTATATGTGGGCGGAAGCAGGCGTTACGTAAACGAATACTTTAAGAATGCATGCCACTCCCATCCTGGAGTTTAACTTACCACATTATACGGTTTTATGTAATATCAACTTTTGATATTTATAACACGCATTTTTCACCTATAAATCAAATTAAATCGACGTATTTAACTGATTTATTCGACTGTGAAAATGTTAATCATTAACACAAGAAGGTCTGGCGCCAGGCCGTGTGAGGTTTAAGTTCTATGAATGTTTAATCTTTCCTGGGTAACAAAATAAATGATCGTCGGGCCGACATTGTTCAGGAAATAGTTATTAATATTTCACATTTAAACAGCCAGTAATTTTAAACGGGAACGGCGTTTGTAACGCGAGAACGTTGTGAAAAGAGCTGTGTAGGTGTGTCTCTGTGAGCATTTAAGCCAAGTCTGGCCAACTGTCTGTCTGTTCTTCCTGTTCCTGGTCTGTCCAGTTGTCCGTGGACGTCTTTTGTCATCCTCAGTGTAATGGATTTATGTGTCTGCGATCGTCTGTCCTTTTTTTGGAAGGGGGGGGGGGGTAGCTATTTGTATATGGATTAGTTTTTGTGCGAGTGGGGGAGGTGCAGACCTCAGGATGGTTCAGACATTTAAGGGGTGCAGTTTAGTCGTGTTAAGTAGCTACCCTTTCCTAAGAGTCGCATAACGGTCAGGCACAGACTAAACAAAATTGTACAAACTGGTAAAAACAAACATTAATATACACTGATATACCAGGGTCATACCGAAATTCGTGAGCATTTTTTTTAAAATCAGAATTTATAGATAGAAAATATAAATGCATCACCTTAACCTGCATTCTTTTCTTCACTTTTCAACATAATCTCCATTTCTTTGCACGCATTTTCCCCATCGCCCTGCAAGTTTGAAAATATCATCCCGGTAGAATTCTGTTCCAGCTGACGGAAGGCACAGACGCACTGCTTTCTGGATGTTCTCTCCCAGCGGGCACACAGTTTTCTATAGCCTAGGGTTTCAATCATTTCCTGTACTGCATTGTGTCCTATTCCAAGATTTACAGCGATTTCAGATACTGTGACACGTCTGTCTTCTTTAATGATGTCGTCAACCCTTTCCATGTTTCGTTCAGTGGAGGCAGTTCGAAGGCGACCGCTGCGAGGCATATCTTGGATGCTCGTGTTTCCATCTTTGAAATGTTTCACCCACCTCCTAACACAGCTAGCACTCATACACACATCCCCATAAGCAAGTTGAAGTCTTTAGTGAATTTCAGCAGCGGGGATTTCCTCTTTAACGAGGAACTCAACAGCACGTTGACGAAACGAAATTTCAGCACCCGCCATTTTGTTTATGCTCCGCGTGGTCACGTAACACATGATCGTGATGTCATGTGACCTCTACATGAAGTGCAAATGATGCAGATTAAGGTGATGCATTTATATTTTCTCCATCTATAAATTCTGATTTTTCAGAAAAATCTTTGCTCACGACTTTCGGTATGGCCCTCATAGTTCTTGGGAGAGGGGAGGGGAGAGGAAGGGAAGGGGGAGGGGGAGAGAGACTTCTGGAATAACGCGAGAAGACAGTAGTAGTACAGTCGATGGTTGACTGCAGTCTCATTCCAAGGTTTATGAGTTAGCTGCGGAATCTACCAAGAGCTTCGAGTTAGGCCAAAAGCAGCATCATGGCGACTGCACTCATCAGATAAAGATGTGTTTGGCTGGAGCTGTTTAATGTAACACTTAACAATACACAATCACATAATAAGTAATGTAACATTTAACAATACACAATCACATAATAAGTAATGTAACATTTAACAATACACAATCACATAATAAGTAATGTAACATTTAACAATACACAATCACATAATAAGTAATCCACTTGGTCGAATGAAGCCTTGAAATTCTATTTAATAGGATTTTTTTTTAAGCGTGAAAAGGCAAAGTTTCTATTACAAGAACGGTTTCCTTTAACCGAATTACCAATTGTGCGGGTTCATTTTTGGATCAGTTCTGTAAAATATTTTGTCACGCGTATACACAGCGGGCCCGTAATCCAGATATTTGACAGAGTTTAACAGTTCGTTATTGTTCTACCGATCGGGTTGGTGTGTTGATGGTATGTAGAGAGATTTTAACTAATATATAAGGCCGTAGTTAAATCGTCGGATCTTACTACTGCACTGGGTCATATATGGCGTTATATATTATTTCAGCGGAGTATCAGGAGAATGTTGCTTGTCCTTGTCATTAAGTATATTTGTCCGTCTGGTTGTTCTTTTGTAGCCAGTGCCAACCGCCACTATCTGTGTGATTGTTCCATCGTTTTCTGTTCCTTCTGTCACGTCTAAGAGCTAAGATCGAGTCTGAGGTTGAACTATGATTATCTCCGACCTGAAAGGAGGGGGGGGGGGGGGCCTGATCCACTAGTGCAGTGGTTCTTAGACCTTCGGTCGTGAAGCCCCCGGAAGGTCCATAAGGATTTCGGGGGTCCATAGATCGGGAAACAAGATCTTAGCATCATCTGGGGCTCTATTTGTGCCTTTAGGTTTAGTGTTGGGGTCCACGGCTGTTCTAACTGAATAGTTTCGATTAGCACAGAGAATGGCTAACCACGCCGCCTAATAGTCTCACAGAAGGGCAGGTGCTGAACTCGGTCAGCCATAAAAGGTGAATTTACACGTGACCATAGTGTGACGGGTGCCGCGGTGGTGTAGTGGCTAGTGGGCTCGCCTGCCGATCAGAAGGTCCCTAGTTCGATTTCGCACGGGCGGATTTTTTTTTCAGACCGACCGGCATCGTGGTCAACCCAGCCTTAAAAAATGGATACCTGGGGTTTACAAGAAAAACAGCGAGGACGGGTGTTGGCATCCCTACCTCAAATGCTGTAGTGGCATAGAAATGTGAAGGCACTAACACTTCACTCCCTCTACTGCATGCTCATGCTACGGGACAGATTAGATAGTGTGACGTCCACAGCGGAAGGTGCATACTGATCAGAAGAGGAACGGACTTAATAACAGGACTGGCACGTTTTACCTGTCTCATCCAGAGACAAGAGTGGACACGTGACGACAATGTTTAAAAATAACTGACTTTATGGGTTGGCCTCAGATGACGACAGCCTGTACGACAGAAAGACAGAAGAGAGAGAGAGTTCCGCTCCATCTTTGAGCAAGACAGAAGCAGGTAGATATGGTGCTTTAACGCGTCAAACTGACAAAACGACGCATCTCCCTAGGGTTTTTTTTTTGGGGGGGGGGGGGTCAAAGGTAACTCAGAAAACATGTTTATCTTACTTCGACAAAGACAGCCATCTGACACTAAAAAAACAATGAACGTTAACCGGTCTGGTATTGCCTTCCGCTTCTTTTTTTTTTCTCTTTTCTTTTGAAGAACTGAATATTTTATACATAATTATTATTATTAATATTCTTGATACATACAGTACAGGAAGAACTAAAGGAAGTAGGAAAGACATGGCTTGAGGTATGCCGACTTCAAGACAGGATTTGCTGGAGAACTTTTATCGATGCCCTATGCTCCACTGAGAGCACAGAGGACTTATTATTATTATTATTCGCTGTGAAGGACAGCGTTGACGATCACGCTTCTCCATCTTACACGGTCCTTGGTGTTTCTGATTAATTCATATACTTTTCTTTTTCCATGCCACTTCGTCAGTCCACTGAGATATTTTTTTCTTGGCTTTCACTTCTTTCTTTTTCCCTTGAATTTTTCAGCTATCGCTAGGTTCCCCAGCTCATTCCTCTCATGGCATGTCCAAGAAATTTTGACTGTCTTTTTCTTAACTAAATGTCGTTATTCTGAATCTTGGGCAGGTGTATGTTCTAGTTTACCTGTTTGCATATCTACTGTTTAATTCATCTTCCTAGCGTTGAATGTTTCTGATTCAGTTCGACCTGCCCTTGTACCACCAGACAATTCTTTTAAAATGTTTTATCCACGAATGAGTTTCTTGAATCAGCCATGTACATCCTTGTCATCTCATGATTTGTACAAGCCCACAGATTTCATTATTGCATTTCATGGGCAATCGTTTCTATTTCACTCAATCTCTGATGATTTATTTTGAAATTTTTAGTTGTTGAATGCAGGTAGATAGAAGGGGGAGAAAAAAGTAGGTACAGTTTCAGAAGTAGAATTAACTCTTTCATTCCAAAGCAACATTGGCCGGGTTGGTAGATCTTGCATATCTGCCTGAATCAGTTCTAACACCAGTCATAGGACTGGCTAAGATGCACCTGGAGCTTGCAGTGCCACTTAGAAAACCGTGGTTTAATTCCAGGACGGAAAACACACACAAAAACACACACACATACACACGGACCTCAGAGAATCATGACCAGGGGGCCCACCCCATTTAGAGTTTTAGGAGTTCAATAACGTAGAAACATTTGCCTTGGGGGGGGGGTACTTCCTCTGATGATCTGTATTGCTGTTCCGCTCTCTACAGCAAAGAAGTTTCCTACATTTAGGCGAAGTCTAAATACAATGAAAAGTAGAGCAGTTTTAATTCACCCTATATTTTTTTTTAAAAATTAATTTCCTTCCAGTTTCTTTCTACTAAAATTTCCTATCAATTTTTTCTTTTTCTGGAAAAGCATGGACATTAGTTCAGGAGTGAAAGTTAACGCTGTTACAGAGATTCCGAGCAGAACAGACAGTAGTAGTTCACATGTAGAAACATCCACGAGATCACAACCAGAAACGTAGATAGAGCTAGAAATGTGTCGGTTGAGAGAAGGTCACAGAGACCAAAGGATAGAGCGGACTTGGAGTAAATGTTCGGAGCTGCCAGAACTCGTGCACAGAGCCCACAGTTGCGCGTAAGCGATGCTTCATGACACGTGGCACTGTGTTAGCCATTACTCATCGAAATGAAATATCGTCCATGATTGTGATTTGGGTCCATTTATGCTAGATGTCTTTAAGAACACATCAAATGCTGATGAGCTCACGTTGTGTTGGCTGGTTTTTAAAGGGGGGGGGGGGGTATATCACTTGTTGCAATCTGTGCCAAACACACTGAATTAGATTCGCACGCCATCTTTGTTCGAACTGTACAGTGTATCCATAAAATCACGGCTCGCGTTAAAACACGTAGAGTTTCAGAACAAAACGTAACAAAGCCATGACACTGACACTATGAGCAGCTGCGGGATTTTGGGCCTTTTGGTTTCGGGTACGTAGTTAGTCACTTGACGGTGACGCAATACAAAAACTTCATCGCGTCAACATGTGACGCATCAGTTCATTATTCAGTGACGCATCAGTTCATATTCAAAGTGACGCATCAGTTCATATTCAGTGACGCATCAGTTCATATTCAAAGTGACGCATCAGTTCATATTCAAAGTGACGCATCAGTTCATATTCAGTGACGCATCAGTTCATATTCAGTGACGCATCAGTTCATATTCAGAATGCTGTGTAGAAAGGGGCTTGTTGGTTCAGATCTATGCGAGGCAACAAACAAACGGAAGCCACGTAGAATAACGCTAAACATGTCTAAGAAAACTGTGATTTACTCTTTCATTTAGTATATATTTTCAGTGTACAATCATGATAATTTAGAGAAGACCGTCTTGGAGGGGTACATAATGGGAAAAAAGAAAGAGAGGGAGACCAAGGGGAAAATGGCTGCAAGACATCGTTGATAATGTGCAAATGGACGCATCAGCAGCAGGGCATCTTGCTCACAACCGAGAGGCCTACAGGAGAGCTGTTAGCGAGGCAAAGTTCCGCAAGAGACATGCAAATGACTGACTGACTGACGATATGTTTAACTATACAAACAGTTTTTAAACCGCACCCATGTTTTTACGGAAACCCTGTATATTCATGTTGTATGTAGTCGAAATGGCGACGATCTTGAAGTGCAAGCGATGGGTCAGATAGGAAATGAGTTATACGGGCTTTCTCAAAGACCTGGAGCAGATCAAGAAGTTGGCTTTCAGCAGAAGCCATCGTGAAGGTGAAGGTGAAGTCCTACTTGTTAGCAGGGCTGAAGAAGTGCACAAGCGATTTTCACGGGCTGTCTTTTCACCTGTCCAGCCACAGGCATCTTTTCTTTCATGATGTCAAACTCTTTAGTACAAGTGCTCTTAACCATTTTTTTTCCTTTGCTCATCGAGAACAGCGCATGGGTCTCCTTTCCGACATGAGAACAGCTCGTGGGTCTCCTTTCCTGCCTGAGAACAGCTGTGGACCTCCTTTCCGGCATGAGAACAGCTCGTGGGTCTCCTTTCCGGCCTGAGAACAGCTCGTGGGTCTCTTTTCCTGCCTGAGAACAGCTCGTGGGTCTCTTTTCCTGCCTGAGAACAGCTGTGGACCTCCTTTCCGGCCTGAGAACAGCTGTGGACCTCCTTTCCGGCCTGAGAACAGCTCGTGGGTCTCTTTTCCTGCATGAGAACAGCTGTGGACCTCCTTTCCGGCCTGAGAACAGCTGTGGACCTCTTTTCCTGCCTGAGAACAGCTGTGGACCTCTTTTCCTGCCTGAGAACAGCCGTGGACCTCTTTTCCTGCCTGAGAACAGCTGTGGACCTCTTTTCCTGCCTGAGAACAGCTGTGGACCTCTTTTCCTGCCTGAGAACAGCTGTGGACCTCTTTTCCGGCCTGAGCACAGCCGTGGACCTCCTTTCCGGCCTGAGAACAGCCGTGGACCTCTTTTCCTGCCTGAGAACAGCTGTGGACCTCCTTTCCGGCCTGAGAACAGCTCGTGGGTCTCTTTTCCGGCCTGAGAACAGCTCGTGGGTCTGTTTTCCTGCCTGAAAACAGCTGTGGACCTCCTTTCCGGCCCGAGAACAGCTCGTGGGTCTCCTTTCCGGCCTGAGAACAGCTCGTGCGTCTCCTTTCCGGCCTGAGAACAGCTCGTGGGTCTCCTTTCCTGCCTGAGAACAGCTCGTGGGTCTCCTTTCCGGCCCGAGAACAGCTGTGGACCTCATTTCCTGATTGATAACAGCTGTGGACCTCCTTTCCTGATTGATAACAGATGTGGACCTCCTTTCCGGCTATGGAAAAAACTATGGGCCTCTCAATAAAATTAAAGCAATACATAGAACTTTAATTTTATTGAGAGGCCCATAGTTCAATGTAGCAATACATAGAACGCTGGCGGTGGTTGGGACATGTGCTCCGAATGACCGACAATTCACTACCAAAAATAGCACAAGATGGACACCACAGGGGAACTGAAGTAAGGGTAGACCAAAAGAGACATGGAGAAGAACAACAGAGAGGTTGTTGAGCAATAGAGGGCTCACCTGGGCAAGAGCAGAAAAAAAAACAAAGGACAGGCATTTGTGGAAAACCCTTGCGGAAGCCCCATGTTACCTGGGCACTTAAGGTTCAGAGAGAGAGAGAGAGAGAGAGAGAACCCAAATGATGCTAGTTTTTTTTCTGAATCAAACCAATCCATTTACTGATCCATGGACCCCCAACTATCCTTCTTAACCCAGACTTCAAACCATAGCCCTGACACAATCATCTTTTCTTTCATAATATCAAAGACTGAATAAATGAAGTCGCAGTAACTGGCATTTTTGTCTTCAGTTAAGATGGAGCTTGTTCTCATAATGGTTGCTGCGGTCGTTTCACTGGTCACATGTCTCTGGTTTTCCCGTTGCCGCGACCCTTCCAGGCCCCCATACCCGACTCGACCACTTCCTATAGTAGGTCACCTGCTGTTCATGAAACGGGACGCAAGACCACAGTTCAAGCAGTGGCGAGAGAGGTGTGGCGATATCTTCAGGTAAGTGAAAACTTATAAGAGCTGGCGAAACGGTCATAAAAAGAAGGGTGGATCATAGGCAAAGGCAGGTTATATATCTGGCTGTTATTTCTTTTCATTTACCAACAATTGTACTTTGAGTTATTTATCTGGCTTTCATCTCTCTGCATTTACGAACCATTGTACTTTTGAGTTATTTATCTGGCTTTCATCTCTCTGCATTTACGAACCATTGTACTTTTGAGTTATTTATCTGGCTTTCATCTCTCTGCATTTACGAACCATTGTACTTTTGAGTTATTTATCTGGCTTTCATCTCTCTGCATTTACGAACCATTGTACTTTTGCAGCTGGAAAAAAAATGTTGATGTTGAAGTACAAGCGTCATGTAAGATGGGTAGTGGATTATGGTGGCTTGTTTAATGGGTTAGAGTGATCCAGGTAAATGGGTTTCTAGAGTTATGATCCAAGGAAACAGGTCTCTCGAGTTAAAGCGACCCAAAGAAGCGAGCCTTTGGCTTAGAGTGATCGAGAGAAACGAGCCTCTTGAGGTAGAGAGATCAAAAGGAAGGAGGTTCTTGACTTAAAGAGGTTAAGGAAGGAGGTTCTTGACTTAAAGAGCCAAAGGAAGGAGGTTCTTGACTTAAAGAGCCAAAGGAAGGAGGTTCTGGACAGAGAGCCAAATGAAAGAGATTCTTGACTTAGAGAGCCAAAGGAAGGAGGTTCTTGACTTAGAGAGCCGAAGGAAGGAGGTTCTTGACTTAGAGAGACAAAGGAAGGAGGTTCTTGACTTAGAGAGCCGAAGGAAGGAGGTTCTTGACTTAGAGATCCAAAGGAAGGAGGTTCTGGACAGAGAGCCAAATGAAAGAGATTCTTGACTTAGAGAGATCCAAAGAAATTAGTTTCTTTACTGACTTCATCTTGGATATCAGGGTAAGCTCTCCCTTGTTAACTAGACCTTGAAGCACTAGGAAAATGTTGGAGAGAACATTGGCCAGCCCTAGTTTGTCATCTCTCCCATAAACATTATTCAGTCTAGCAATGTTATATTTTCCCTATACCTGACATGTGGGCGTGGCTCGTGTGGAACAGTTTAGGGTTTGTCATAAGTTAAGTGTTTTCACTATTCTTAACTTTTGCGTGTAGGCCACAACCATGACACCTCTCTCCCTCTTTCTCCTTCTCTGTCTTTTCTCTCCTTGCCTCCCCCTCTCTCATCTCTCTCTTTCCTCTCATTTATCTCTTTATCTTCTTCATCTCTTTTTTTTCTCTCTCTCTCCCTTCTCCCTCTGTCTTCTCTCTCTTTTCTCTCTCTCTCTTCTTCTTCCTATCTCTCATTTCTGTCTTCTCTCTCTCTATTATCTCTCTTCTAACTCCTTTCTTTTTCTCTCTCTTTCAGTCTAACTTTATTTTCTCTGGGAGAGAAAGAGAGAGAGAGAGATAATATCACTAACACTATACCGTGTAAATAAAATTGAAAGGGTTGTTACATTTATCACTTGAAATTTACTAAAGGGTGAAATATCCCATTGTCTTGTTACCAAAAGACCGAAATACCACATTGCCTAAAAGCAAGCTTACTCCTACCATACTGTAGTATTTATTTAGTTTACTTCCTGTTACAATACAGTGATTGAACAAGCCACAGATAAAACTTACCAGAACACCTGAACAAGCCACAGATAAAACTTACCAGAACACCTGAACAAGCCACAGATAAAACTTACCAGAACACTTGAACAAGCCACAGATAAAACTTACCAGAACACTTGAACAAGCCACAGATAAAACTTACCAGAACACTTGAACAAGCCACAGATAAAACTTACCAGAACACTTGAACAAGCCACAGATAAAACTTACCAGAACACTTGAACAAGCCACAGATAAAACTTACCAGAACACTTGAACAAGCCACAGATAAAACTTACCAGAACACCTGAACAAGCCACAGATAAAACTTACCAGAACACCTGAACAAGCCACAGATAAAACTTACCAGAACACTTGAACAAGGCACAGATAAAACTTACCAGAACACTTGAACAAGCCACAGATAAAACTTACCAGAACACTTGAACAAGCCACAGATAAAACTTACCAGAACACTTGAACAAGCCACAGATAAAACTTACCAGAACACTTGAACAAGCCACAGATAAAACTTACCAGAACACTTGAACAAGCCACAGATAAAACTTACCAGAACACTTGAACAAGCCACAGATAAAACTTACCAGAACACTTGAACAAGCCACAGATAAAACTTACCAGAACACTTGAACAAGCCACAGATAAAACTTACCAGAACATTTATAATCTCATCAAAACAGCCTGGACATGGCCGGAACTCTTGTGGTTGTTCTGAACGGTTACGATGTCATTACAGAGGCCTTGGTTAAGAACGGCGGAGCGTTCTCTGGTCGGCCGCCAATCTTCTTCGACAAGGTTTGTAGTCATCATCATCATCATCAATAAAAGGTGTAGAATATTTGTTTCCAAACTTTTTGAGTTCCCAATCTTTCTCCTCCTGGGCAGTAATCATAGCGCCTCCAAATTTATTTTTCCATTCAGTTGGTTCTGATGCTCCCCATGGCTGCCCTTTTCCCCTTCACTGCTTCCTTGGAGCTTCCCATCTTGATAGATGCCGAGACAAGTCAACCTGCAGTCACTACCACATAATAACAAACCATCCTTGTGGTTCAGCTTCATTGAGCATGCGTCTCCTGTCCTCAGTTTTGGCCCGTATTTCCTCCTCACCTGTCATTGAGCCCCTACGCACTCTCCATATGGCATGGTCTTGTGCCAGTTCTCCCCAACTCTCGCTAATGGGAGAACATATAAATATCCCAAGCATGTACTATAAACATTCTAATGTTTCAGTTATCTCCCCCTCTAGCCTCTCGATGGAGTCTCTTCAGTCGCTATATCATAATTACCGTCATTTCCCGGCATATGCGTACTATAACCCTAATGGAGAGTGTTATCGTATACTATATCGTGACTGCTATTTGCGGTCATGGCACTATTTGAGGCCGTATTATGCCAGCCATGGATAGAAAAAAAATATATGCCTGAGACAGCATCAACTAAGATAGTTCTCGGCATTGTCTCTACTTTTATCATTAGTAGCAGAACTTGTACTCAGTAAGGACTGTCACAGTCATCAGCGCGAGAATCACTGGATACCTTGTATAACACCAGAACACGTTTTTATTGAATGGATAAAATGAGTGGTGATAAGTGACGATGAAGGATATATAGCATATAACAGGTGAATAAGCAGCTCCACTCCCCGAGCAAGAACTGAGTTTGCCGTGTAGAGAGGGAGTGGACAACACTCACTCTCAAATAGAGCAGCACTTATACAGCATGATAGAACAGAAAGTCAGACTTACTGACTTACGGAAATGCTCCATGGATCTGCACACAAATTTGCACAACACAAAGTTTCAGACCTACAGGTCCTAACATATCTATAAAAAAAAAGAACTGTTTCACATTCTTTGGTTCTACGCTTCCAGTTCACATAAATATGAAGCAACATCAGAACCAATACATGGATTCATAGAAAAGATTACTAGATCAACAGCCTAGTCACATTAACAACACTCACATCATTCTAATTCTGATCTATTCCAAAACTCATCATAAAACAATAAAACATAATCCTACATAAAACTCATGCTTAAATATATGGTACAGTTTTACATAGAATTTTCTGGAAGTTTTTTTCACCACAAGTCTAACCCTCATGAAATTACCTGTTTACTGACCTTGAGTAATAAAGTGTCAAAACATCTCCAGATTTAACTTTCTGTTACTAAATATAACTAGTCTAGACAAACAACTCACAAAAAATAATCACAAGTCTCGTGAAGCTAACAAATCATAACTGACTTTTCCTTGACCCTATTTACATCATAAATAAGGGCTTTAAAACTTGGTCCAAGAACTAAATTTATCTTTGCCTTTTGATAGTAGAAAATCTACACAAAAAAGTGCAGTATTTGAAATACTGTCACAAGAGGTTCGGCTGGCTTTTTTTGTAGAGGTTGCCAGTATCAGACCAACACTTAAATGCCCATATTTAACACACTAGTGCCCTGATGGCTACAGAATGCAATATATGATTATACATGATTAAATTATGATTACAAACCAAAGTAATATCAGAATATTAGACCTATAGCCAGCAGCAGCATATCCCTCGACTGCCTTACTTTATTTTCTTTCTAGACACTTAATGACGTACCATATTTATCTACCGTAACATTTTGTTCTTAAAAGTAATCAAAAGTAGAGTATTGATGAATTATCCATACTTGAATACTTAACAGGTACGTTGCTTAACGTATTTACCATAATAATCAGTTAATACTGGTAAATTAGAGTCAGAACGTATTGGAGTTCAGTGAATGTTGCTTCTATTATGGCAATGTCGGATATTATTTTTGAACTTTATGGTATATTTAGGGATGCTGTTGATATACATAGGCCCACGTTTGCCTAAGACAAACCCTAACTTCAGGTAAAAAAAGTCATGGGCCATAACATAAAAAAATAATGTACCATATAGTACTCTCAGTTTATGAAGTTCTTAGTCAATCAGTCATTTTTATGTCCCTTGTGGAACTTTGACTCTCTAACAGCTCTCCCATAGGCCTTTCGGTTGTAAGGAAGGTGCCCTGCTGCTGTTGCATCCATTCGCAGATAATCAACAATGTCTTGCAGCCATCTTCACCATGTTCTTTCTCTCTTGCCTTTTCCCATTATGTACCCTTCTGTAAATTCTCATGGCATTTAATATGTCCAGAATATTTAAGTTTTCTCTGTTTAATCTTCTTTACTAGCCAGCCTTCTTCAATATTAACTTCTCGTAGTATGGATATATTTGTTTATTCTTTTGTGTCTATGGTACTTGAAAGACTCTTCTGTAGCATTTACATTCAAAGGCATTTATGTGTTTCTCAGCTGTTTTGTTAAGTGTCCAGGTCTCACAGACATATGTTGCGATGGGAAAGATGCATGCTCTTAAAAATCTTATTTTTATAGTTCTGTCTGTTCCTCTCCACATATTCTTTAGTTGTTTTATTTTTTGAAGAGCGTTATATCTCCTTATTTTTATGAAGTTCTACAAGTGATAAATGCATAAGCAGTGGACTGCCTCGACAGTTCTGTGTAGTTTGTGAGCTAGTCGATACATCCAAAGCAAGGTGGCCCACGCAGGTCAGCTATGAGTGCAGATATACATATAAAGGTTAATGACATATTTTGCTGAAAAGGTTCAGTAGAAGAATATATGGACCAAAAGCATACTGAAGTTCATGGAAAATATGAGTTTTTCTTTACTGTTTTCTTCTCCCAAAATATTCTTAGCGAAAGTTTAGGCGTGTCTTATACACCGGTGTGTCTTATATGGAGGAAAATGCAGTACTTGGAGATATGGCTGTCATGAGTTCTTGAAACATTTGCCAGTTATTTTAATCTCCTGCTGTTGCCCTGAGCTGGTGGGAGCTTAGCATATTGCGTCCATGAAGTTAAAAATACTTATTTGTATCTGTTTTTTCGTGCTCACCTTTTACCATTTCTGTTTTTTCAGATGTAAGCATAGTGTCATCCATGTAAGCATAGTGTTGTCCATGTAAACATAGTGTCATCCATGTAAGCATGATGTCCATGTAATGTAGTCCATGTATGTAACTTATGATATGATCATTGACTGTTGTGTGGAAACTTCATTCGTCATCAGCCCATGATGTAATAATGACAGAATAATATGACATTGTCTATTCTTTCCACATTCCCAGGCCACTGGGTTCCCAGGAAAAGGAATTGGTTTCACCGTGGGCGACGAGTGGCACGAACAAAGATCCACGACTCTGGCTGTCCTCAGAAAGTTCGGACTTGGGAAGAATCTGCTTGCTGAGAAGATTCAGGAAGAGATTGTTTCGTTCTGTGAGTACTTGAAAGATCTGCAGGGAACACCAGCGAACATCTGGCTTCAGGTAAACATCAGCATCGCCAATATCATCTGTTCCACTATAATCGGTCAGAGATTCAGCTACAATGATATCGAGTTCCAGAAGTTGATCACTAAGCTACATTACGTGTTTTCTGAGCAACAGAACTGTGCCCTGGTTGATTTCATGCCCTGGGTACAAAATCTGCCGGGAGACATATTAAAAACCAAGAAGGTGGTAGCAGCTTTCCAAGAAATTACAGAACTGCTGAAGAAATTTGTCCAGAAAGTAAAGGAAAGACGCACTGGGGTCCACGACAATGACAACTTTATCGAGTCTTACTTCTGCGAAATGGACAAGAAAATTAAAGCAGGGAAATCAACTTTCATGGATGAACCAAGTTTGATTAAAATCATGATTGAGTTGCTATTTGCTGGCACTGATACTACTAGTGGGACTATCTATTGGTGTATTCTCTACATGATTAGATTCCCAGATGTTCAAGAAAAGGTGTGCAAGGAAATCAGAAGCGTCGTGGGAGCAGATCAAACACCTGGCCTTGAAGACAAGTCAAAATTGACTTACCTGAATGCTGTCATTATGGAGACCCAGCGTCTGGCTAGCATTGTTCCACTTGCTATGGGTCGGATCTGCTCCAGGGACACGTATCTCCGAGGCTACCTTGTGACGAAAGGGACGTACATCTTAACTAATCTAGACTCGGTCCACCATGACAAGTCTGTCTGGGGAGAGGACGCTATGACATTCAGACCTGAACGTTTTATTGATGAGAACGGCGTTCTGAAGAACCCAGAGGAACTGATTCCTTTCAGCACTGGCCGGCGCTCCTGCCTCGGCGAATCGTTGGCCATGATGGAATTGTTCATGTTTCTGTCCATGTTGTTTCAGAGATTCCAGTTCTTACCCGCAAACCCATCGTCTCCCCCGTCAACAGATTATATTTACGGTTTCGTTGTATCTCCTGTTCCGTATGAGGTCAAGGTCTTAGAGAGACTGTAGACTGGAATTCCAAATTCCAAAGATTTTCTTTCATTCTCTCCTTTCCCCATTTCTTTCCTTTGCACGAAGCCTTTATTCTCCACTTCAGAACTCCTGTATGCATATCTGCCAAAGCTCAACCCTGGAGACTACAGCAGCTTATGTTGTAGAGATCAATATTGTGACCTTCATATTATGCACGCACCACCTTCAATAAACTTTTACACAGAATGACCGCTGACTATACACTATACTGCATGCAACAGACTGCAGTGCAGTGAAAGATCTTCGGAAGAACTTGATACCACCAAACTCTTCTATCACTGTACGGAGATATAGAACAATGGGCAGCACAAAAGTGTATCTGTACATTCCACTATCTGGACAACGGGAAAAAAAGTGTGAAAACTCGTAAATTGGGAGATTGAAAAAAAAAAGCCAAAAGTCATTCTGCAGTCCTTATCTGAAAGAAATCCATTTCCTAAAGTATCAGCGGCGGATTTTTGCAGACAGACAAGAGATATGGCCGCTGCTGCCAGATGCAGCAAGGAACATCTGCTCTAAATCATAGCCTTCTCCTTCAGAGTACTGGCTGAAAGGCATCTTCACAACAGCCTGACGTAAAAGAGACCGTTTCTGTCTGAAGCTTAGTTAGAAACAAAAACTTACTACTTCAAGTTCCTAGGAATACATCGACCCGCCTTCTTATATATTTCCCAGGAAGTAACAGGAGCCTCAAGGATGTGTTGTCAGCAAGTTACGCCCGTACCATTATTTCTTATCACATAAAATCAGTATCTCTATCTACCACAGAGAACATTATCATCGTCTGTCATCAGGTAGAAGACGCGTGGGACAACCCCAAAGAGACATGGAGATGTACAGAAGAGAAAAATGCTGGTAAACAAAGGGCTGATGTGGAAAACTCTTGTTACAAGCAGCCCTGTGGGTCTGGGCCACTGGAGAGAGAGATCGTCACGTGACATCATTATAACCACCACATGACAGAAGAACAAAGCACTTGGCTCGCATTATTGAAAACAGCAGTAAGAAAATTAGACAAATGCACGGGTATAAATCAACAACACAAAACATACACAAGTAACGTAGACAGAGAAATAAAAGACTGTACCTATAATTTATTAACATTAAGCAGCAGATTTACAAAACTGACTTAACTAGTTGTACCCAAGTGATATTTGCTGTTATAAATGCCATGGAAAGGAAATATTAGTGATCCGCCAAAAAACTGAAACAGAGCTGTGAAAGATTCAGCGGATAACTCTGTTTTCTGAACAGAGTTCGTTTTGTTGCAGTTGGTAGTGTTAAGAATAGTATTGTTCCAGATGACAACATTAAGAATAGTATTGTTTCAGATGACAACATTAAGAATAGTATTGTTCCAGATGACAACATTAAGAATAGTATTGTTTCAGATGACAACATTAAGAATAGTATTGTTCCAGATGACAACATTATGAATAGTATTGTTCCAGATGACAACATTAAGAATAGTATTGTTTCAGATGACAACATTAAGAATAGTATTGTTCCAGATGACAACATTAAGAATAGTATTGTTTCAGATGATAACATTAAAAATAGTATTGTTCCAGATGACAACATTAAGAATAGTATTGTTTCAGATGACAGCATTAAGAATAGTATTGTTCCAGATGACAACATTAAGAATAGTAGTGTTTCAGATGACAACATTAAGAATAGTATTGTTCCAGATGACAGTGCTAAGAATATAATTGTTCCAGATGACAACGTTAAGAATAGTATTGTTCCAGATGACAACATTAAGAATAGTATTGTTCCAGATGACAGTGCTAAGAATATAATTGTTCCAGATGACAACGTTAAGAATAGTATTGTTCCAGATGACAACATTAAGAATAGTATTGTTCCAGATGACAGTGCTAAGAATATAATTGTTCCAGATGACAACATTAAGAATAGTATTGTCCCAGATGACAGCGTTAAGAATAATATTGTTCCAGATAGTAGCATAGAAAACAAAACGCCTGTATTGGTAACAATGAAAGTGTCTTGTGTTGTGTAGGAAAGAAGGAAACTTTCTGTGTCTGGATAGAACCTATAAAATGGAACATGATGATGTTTACTGTTGTGAGTGAGAGAATTTGAAGAACTTGTAATAGTTCATTCCTGGAAGTTTTCGACACACACAAAATTACAATAAATATTATGTAATACAGTAACGCTGTGCTTCTTGCCTATTGAACTGTGTTGTAACGGAATAAATGTTTCTCTTGTGTTTAAACATACATGACTCTACAATAATGTGTAATATTTCCGATCAGCAAAACAAATCGATCTTAAATGATCTCATCTAAGCAGCATGGTAAATATTGTTACATATGACCATTCCGGTTCCCTGGAGCCTTGCCTCGCCAACAGTACAAGCAAATTACCTACTTGTACCAGTTTGTCATGACTCTCATACCGAATACAAACATAACATCTCAAGCATGTGCGATATAGGCACAATAACTTTATTACAACATAATATTCATATATAATAGGTTCACAATACACACACAGGACACTATATATAACATATACATCCCTATATGTATGTATGTATGTATGCGTGCGCGCGTGTGTGTGTGTGTGTTTGTTACATCCTTCCCATGGCGCTAAACGTCACAAAGGACACAATGGTAGTTAGTCAAGTTTTCCTATCTTCGGCAAGCTTTTCAACCTCATCAAGGGATGTTATGCCTCCTAAACTAGCCTTTCTTAATAATGTCCTCTTTAGAGTTTCACTTGGTCGATCTCTTTTTCTTCGACCTGTTGTATTCCACTTGATAGCTTGGATTTTTGGGATTCTCTAATTATTTCTTCTCATCACATGACCAGCATATGTCTATCTCCTTTTCCTGATCTCCCACGAGACAGGTTGTTGTTCGCTCACCTGTCTTATCTCTGCATTGTTCTTGAAATCATCCCACTTTATATCGAATATTTTCCTTAGGCATTTGTTTTCAAAAGTCTCATTTCTTGTCTATTTCTTTAGTTGTTTTTCAGCTTTCGCATGCATAAATATTACATTTGAATTGAATAATCTTAAATTGGTTTTTGTGCTTATAACTTTTAAATATCATATGTTATCAAGATTCTTGAAGGCCAATGCTGCTTTTGCAGTTCTAACTACCATTCTGGTGTCACCATCCTGGTCTATGTAGCTGCCGAGGTATGTAAATTGGTGTACTTTTTCAACAGCTGTTCCTTCAACGTTTATTTTCCCATTTTGATTAATGGGAAATTTTATTATTTTTGTTTTTTTTTACTTCTTAATTTCAAGTTCTATTTTGCTAGCTAGTGAAGACAGGGTATCTGTTAAATTCTTGCATCGAGTTCACACTATCACTGATAATGAAGCCGTATATTACTATTTTGTATGGTATGGCACTTGTTAGTACTACTAAATATTATCTTGGACCAGTTTCTTTTTTAATGCTGAGTACATCTGAATTAGCTATTCACCGTCTCCAGACATCAGATGCACTCCCAGATCATTTCTAACCTCGAGTTGGCACCAACAGATACAGAAACACAAGCCAGTCCGGCGTGACACATTGATATGAAGTTTATTTGATGGACTTGATGGCATTGAAAATGGTGACGAAATGTTGTCTGCCGGCAGGTTGCCCTGCCACATGGGAAGTGCATTCATACCTTCAAAAATACCCTCGTTTATATATATAAAGATGATTGCCTCTCTTATTCTGGAATAATAAGAGTTATGTTATTTGCAAAATCAAGATCCTCTAGTTAGGTCCCATGTACCTAGTCAGTGCCCATTTTACATGTGCAGCATTTTTTCATTATGAAGGAATTTTGGGAATTCCAAAACGCAAGGGAGATAGTATACATCCTTGTTTCACGTCTATTTCAATCAGGAAAATATATATACTAGCTGATTACCCGGCGTTGCTCGGGAATTTATTAATTATTAATACTGCGGAGTGGATTTGAGATCGCCATGTTTCTCCCAAGGACAAGTTTATGTTGCTTGCTAAAGTGGTGGGGGGGGGGGGAAGGGGGGGGGTTCAACAAAGAAATTATTTATTCTTGCTCTTGGAGAAGAAACTAAAAATGTTGTATACAGTCAAGTTGTGAGTCAAATTAATTTGTAAAAGACTTTATTCTATAATGTTTAGACTGCCCCTGTGATTTATTGAACGCAAGTCTCAATGGAAGTTGCAGTCTCTTAAAGTTAAAAAGGAATATCTGTCGGAATGAGCGGTATTCGAGGGATACAAACTGTTTCGCCCTCTCCCTGTCCTGGTGAGACAGTCGCGCCAACTACATTGCTCAGCATCCTCGTTACACACAGCCTTGTGCCGATGCAAAGTTTTGCCGGGTCGATGTTCCGTAATAAAATAATTGGAGATCCCACCCTAATTTTCACCCCCTCTCACCCCCATGCCGATGGGGGGGGGGGGAGGTGAACTTGGAAGCAACTGACACCGGGAGTGTCACTACTCATCTCAGCAGATCCGGAAACTGTGGATTCAACACTAATATCGGTCGTTATCGATTATTTTTACATGTCACCCCCTTTCCACCCCACCCTTAGGGGTGCTAGGGGCGTCACATCCCCCACAGTATTTTTTTTTCGAGATTGTAAGTCATATGTATACCAAGTTTGGTTGATATTGCTCCAGGCGTTCCAGAGCTATACTGAAACATACACAAGTTGAAGAGTAAACAAATGTAATTAAAACAAAAAGAGACCATCAAAATTATTTAGACTTGCTATGAGACGCTACAAATGCTGCTCTTAGACCAGCACCGCTCTATTTCATGATTATCTCCCTTATTCCACTCTTTTTTTGTCCTCCTTGAATTTAGTATTTCACCCCTCCCTCACCCCTACGGGTGCTAGGGTGTCATACCCCATGAGTACTTTTCTCCAGATAGTAAGTCTTTGTGTATGCTATCAAATGCCTTTTTAAAGTCTATGAAGTTCAGTATTAATGGTTTCTGCTTTTCAATATGTTTTTCAAGTATTACTCTTAGAGTAAAGCTCTGGTCGAGATAGTTTCTCCCTTTTTCGAAATCCTGCTTGTTCGTCTTGTCTCATTGCAGTATCCACTATATCTTTAAGTCTTTTTGCAGTATCCGCTACTTGCATGGGAGACTACAAATGCTGCTCTTGGACCAGCACCGCTCTACTTCACGATTATCTCCCTCAGACTAATCTTTTTCCTTCTTGAATTTAGTGGATAGTATGTAACCCCCTTCCCACCCCACTCCTAGAGTCCTAGGGGTGTCATTCCCCCCCCCCCCCCCACAACACCAATACGTTTATCCAGACTGTAAGTCATATGTGTACCAAGTTTGGTTGAAATTGCTCTAGGCGTTCCAGAGTTATGCTGAAACATACGCACACATTCATCTACATATATATCTAGAAAGATGATATGCTTCGGGGACATCAAGGGATAATGGTTAGGAGAGGCTGGTAGTAGAAGGCATAATGCCTAGCTAAAGGGAAAGGCGCGATCTCGCTGCAGGTGGACTCAGGACATCACGGAAAGTCTGAATATATCTTTGCGAGATGTTGGTCAGCTTACTAAAGACGGCATTCGGGGAGGCAGTTACAGGGACAACGTTCTGGAGAACATGACATTACCGAGACAACTATAGCAATCCATCCATCCATCCATCCATCCATCCATCCATGTCTTTGGTCAGCGATGGGCTAAGCAATCACCGCCCAGTACGCCCTGTGGCTTCTTGCAGGGTAGCAACACATTCTCTCTACCTCCCACGGTCTGAGACAAGCCTCTGTGTTGTGTAGCAGCTTTGCCGCATGTTTCTCATTTTCTGCTTCTACAGTTCTCCGCCAGGAAAGCCTGTCCATTGGTCAAATCCAACTTCCCCCGCCAGGTAGTCTTTGGCCGGCCTCTCTTTCTTTCCCCCCTCGTGTGTCCATCTCATGTCTGTCTTAGTGATGTTGCTGGGGTCTCTTTTGAGTACAGTCCATTTTCACTATCATAACACTCATATATCTTAGTTCACATTGAACAGGTAGGTCTCTGTTATTTATTGTTTGTACCTGTAACAAAGGAACAAAGAAAGATTGTGAAATACTGCCAGTGTATAATGAAGTACTGTCAGTGTATCTTACCATGAACTATCAGTTACTACAGATATTTTACATGTTTTATCTTGCTTTTAATTCCAACCTGTAACCGAAACCTCTTGCGGATGTGACATATGTTGTTTTCACGATGGATAAATCATGTTTTTTATAACTAAAATTTATTCGGCAATTTCTCTTTATAAAACATATTTTTTATCCAGTGGTTCTCAGCGGGAGAGTTACCAACCCCTCAAAGAGATTTTGGTAGATCCGCAGAAAAAGAAGCCGTAGAAATAACAGAGCCTGCTGAGCGAAGGATACCCGTGGGGCAGCTAGAGATGTGGCCATTGTTTCCAGGAGGGGGCAGGTTGAAAAAAAATTGGGGGAACTATTAAAAAAAAACACTTTTTCATTCATTTCAAATAACGGAGGCCTGCTCCATCTTGTTTACATTTTCTTCTGTGTTTTTTTTTTTTCAGTTTTTTTCAGTATTTTTCATAAATTAAACTATTGTGTATTCTGATTACTGTGTGAAATGAGTAATAGTGAAAAAAAAAACTCCAAGAAAATTAAATTCGTGATAATGAGGAAGAATATTTTTTCTTGTATATAATGAACAAAAAAAATCTGTTTCCGAAGGGACACTTGTATTAAAAAAAAAGCATTTGACACCAGATTAAGACTTCCAGATCTTAAAAAAAAAAGAAAATCGCTGACGTAGGAGAGTAAAGGGTTAAAGGTCAGGGACGACATTAACGTCGATATAGAATACGCAAACAAAATACATGACGCAATATACGAGAATCACCTCTTCCAAAATTGTGTTACTGCCTGGCCGTTGGATGATATCTGAGATAGTAAATGAAGTATTTTCTGGGACATCTCAGAACTTCGGCAGTCAGGAACAGGAAGAACGTTCAGCACTGAAGGCAAACGGTTCTTTCATGACAGGAAGTTCACACGAGGCTTTTTTGTCTTCAGCCATTTCCAGCAAGAGTCCGTGATCTTTGAAGACGAAACTTAGACTCGCAAGTCTTCATCGTAAGAATATTACAAGTTCTGTCGAGACACAGAACAAAACTTAGACTCGCAAGTCTTCATCGTAAGAATATTACAAGTTCTGTCGAGACACAGAACAAAACTTAGACTCGCAAGTCTTCATCGTAAGAATATTACAAGTTCTGTCGAGACACAGAACAAAACTTAGACTCGCAAGTCTTCATCGTAAGAATATTACAAGTTCTGTCGAGACACAGAACAAAACTTAGACTCGCAAGTCTTCATCGTAAGAATATTACAAGTTCTGTCGAGACACAGAACAAGCTTTTTAAAACCGCACGTGCCTTTTCTCAAATAAAACTTTCTACGTCATCCTTGCCAAGAACATCATCTTGTCTTTCTTTTTCTTTTTTTTTTTTTTAAACTTTCACTGAGAAGGATATATAAGTGCCGCAGTGGTGTAGTGGTTAGTTCACTCGCTTACCGATCAGAAAGATCCAGGTTCGATTTCGCACTGGGGCGGCATATGTTTTTTTTTTTCCAACCGATGGGATCCTGGGTCAACCCAGACTTTAAAAAAATTGGTACCTGGGGCTTCCCTAGGAAAACAAAAGGCAGCTAGAACAGGTGCTGGCATCCCTACCCCAGATGAAGCAGCGGCCTAGAAATGTGAAGGCAGTAACACTCCACAGCCCTACAGCATGTTAATGCCGCATAACGTAGATCTTGCATCTATTGTACAAGTCATTTTTCTCTTCTAAATGTCGTAATCTTGCAACGAGTCGAAAACTCAAGATTAGTTCTATAGATGATTGCGTCAAGAAATAAGTTATGATTACATGAAGAAACAAGATGAGATTACATTAAGAAATAGATTATGATTACACTAAGAAAAAAGTTATGATTACATGAAGAAATAAGTTATGATTACGAAGAAATATTAAGATTACATTAAGAAATAGATTATGCCTACACCAAGAAATAAATGATGATTACATTAAGAAATAAATTATGATTACATGAAAAAATATGTTATGATTACGTGAAGAAATAAGTTATCTTTTTAATCTCTATTCTTTTCGACTGATTTCACGGGTGCGAACATTTAATGAAACACCCCCAGCCACACTTGAACGGGTAACACAGAACTGCTTTGCAAATAAGCGATTATCAATTATGTGGATTTTTCTGGTGCTGTCATGAGTGGCTGGTATTTATAAAGTCTGCTTGGCGCGTAAGCGTGTCATTTGTAAGTAATTCCAGTTAGTTTGCAAGTCGTCATCATCATCATCATCATCATCATCATCATCATCATCATCATCATCATGTCTAACTATTATATTGACGTTCATGTATTTCTAAAAGCTACTTCTTTTAGTGAGTAAGAACCACTTAAGTGGGTTTTATAGTTATTTTACAATTACTCTTATTTTGCCGACAATTTCTCAGACAACTTGTTTCTTTCCCAGTTTAGTCGGAAGCTGCCTGAAGTTAAATACAGAGATTTAAACAGATGTAAACTTTGGAGTGGTATAAACTCTGTTCTGGAAAGTTTAGATCTGAATTTCGAACAGTGTATTTCTTTCTCTTGTTATATGGAAGTGAATCATGGACATTAGGCAGGTCTGCACAAAAATCATTGGAAGCAGCAGAAATGTGGTTTATTAGAAGAATGTTGCGAATCCCCTGGACAGCAAAAATAACTAATGAAGAATGTATGAGAAGAGCTGGAGAGACACAGAAAAAAAATCTTGTAAAAAAAAAAAAATAAGAGAGAGACTTTCATAGGACATGCAATGACAAGAGAAGGCATTGAAAATATTATAACAACAGGAAAAAATAGAAGGAAGAAGAGCCAGGGGAAGACCGAGAGAAATAATACTGGACAGTCTGACGGGATGGTGTGAGAGGAGATCACCAACTGAGCTGATGCCCTGCATGAAGGATCGTGTACTCTGGAGAAGCATAATAGCCAACTCCAGACGGCACGGCACCTGATGATGATGACTATGATTTCTTCCTCAGATACTGCTGGAAGATTTTGGTTCTCTAAAGAAAAGACGAATCCTGGGTCATGGAGTTCTTCACGGTGCTGGCAGTAGGGATAGTTCTACTGATATTCTTCTGGTGGATCATTCCAGGCGATCCCCTTCTTCCACCATGTCCATCTCGACCCCTGCCCTTTGTGGGTCACCTGCTGTCCATGAGCTCGGACTCTCGGGCACAGTTTAAGAAATGGCGGGAGCAATGTGGAGATGTTTTCAGGTAAAATATAAGGTAAAAGTAAAGGTAACCCTGCTATGTCTTAGAGACACATGGGCGATACGGTGTTAGTGCCCATATTTTCCTTGTTCTGTCAGCATACTAGAGGGTGATATGGTCAATATTACGGTATTTCCTTCCCCAACTTCAGAAGAAGTTAGGTACCCATTTTTACATTTACATCTAGGTGACTGGAGCGCCTCCGGCCGAATTCGAACCCACGATCTTCGCCATGAGAGACCAGTGTATTAACCACTTCGCCACCCAGACACCCCAGTTAAGATATAAGTAAGATATAAACATCCCTTATATGTTTGGATACATATTTCCGTCTTTCTAGAAGCAAGCTCGGATGTACCGATAGTGCAACACATGTAGTTTGGAAGTGGGGGTGGGGGACAAATATGGGAAAAGTAAGGTTAACTGAAGAAAAGACTGAAAAGTAAGATTAAATGAAGAAAAGACTGAAAAGTAAGATTAAGTGAAGAAAAGACTGAAAAGTAAGATTAAGTGAAGAAAAGACTGAAAAGTAAGATTAAATGAAGAAAGACTGAAAAGTAAGATTAAGTGAAGAAAAGACTGAAAAGTAAGATTAAATGAAGAAAAGACTGAAAAGTAAGACTAAGTGAAGAAAACATTCAAAAGTAAGATTAAGTGAAGAAAAGATTCAAAAGTAGTATGAAAGTAAATTCTTTTTAAATCAACACATTCCATCGTCTTATACTTCTGGACCAGCGACAAAGACTTCTGGACCCGCGACAAAGACTTCTGGACCAGCGACAAAGACTTCTGGACCAGCGACAAAGATTTCTGGACCAGCGACAAAGACTTCTGGACCCGTGACAAAGACGAGCCTTAAACCAGAGGAGACCTCCAAGGAAGAGGGAGCAAGAATAAACAGAGCGCAGCGGTGTCATCAGCGAAGGGAAAAGAAAGGACTATAAAACCACAGAATGACCTAGAAAGTTGATGGTGATTCCTTGTTCTGTTGCATCCTGGGGGAAATTATGGTTCAACCATGGCGATGTGGAGACAGTCATGTTGCAGTGAAGATCATGAAAGGAACACGGCAGAGGGGGAGTTTCAGCTTCAGCTAAAAAGAAACAAAAATTGCTTTACAATATTTTGCTTTACAATATCGGATGAAAACTAAGAGGACATGTTGGTCGATCCTGTTTAGTGTAATCTAAAGAAAATGATTATGTATTTTGTTTGAAAAGTGCGAAATAGAACTTCAAGAATTGCTGGACATAGTAATAAAAGAAAGCGAGAAGAAGGGACTTAACTTCAACAAGAAGAAAAACAGAAGTTCTGGTCATCTCAAAGAAAGAAAAAAAAAAGTGATTCCTAAATGTAAAATAACAGTAACCGGTATAATGCTGAAACAGGTTTACAAGTTTAGATATTTGGGGACACTGCTCACCTCAGATGGAAGATGTCTAACTGAGATAAAGAGCAGAGTAATGCAAGTCAAAATAATGTTTCAGAAAATGAAGAGGATTCTGTGTAATAAGCCACTGTCATTGGGAGTAAGTAAAAGAGTACTCCACTGCTACGTCGAGCCAGTTTTATTTTACGGATGCGAGGCAAGGTCAGTCACTGATGAAGTACAACGCCAACTGGAAGCCACTGAAATGTGGTTCCTTAGAAGAATTCCACGAACATCATGGGCAGCAAAGAAATCAAACGAGGAGGTTCTGAGAGAGGCTGGGGATACGAGACAAACAAATAACAAAGTCAGAGAAAGACAATCCAGATTCTTAGGACGCGTTCTACGTCGAGGCAGAGTAGAATACATTGTGGCAACAGGAAAGATAGAAGGCAAAAGAGATCGAGATAGAGAGAGAAAATACTGGATGGATTAACGAAATATCACGGACAAAGAACACCAGCACAGCTTATAATCAGCACTCGGAGCCGGGAGTTGTGGAAGAGCATGATAGCCAAGGCCAGCCGGCAGGGCAACAGTTAGAGAGATTTTGTTTCTGCTGGAAATTGTCAAATGTCACGGACAGCAACGATTAGGGGCGTTTGTATGTGTATCTTAACGAACACGAACAATCTAGAAACGGCTTTACGTGACTGACAAGTTAGCAATCGATTTTCTGATAACTTTGAATTAAGCTACCGATCTACTGATCGTTGACATTCAGATAACTTTTGTTTTTGAACCACTTCACAGCTTCCGCTTGGGCTGGTCCCACATCGTTGTACTGAACGGATATGACGTAATCCACGAGGCCCTTGTGAAGAAAAAGGAGGTCTTTTTAGACAGACCACGTATGTTCCTTGATCAGGTCAGTGGGGCCGTTGCCACCAAGATCACATATTTAGTGGGGCCATTGCCACCAAGATCACATATTTAGTGGGGCCACTGCCACCAAGATCACATATTTAGCGGGGCCACTGCCACCAAGATCACATATTTAGTGGGGCCACTGCCACCAAGATCACACATTTAGTGGGGCCACTGCCAGCAAGATCACACATTTAGTGGGGTTATTATTACCAAGATCACATACTTAGTGGGGCTACTGCCACCAATATCACATATTTAGTGGGGCCACTGCCGGCAGTATCACATATGTAGAGGGGTTATTATCACCAAGATCAAATATTTAGTTAGGTTATTATCATCAAGATCATATATTTAGTGAAGTTCTTATCATCAAGATCACATATTTAGTGAGATTATTATCACCAAGATCATATATGGAATGAGGTTATTATCAACAAAATCACATATTTAGTGAGGCCACTTCCCGCAATATCACATATTTAGTAAGGTTAATAGCACCAAGATCACATATTCAGTGATTTTATTATCATCAAGATCAAATATTTAGTGAGCTTATTATCACCAAATACACATATTTAGTGAGGTTATTATAACCAAGATCACATGTTTAGTGAACCTACTGCCACCAAGATCATACATTTAGTGGGGTAATTACTGCTAGGATGACGTGTTTGGTGGGGCCACTACCATCGAGATCACATATTTAGTGGGACCACTATCGTTAAGATCACATATTTAGTGGCCCCTCCACCACCAAAATCACATATTGATTGTGGTCCTAACCAGAAAAAGATACTACGTCTGTTGGGGCAACTGTCACCAATGCCACATATTTAGTTGAGCCTCTACCAGTAAGGTAAGATATTTCGTGTGGCCCACTATCACCGAATCACATATTTTGTGTAGCTTGTATGTTTATTACCACGTTGTAGAATACAGGCAGGCTGGAGTGGGTTATGACGAGTCCAGCGTGGTCGGACTGGTTGAGTTGGTAGAGATTGCTCGAACCTGGATTCAGCTCCGATGCTTGGCTTCAGTATCAGATTTGACCTAAAAGACCAGAACACTGAAGAAGAGTGCTAATACCTGCAGTAAAACTGATAGAAATAGAGAGCAGAATTGCATGGAAGTGCAGGGGGACACTTTTACACAGGATAGATAAACAGACAGGCAGACCGACAGACAGATACATAGCCAGACAGATAGACAAACAGACAGACAGATAATAGACAGACAGACAGACATACAAACAGACAGATAGACAGATAGATAGATAGATAGATAGATAGATAGATAGATAGATAGATAGATAGATAGATAGATAGATAGATAGATAGATAGATAGATAGATAGATAGATAGATAGATAGATTAAGGAAGGAAGGGAAGAAAAGTAAACAAGAAATATGTTAAGACACGAGACTGTACATCTCTTATTACTAAACTTCCTCTCTCCCTTTCTCACTCTCTCTCTCTCTCTCTCTCTCTCTCTCTCTCTCTCTCTCTGTGTGTCTCTCTCTCTATTTGTCTTTGTAAAACTGTATCATAAACTCTTACTTTTCTTCTTCAGTATATATATATATATACATATATATACATATATATAAATAAAATATTACTTTAAATACATAATGTCTAAAACTTTTTTTTTATTACTACTTTACTACAATGAGGGGACCGGCTAGCATAGTGGTTAGAGCACTCGTCTAACAACCGAATGGTCGAAGGCTCGAATCCCCAGATGAGCAGGATTTTATTCTGACCAATACGGCCCCGGGGTTCACTCAGCCTCGGGAAAATGGGTACCAGAGAAATCTGGGAAAGATAAAAGCGGCCAGGCGTGATACTGACCACATCAGACTTTCATGTGCCGAAGTTCACGGAAAATACGGGCCTAACACCGTATTCCCCATATGCCTTAATTGGCATGGAAAAGGGGAATTTTACCTTTACGTTTACTTTACTACAATACTACTCTAAAACTCTAAAGTAGTACAGTCATGCGTCGACTTCCGGCCGCATATGGGACCGGCCAGTTATCTGTAATTCGATTTGGCCGTATATCGGTTGTTATAGGGGGAGGTCAAACATTACGTACAATTCACTGCTATAAAATTTTGCTATGTTTACCATAAGTACAAAGTGCCAACAGAAGGCGAATCAGCCAGTTAACTATGTGCAAATTAATCAGAAAATGGAAATTAACAACACTTTAAACTGAACAAAAATCACAGTGTAATCACTTTTCAGTGGTAGACACAAATGTACATACAGATGATGTGTACACACCCACATGCATACATTCTGTACACATCAAGTGAGTACGCTTTGGGTCTATGGTGCTGCAGACTTTAATGAAAAATAAAATTTCGCTTCACGCCAAGTTTCCTCGGTAACGAAACAATGGAAAATAGGAATCGGAAAATCAAGAACGCGTTGCCGAAACGAAACTGTTCCCTGTTTATTTACTGTACATTGTATTTTATTATCTCTTTGATAAAATATTCCCGTGTGTGACCTCGGCCGTAAGTACAAACGGCCGTAAATCGGATCACTGTAAATCGGTGTATGACTGTATAGTTTTCTTTCACGACTGCTTTCTCTTTTACATTACATAACAGTGTAGTGTTTTCAAGCACTTGTACATCCGAAGCTTTTTCCACACAAGCAGTTCACCTTGTAACAGGCTTTCCCTTCTTGTCTATTTTGTGTACAGGCTACAGGATATCCCGGGAAGGGCGTGGTTTTCTCAGCTGGGGAAGAATGGGAAGAGCAAAGAGCAGTAACTCTGACGATTCTCAGAAGCCTAGGAATGGGGAAGAATATCCTAGCGGACAAAATCCAAGAAGAGGTTGATAAATATTCAGATTTCTTGTCCAGTTTACAAGGAAAACCCGTGGACATTCAGCATCAGACCACATTACCTGCTCCATAATCATCGGCAAACGTTTCGATTATGACGACGAAGACTTTAAGAATCTGATGGAACAGATGCACGTCGTGTCTATAGCGCTGCAGGACGCCAGCCTGCTAAACGTTATGCCGTGGCTGCAGCATCTCCCAGGAGACCTCTTTAAAGTTGAAAAAATATTTTCCAGTTTTGAGTCACTTTTGGAATCTATGAAGAATTTTATAATGGAGAAAAACAGTGACAAAGTCAACAATTTTCACGATAGTGAAAAGTTCATAAACTCATACACAACTGAAATGTCTAGGAAAATCAAATCAGGCAAAAAAACCTCCATGAGCAAAGATAATTTAGCGAAAATCATCTTGGAGTTATTTAACGCAGGAATGCATACCACAAGCATGGGAATCTACTGGCTGATTCTTTATGTGGTCAACTATCCCGATGTGCAAGAGAAGGTGTACAATGAAATCATAGATGTAGTTGGAAGAAATCGTAAACCAACAATCGAAGATAAGCCACAGCTGATCTATCTGAATGCGCTTATTATGGAAGTCCAAAGGCTGGTCAGTGTGGCTCCCCTGGCTCTGCCACATGTATGCTCTAAAGATGCAACTCTGAGAGGGTACAAAATTCCGAAAGGAACTATTGTCATTCCTAATTTGGACTCCGTTCACCACGACAAATTAGCCTGGGGTGAAGACGTTATGGCATTCAAACCCGAGCGTTTCATTGATGACAGCGGAGCGCTGATGATTCCTAAGGAGTTCATTCCATTTAGTATAGGGCCTCGAGTGTGCCTCGGCGAATCCTTGGCCAAGATGGAGCTCTTCTTATTCTCGTCGTCCTTGTTTCAGAGATTCCAGTTCATTTCCCCAGACCCTGCGTCTCCCCCACCCACAGATTATATCTACAATTTCGTCGTCTCGCCCAGGTCCTATCAGGTTATAGTTAAAGAGAGAGAGAACACAACCTTATAGATTAGTGACACACATGTGTCAGGTTATAGTTAAAGAGAGAGAGAACACAACCTTATAGATTAGTGACACACATGTGTCAGGTTATAGTTAAAGAGAGAGAGAACATGACCTCATAGATTAGTATCACACATGTGTCAGGTTATAGTTAAAGTGAGAGAGAGAGAGAACACAACCTTATAGATTAGTGTCACACATGTGTCAGGTTATAGTTAAAGTGAGAGAGAGAGAACACAACCTTATAGATTAGTGTCACACATGTGTCAGGTTATAGTTAAAGTGAGAGAGAGAACACAACCTTATAGATTAGTGTCACACATGTGTCAGGTTATAGTTAAAGTGAGAGAGAGAGAGCACAACCTTATAGATTAGTGTCACACATGTGTCAGGTTATAGTTAAAGTGAGAGAGAGAGAGAGCACAACCTTATAGATTAGTGACACACATGTGTCAGGTTATAGTTAAAGAGAGAGAGAGCACAACCTTATAGATTAGTGACACACATGTGTCAGGTTATAGTTAAAGAGAGAGAGAGCACAACCTTATAGATTAGTGTCACACATGTGTCAGGTTATAGTTAAAGAAAGAGAGAGCACAACCTTATAGATTAGTGTCACACATGTGTCAGGTTATAGTTAAAGTGAGAGAGAGAGAGAGAGAACACAACCTTATAGATTAGTGTCACACATGTGTCAGGTTATAGTTAAAGTGAGAGAGAGAACACAACCTTATAGATTAGTGTCACACATGTGTCAGGTTATAGTTAAAGTGAGAGAGAGAACACAACCTTATAGATTAGTGTCACACATGTGTCAGGTTATAGTTAAAGTGAGAGAGAGAACACAACCTTATAGATTAGTGTCACACATGTGTCGGATTATTGTTTTCAAAACTAACGCCATTAAAATCAAGGCCGCACCCAAGATCAGGAATATTGTTTTTGACTATTTCCAAAAACAACACATCACATCATAACCTCGTTTAAACGAATTGTGTCATCGACTCAATCTCTGTTTTTTTTTCCATATATTTTTCGTGATTTTAATCTGTTGTGCTGGTTCTGTATGTAGTCCTAGAAAAAAGACTGTTGCTGAAATATTGGATTGTTGCATATTCTTCATTTATAAGTACTCATCTCACTTCAGATCTTAAGCAAGAATTTAGCTAAACTGGGACTACATATTAACAGACAAAGAAATAATGAAAAGTAATAGTGCAAGCAAAAGCCTCATGGTAATTGAGAGAGTGCCAATTGAGGAAGTAGAGTATTTCACATATTTAGGCAGCATAGTGGATAAATACGGGTGGAACAGGAAAAGGATGTTAAAGCTAGACTAACCAAGGCCAGGAGAACATTAATCCAACTTAACAAAATATGATCATCTAAGATGAAAGAACCAAACTTAGGCTTTCCAATACAAACGTAAAGACTGTCCTACTATATGGTTCGGAGACATGGGTTATGACCAAGACAATACACCAGAGGATACAAACATTCATGAACTACTGCTTGAGGAAGATTTTAAACATTAAAAGGCAGGACAAGATCAAGAATGAGGAGGTCTGGGAAAGGGCAGGACAAGAATCTATGAACCTATAAATTATGTCCAGGAAGTGGCGGTGGATTAGCCACACTCTGAGGAAACCCGACACCAACATAGCAAGACAGGCACTGATACAGAATCCTCAAGGAAATAGAAAACGAGGAAGACCTAGACTTACTTGGGGAAGAGAAATTATGGCAGTGCTCAGAGACAAGGGATAAACATGGAAGGAAGCAGAGAATAATTCAAAGAACAGGGATGACTAGAGATCCTTTATCCTTGGCCTATGCTCTCAAGGGAGTGAAAGGCGATGATGATGATGATGATGATGATCTCACTTTCTGTCATTCTTGTTCTTGTCCACTTTCCTCACTCTTTCTATCTTTTTGTGAAAATGAACCATACATCTTTATCAACCTTCAAGATCAACGTTAGAAAAGTAATGCATCACATTCCTGCTAGTTCAAATATAAAGACCCACAATCTCTCTTCTTTGGAGACAGCGAATCTCTTCACCCCTTTCTCCGTGAAAAAATGAATCAAACATTCATTTACCTCACAGTCTATACATTTACAGTGTTCCAGGTTTCAAAAGTACTATACTAGAACATTTGTTCTCTTTGCTTGTTGAAAACACGAAGTCACTGAAGCAAGTGAATGATTCCTCTTCTGTGGATGAAAGGCTAAAGAAATAAAAGAAGATACACACAGATCAAAGTAAACGGTGTTCAGGCGTGGAAAACATGCTCTACAATAAATGTGTACAGTAGATTCAAGGTAATATATATGTGTACAGTAGACTCGAGGTAATGTATGGTACAGTAGACTCAAAGTTAGAATATGTTTACAGAAGATTCAAGAGAGTATATGTGTTCTAGGCATAGGGAAGTTTATGTGTGCAGTAGACTCAAGGTAATATATGTATACAGTAGACTCAGGATAATATATGTGCACATTAAACACAAGGGGTATTTTTGAGTCTACACAAAAGTAACATATATGTAGAGTAGACACGATATAGTATAATTGTACAGTAGATCTTATCTTATATCTTATATCCTTCCCGTGCCGTTAAACGTCACATAGGGCTCGCAAAGTAGTTCGCCAATTTTTCCTGTCTTCGGCGAGTCTTTCAACCTCATCAAAGGATTTTATGCCTGTTAACTTGGCCTCTTTTAATAATGTCCTCTTCAGAGTTTCACGCGGTCTGCCCCTTTTTCTTCGGCCTGTTGTGTTCCACTTGATAGCTTGTTTTGGGATTGTACAGTAGATACAAGATAATATATGTGCGCAGCCGACTCGTGATAGTCATTTGTGCCTATAAACACAAGATAATAATGTGTACAGTAGATACAAAATAGTAATGTTTACAGTAGACTCAGAACAGTTTATGTGACCAGCAAACTTCAGATAAAGAAACAAAGAAAAGTTACACACTACATTAGAATGCCAGCAGATTTGGATTTCCTCACTGACTGATGGGAAGCTGAGGGCTTTCTTTGTAGACAGAACCGAGAGCCAGAAAGATTCGTCGATATAATGAGTTCCCATTAATGACCGTGTAAACTGCTTTTACATTCTGTCGTGTTTGCATCATTTGATTGTCATTTGTCTCTGGTTCGATTTTTCAAATAAATCAACTCGATGATAGAACCAAACTTAGGCTTTCCAATACAAACGTAAAGACTGTCCTACTATATGGTTCGGAGACATGGGTTATGACCAAGACAATACACCAGAGGATACAAACATTCATGAACTACTGCTTGAGGAGGATTTTAAACATTAAATGGCAGGACAAGATCAAGAATGAGGAGGTCTGGGAAAGGGCAGGACAAGAATCTATGAACCTATAAATTATGTCCAGGAAGTGGAGGTGGATTAGCCACACTCTGAGGAAACCCGACACCAACATAGCAAGACAGGCACTGACACAGAATCCTCAAGGAAATAGAAAACGAGGAAGACCTAGACTTACTTGGGGAAGAGAAATTATGACAGTGCTCAGAGACAAGGGATAAACATGGAAGGAAGCAGAGAATAATTCAAAGAACAGGGATGACTAGAGATCCTTTATCCTTGGCCTATGCTCTCAAGGGAGTGAAAGGCGATGATGATGATGATGATGATGATGATGATGATGATGATCTCACTTTCTGTCATTCTTGTTCCTGTCCACTTTCCTCACTCTTTCTATCTTTTTGTGAAAATGAACCATACATCTTTATCAACCTTCAAGATCAACGTTAGAAAAGTAATGCATCACATTCCTGCTAGTTCAAATATAAAGACCCACAATCTCTCTTCTTTGGAGACAGCGAATCTCTTCACCCCTTTCTCCGTGAAAAAATGAATCAAACATTCATTTACCTCACAGTCTATACATTTACAGTGTTCCAGGTTTCAAAAGTACTATACTAGAACATTTGTTCTCTTTGCTTGTTGAAAACACGAAGTCACTGAAGCAAGTGAATGATTCCTCTTCTGTGGATGAAAGGCTAAAGAAATAAAAGAAGATACACACAGATCAAAGTAAACGGTGTTCAGGCGTGGAAAACATGCTCTACAATAAATGTGTACAGTAGATTCAAGGTAATATATATGTGTACAGTAGACTCGAGGTAATGTATGGTACAGTAGACTCAAAGTTAGAATATGTTTACAGAAGATTCAAGAGAGTATATGTGTTCTAGGCATAGGGAAGTTTATGTGTGCAGTAGACTCAAGGTAATATATGTATACAGTAGACTCAGGATAATATATGTGCACATTAACACAAGGGGTATTTTTGAGTCTACACAAAAGTAACATATATGTAGAGTAGACATGATATAGTATAATTGTACAGTAGATCTTAATCTTATATCCTTCCCGTGCCGTTAAACGTCACATAGGGCTCGCAAAGTAGTTCGCCAATTTTTCCTGTCTTCGGCGAGTCTTTCAACCTCATCAAAGGATTTTATGCCTGTTAACTTGGCCTCTTTTAATAATGTCCTCTTCAGAGTTTCACGCGGTCTGCCCCTTTTTCTTCGGCCTGTTGTGTTCCACTTGATAGCTTGTTTTGGGATTGTACAGTAGATACAAGATAATATATGTGCGCAGCCGACTCGTGATAGTCATTTGTGCCTATAAACACAAGATAATAATGTGTACAGTAGATACAAAATAGTAATGTTTACAGTAGACTCAGAACAGTTTATGTGACCAGCAAACTTCAGATAAAGAAACAAAGAAAAGTTACACACTACATTAGAATGCCAGCAGATTTGGATTTCCTCACTGACTGATGGGAAGCTGAGGGCTTTCTTTGTAGACAGAACCGAGAGCCAGAAAGATTCGTCGATATAATGAGTTCCCATTAATGACCGTGTAAACTGCATTTACATTCTGTCGTGTTTGCATCATTTGATTGTCATTTGTCTCTGGTTCGATTTTTCAAATAAATCAACTCGATGATAAAAAAACCACGTACATGTCTTTGTATTTATGTTGGGTACATGCCTGTGTTATTTTATCGTTAACTGTTCATGTTTCGCAACCGTATGGAAATACTGGTTCTATATAGCACTGTGATACTCTTTTCTTTACTTTTATAACTCTTTTCTTATTTGTTAATATTTTCTTCATGTCATAGAAGGCAGCTTCTGTTTAGCCTGTTCGTGATTTTATTTAGTTTGAGCGCTTTCCGTCAGCAGCTGTTATTGTTGCTGCAGTGTAACTGCATTTATTTACCCGTGCCAATGTCTTCTCGTTTGAAAGGATGTTTCGCTCTGGTATATTTACACATTTATTTAGTTTGTATATTTACTCCTGGTATATTCACTCTTGGTATATTTACTGTTGGTATATTTACTCTTGGTATTTTTATATTACCATTGTTTTTGTCGCGTTGTTGTTTAGCTTTAAATCTCTTTTACTGCTCTCTTTAATGTTCTTGTTCACTAGTTTCTATGAACTGCTTTCACTTCTTGCTGTTAGAACAGTTTGTGTGTGTTTTTTTCTCAGCTAGCCTTCGTCTAAAGAGATTGACTCGCAAGGCAGCAGGGCACCTGCTTTGGTCTACTGTTGTTTATTCAGATATTCACAGTTGACTTCTCTAGAGACTGTTCTACCACCTGTCACTCTGGCTTCTCTAGAGACTGTTCTACCACCTGTCACTCTGGCTTCTCTAGAGACTGTTCCACCACCTGTCACCCTGACTTCTCTAGAGACTGTTCTACCACCTGTCACCCTGACTTCTCTAGAGACTGTTCTACCACCTGTCACTCTGGCTTCTCTAGAGACTGTTCCACCACCTGTCACTCTGGCTTCTCTAGAGACTGTTCTACCACCTGTCACTCTGGCTTCTCTAGAGACTGTTCTACCACCTGTCACCCTGACTTCTCTAGAGACTGTTCTACCACCTGTCACTCTGGCTTCTCTAGAGACTGTTCCACCACCTGTCACTCTGGCTTCTCTAGAGACTGTTCTACCACCTGTCACTCTGGCTTCTCTAGAGACTGTTCTACCACCTGTCACTCTGGCTTCTCTAGAGACTGTTCTACACCTGTCACTCTGGCTTCTCTAGAGACTGTTCCACCACCTGTCACTCTGGCTTCTCTAGAGACTGTTCTACCACCTGTCACTCTGGCTTCTCTAGAGACTGTTCTACCACCTGTCACTCTGGCTTCTCTAGAGACTGTTCCACCACCTGTCACTCTGGCTTCTCTAGAGACTGTTCTACCACCTGTCACCTTGACTTCTCTAGAGACTGTTCTACCACCTGTCACTCTGGCTTCTCTAGAGACTGTTCTACCACCTGTCACTCTGGCTTCTCTAGAGACTGTTCCACCACCTGTCACCCTAACGTCTCTAGAGACTGTTCTACCACCTGTCACCTTGACTTCTCTAGAGACTGTTCTACCACCTGTCACTCTGGCTTCTCTAGAGACTGTTCCACCACCTGTCACCCTGACTTCTCTAGAGACTGTTCTACCACCTGTCACCTTGACTTCTCTAGAGACTGTTCCACCACCTGTCACCCTGACTTCTCTAGAGACTGTTCTACCACCTGTCACCTTGACTTCTCTAGAGACTGTTCCACCACCTGTCACCCTGACTTCTCTAGAGACTGTTCTACCACCTGTCACCCTGACTTCTCTAGAGACTGTTCCACCACCTGTCACCCTGACTTCTCTAGAGACTGTTCTACCACCTGTCACCTTGACTTCTCTAGAGACTGTTCCACCACCTGTCACTCTGGCTTCTCTAGAGACTGTTCTACCACCTGTCACCTTGACTTCTCTAGAGACTGTTCCACCACCTGTCACCCTAACTTCTCTAGAGACTGTTCCACCACCTGTCACCTTGACTTCTCTAGAGACTGTTCCACCACCTGTCACCCTAACTTCTCTAGAGACTGTTCTACCACCTGTCACCTTGACTTCTCTAGAGACTGTTCCACCACCTGTCACCCTAACTTCTCTAGAGACTGTTCCACCACCTGTCACCCTGTAGACGCACCTCGTAGGAGGACTGTTTCCTCCCCACAAAGAGAAAGAGGCAACACATATCATGGACAGAGAGGAAACAAACTAACAAACAATCGAAGAGATACTCAGAGACGTTTCAGAATAACAGAAACTAAGTTACAGTTATAAGAAGAAGGCGGTCGATATATCTTGGACATTCAAACTGAAGTGAAAACTGCGAAGGCAGTGGAAATATGAAAAGCAAACCTCCATGACCAGCGGCCACATTTAGTGTGTTAGATGACAAATATCCATATGATACCCGAACGCAGACAGTTATGCAGCACATTGCCATAAAGAATGGAGGGCCTGGAGCATATACTTAATCTCCAAACAACGCCACTGACAAGGTGTCCATCCCCAATACGGCAGCAACTATGATGCAGAAGTTAGGGATATTACTGCTATAATGGAGAAACTTCTCATTGATACACGCCCTATAGTATTTCTCGCGGGTACAAGATCGATACTGTGAGCTCTTCAGTGCGAAAAACACTACCATACCTTAAGGACGACTTGTCGAAATTTACCTGACAGCAGGAGACATCCTGGGGTGAACCTTATCCCGCTGTGGGATACCAGGCACTGAGGAAGCCCATCGTCCGACCAAAAAGACCACTTAAACGGAGCAACCTGACACACTGACCAGAAGAAAAAAACCAGGAGGAAGCTGCAAACATCACCACGTGATGAATGTCACATGATGGCTGTCATGTGATGGGTGTCACGTGCTAACAGAAATGAACGGAAATTGTGCAGGGTTTAAGGCGTGCAATTCTCCTCTTTGTACACGTGCCCAGGCGCCCCAAACTGTGGGTCACATCCTTCAAAAGTGCACCAACCATGAGACACTGAGAGGAAATTACTGGCCCCGTGAAACCACCCAAGTAGTTCCACTCTGTGGTTCCACACATGAACTACAAAAAAAAATAATAAATAAATAATATTTTTAAAATGTAATTTATCACACAGCTGCAGATATAGACAGAACATGTGGACGAGGAAGACGAAGTCGAAGAAGAGAACTTGGTGATGACTGGAAAATTCAAGAGAAAAAGAAGAACGCCAAGTGAAAAAGAAGGAGAGGAAGGCCAAGAGATTGACTGATTGATTGGTTGATCTCTATTTCAAAAGGGTTGAGAACTGGGCACGCAGGCCCGTCTGACATTCTGCCACTTATAATGCAACTTCCACTCTGTTCAAGACATTCTACAAATATTCTGCTTATATAACAAACATAATTAACAATAAAGTAACTACATACACATAAAAATGACTGAGTACATACACATATAAATGATTAACTACATATAGATATAAATGACTAACTACATACACATATAAATGACTAACTACATATAGATATAAATGACTAACTACATACAGATATAAATGATTAACTACATACACATATAAATGACTATCTACCAAACAAAAATGTCATTACTATTCAGAATAATGAGTTCAGTGTCTGTAAGAGCAGTCTAAAATAACTTTTTAAGTTTTACGATTCGTGGAGGCATGTAGTCGACATCAAATAGATATAGGAAAAGTTTGTAGTTGTAGGAAGGAGTATAGTTTATATTTTTTTACAGGATGGGAGGGTATTCCAAAAATGAGCAGCAGAATAAGTAAAGCTTTTCTTGTAAATGTCAAGTCTAGGTTTTGGAAGACCTTTGTTGTTCAAGAGTTGACTGCACTTTGGGCTAAATTTAAACAGGTTCCATAGATAAGGCGGAGCATGCCGTGAAAGAATTTAATGGACCAATTTGGCTTTGTTGAAAAGGAACCTGTTCTTAAGAGGCAGTATTTTGATATGTTTGTGCTGGATAGTTGTTTGTACTTGACTTTGTCACTAATAAGCTTTACTGCTTGCTTTTGAAGTGAGTATAGCCTCTTTGTATTTGACACTGAGCAACCATTCCAGATAGTTGAGAAATAGTCTAAATGTGTTTATAATATGTGATATGTAGTATATCCTTGTGTCTTGATCGATGAAGTGCTTGATTTTGCCTAGCTGGTATACTTTTTGTGCGATGAGTTTTGTTATACTTTGCACATGAGAGTTCCAGGTCAGATGTTGGTCAGTAATAAGACCTAGTGTTTTGTGCTCGCTAGCGTTTTCTATCTGTGATATTTCAGTACAGAGCCGAAGTGTTGTTTTTGTCGCGTTTTGTAGTTTGTATCTTTTTGTTATGAGCATTGATTTTATTTTATCAGTATTTATAATCATGCCATTGTTGTTGTTCCATCTAATTAGATTTTTTAACTCGACCTGAAGAATTGATTAAAAGTTAATACAGTCGTAGTCACTGGTGTAGACTGTGCAATCATCAGCAAAAAGGTCACAAGAAGAGTGTTTAAGATGAAGTGGAAGATCAGAGAAAAAAGAGAGGAAGGCCAAGAGAAAAAGAGGAAGGCCTAGAGAAAAAAAGGAGAGGAAGGCCAAGAGAAAAAAAGAAGGAGAGAAAGGCCAAGAGAAAGATATTCTCAAGGAACTGACCGAGTGGCATGGTTATAAAAAAGGCCACAAAGGATCGCACAAAATTGAGAAGAATTATCGTCAACGCTCTCTGGCACGGCAGACAATAATAATGTAACATGCAAAAGTATAATCAGATACTTTCATTGGCAACACAAACCGAACACAGCTGGCAGTATCCGAGTTAGCAGGAAAACCTTCTGGCACATGTTGAAATGTTTCTTCTTTCTCACCCTGTTCACTATCAGAATCCCAAGATGGAACAATCAACTTTGTGAAAACGATGATACAGCTTATAATCTTCAACTTAACATTAAAAGGAGTTTATAAATGAGAAGGAACAATCGAAGTTTCTTGTGAGGAAAAAAAATTGTAGAAAGAATGTTTTGTTTTTTTCCCCCTCCTTAATGAAACCCTTCTTTGAGCGACCAGTACAACAGACAATTATTATATTACTTTGTTGGGAATTGAAGTCATTTTTTAAATGGGCTCGTCTGGGACACAGTGTTCTCTGGTGCGCGTAAACGAACTCAGAGTTTGAGATAACAAGAAATGTTATGTGTAAATTCTACACATAACACTGAAGCATGACCTATGAAAGGAGTAGTGCCAACATTAGTTTTAACTCTTAACCATTTTAACCAACCCTGAGCCATTTAAACGGCTTTAAAAAGTTAAAAATAAAATAGACTGGAAGTTCATAATTTTAAACTGCGGTAAACGCCAAAAATAGGCATAGCGTCACTTCCCGGGGTATGATCTTTAATAACAAAAATGTTCGTGTGTCATGGGTGCTGTTAGGTAGGTTAAAAGTACGAACCTTTGGAGTTCTTGAGTGTCATAATCTAGTGTAGGGGAGAGGGGGAGTGAGATTAAGGATTAAACTTGCTGGCATCGAAAATTCTCATGTCACCATCACAGCTGAGCGCAACAAATGAACACTTCCGTTTCGTGTAACAGATTTATCAACGTTTCACAAGGGACAAGACCCTATTCTGACGTGTTCTCATCGCCGAAATCTTCTTCTTCTTCTTCATCGTAGAAATCATTGGCGGTGCCGTTAGAAAAAGCGCCTCGATGGAGTTCATCCTCTGCTGTCTCTGCATTTCGCTTGATAAAACTGGATCCTATTGGATCCAGGGGTCTTTTCTTGAAGCCCCTAAAGACAATGGCGTGTGGGCGTTTACTGAAAACACTCCCCTCGTCCTGTGGAATTCTGTCTCGTTTAATGAAAGAACTTCCTATAGAATCAATAGGTCTTTTGAGAAAGGAACTACCAGTTGACCCAATGGCTTTTTTAATAAAACTGCTCCCAATAGAATCGATAGGTCTTTTGATGAAAGAACTGCCAATAGAATCGATATTTTTCTTTATAAAGCTACTTCCTATGGAGTCTATCGGTCTTTTGAAAAAGGAACTACCGATGGAATCGACATTTTTCTTTATAAAGCTGCTTCCTATGGAGTCTATCGGTCTTTTGAAAAAGGAACTACCGATGGAATCGACATTTTTCTTTATAAAGCTGCTTCCTATGGAGTCTATTGGTCTTTTGAGAAAAGAGCTGCCAAACGAATCGACATTTTTCTTTATAAAGCTACTTCCTATTGAATCTATCGGTCTTTTGAAAAAGGAGTTGCCAAAAGAACCGACATTTTTCTTTATAAAGCTACTTCCTATTGAATCTATCGGTCTTTTGAGAAAGGAATTGCCAAAAGAACCGACGTTTTTCTTTATAAAGCTACTTCCTATTGAATCTATCGGTCTTTTGAGAAAAGAACTGCCAAAAGAACCGACATTTTTCTTTATGAAGCTGCTTCCTATAGAATCAATTGGCCTTTTAATGAAGGAACTTCCGATGGAATCAATAGACTTCTTCATATATCCACCGCTAACTGCGCCCAATGGTTGCTCAGCTAGCGAACGCCCGCCAGAGTCGTTGGATTCAGTGACAGATTTGCTTTCTAAATAATCCAAAAGTGAGTCCATGGGCCTGTTTGTGAAGCGGTTTCCGATGTAATCCATTGACTTCTTGAAGAACGAACTTCCGGTGGAGTCGACTGGTCCTTGAACGAATGAAAACCCATCAGGATCGTCGGCGTTTTTGTCCAGCTTAAGGTTGGTAAATTGTGCTTCTGACGAGTGTCTGCTTGTAGCTCCGTTGCTGACTTCGCCACTGAAAAGAAAAAAAAGAAACAAAAGGTGGAGAATTAGCGAATGTTTTGTATGGAATTATCCTGTGTTTGTGTCTCCCTTAGCTCATTTTGTCAATTTGTCTAAATGTATTTTACAGCACAAAGAATACATGCAAATGACAAAAAGAGTGAATGGAGACAATGGGGGAAAGTACAACAGAGTCAAATGTAAAGATCTGTATTGTGTGCGCAGATATAAATGGAGTTTTACCCTGGTAGATCTGGTAAATCAAGGGCTGATAATCAAGATCGGCATTGAGCCCCATCTCCAGGTGGTGCAGACTGCTAAACTCAAGCTGAGAGCATGGGCCTTGCTCAGAAAGGTCGGCCTTCTCTAGGTCAGTTTGTACACAGAGACTATGGTGGACCTAGCAAGCGTGTGATGGACTGACCATCGACCAAGAGAGCGTGTGCGGGAATAGAGATCTAACCTGTGGGAAAAAAAAGCGACCTGGTGCGAAGATTCTGTCCAATGTGGCGCTGCGACCCACAGCTGACATGCCAGCGTCAAGGATGGAGAACCACAGCTGACTAAAACCCTGTCCTACTTCTTCTTTGGTGCTCCTACTAATAGGTTTTGCATGGCTAACGGGGCGGGGGTCGCCACAGTCACCATAGTGGTGGAGTCTGCTAAAGAAGTATTGCACCCCCCCCCTTCTTCTTTTTATCTCCACTCAAAAGTAGCTGCCATAACCTGCACCATATATGTATATATATATATGCCAGATCAAGTGCTGATATTATCAGAATAGCAGCAACAAGAAGCAGTAGCAGAGGATGAAGTGGATAACTAGAGTATTAAAGAGATCAAACATGGTATGCAAATAGACCAGCAACAATCAAACATGGTATGCAAATAGACCAGCAACAATCAAACACGGTTTTAAAAAAAGACCAGTAACAATAAAAAATGGTATGCAAATAGTCCAGCAACATAACTTCAGAATCTGCAACACTTTACACCACGAACAAGTACGCAAATAAAGGGGAAAAAAAACTGTAGGAATCATGGGGGGGGGGGGGAAATCAAGATGATCCTGTCTGGATTCATTTTCCTGAGCAACCTTGATGATTGTTCGTGGGATCTTGTTGTACAAAAGTTAATCTTATGGAAGGTCACGGGTCAATTTAGGAATGAAAGACTCCTAAATCAAATCATTGACCAGACAGCCAAGTACAGCATGATCAGGGAAGCAAAAAAGGGAGCCATGCTACTTGGGGGACAGCGGTCAATTTTGACGGTCGCTCTTCCGCTGACCAGTAATTGTCCCCGGACATTCATTATTGGCTAACAGGTTTGAAGCAGGATTCTGTTTGCAGGGTTCAATGAAATGGCTTTGTCTCATTATAGACAGTGTCAATCTTACTGTCAAACAGTGGCGCAGAAAGATGTGATGATGTCAACGTGATTGGTAATCTTGACGTGGGGGGTCAACGAGTGTGCCATGTGTATGAGAAAGTCATATTGGGAATCACAGAGTGTGCCAAGTGTATGAGAAAGTCATATTGGGAATCACAGAGTGTGACAAGTGTATGAGAAAGTCATATTGGGAATCACAGAGTGTGACAAGTGTATAAGAATTCATCTTTGGGGGCAGAGAGTGCGCCAAGTGTATAGAAATTCATTTTAGGGGCCACAGAGTGCGCCAAATAGTATAGAAATTCATCTGATAAAGTAATCATACTGATGGAATAGTTTCTAAGCAAGGGAAGACAACCCGCTACCTTCTACTTGTGGTCAAGAAAGGAGAGAGAGAGAGAGAGAGAGAAAGAAAAACAATAAAAGGAGAGGATGTAAAAAAAAATACAAATAAGAAAAATGTTGCGAGAAAAAAAGGAAAGGCAAGCAGTAAAACAGGAAAGAAATTCATCGACCGTCTGCTATATGGAGGAAAGACAAGCCACACCGGTATACTCTTTACGCGACAAGAAACAGACATACTCATACATTCACCAGGCAGCCACCTGTAGGTAATTCTAGGAGTAACTGTCTTAATTCACACCATAGAGAGAGTCCACAACTTCGGCGCATATGAATATGTCCCGTAGTATCTGTATAATAGGATTTTGCTGTGGACATCTGTGAAATAACAGGGTAATCTTTTGGTGACACCGACTTTGCTGTGTATATGACCACTCGTTAGCTGGGCCTTGTCGACATAAGCTGTGCTGATTCAAGTTACGCACGTGAATATCAGGGTCGACTTCCATCTTGCTCTTCGAGACTTGAGGTTACTGGACTAGTTACACACATAATTCCAGCTCTCACTCTCACCTGCTGGATTAGTTACACACTGTTCCAGACATACTTCTCATCCAGGCTCGTTCAAAACTTCACGTTGACGACAACTGGTACAGATACTCAAGTAAATCCTGGGTAACGGTGACTTGGAACATTTATTGATGGAATTGATGATAATGCTGATGAAAATAACATTAAATTCGACTGCCGGCTGGTTATCCCTGCCATGTGGCCAGTCCATTCATACGTACAACTAAAATGTTCATCTGTTCCACGAAGACGTCACACAGCTGGACAAAACACGTCCACACAGTTACACGTTCAAACCAAGACTAAAACTCCACGGACTCAGCCTTGCCCCCACAATTTCCTGTCACGGGTTTTGCAGCCCACGTGACCTTCTCGAAGGATCTCAACAGGAGGAAATTGAAAAGGAAAAACCTATAATAATGCCCTTATTATCATTTTTATGAAATGGAAAAATACACATAGAAGGGACAGATATTGAAGAAGTCAATCAATTTGCATACCTTGGCAGCTACATAGACCAGGATGGTGACACTAGAAAGGAAGTTAGAGTCAGAATTGCAAAAGCAGCATCAATCTTCAAGAATCTTGAGAACATATGGAATTCAAAAGTTATAAGTACAAAAACCAAGTTAAGACTATTCAATTCAAATGTAATATCCACCCTCATTTATGCATGCGAAAGCTGGAAAACAACTAAAGAAATAGAAAAGAAATTAGACTCTTTTGAAAACAAATGCCCAAGGAAAATACTCGGCATCAAGTGGAATGAATTCAAGAATAATGCAGAGATAAGACAGATGACTGAACAACAACCAGTCTCATGGGTGATCAGGAAAAGGAGATGGACATATGTTGGTCACTTGATGAGAAGAAATGATCAGAGAATCCCAAAACAAGCTATCAAGTGGAACACAACAGGCCGAAGAAAAAGAGGCAGACCGCGTGAAACTCTGAAGAGGACATTATTAAGAGAGGCCAAATTAACAGGCATAAAATCCTTTGATGAGGTTGAAAGACTCGCCGAAGACAGGAAAAATTGGCGAACTACTTTGCGAGCCCTATGTGACGTTTAACGGCTCGGGAAGGATATAAGATATAAGATATATCATTGTTACACGAATACTGCTATATCTGCGACAGGGATGATATAGGGCTAAAGAGGCCTAGGCAGACAAAGAGAGAAGATGGCAGACAGACTGACCAAGTGGCATGTAGAGAGAGCACCAGTCTAGTTAGTAGCTAACACTCGGAGTAGAGGACTGTGGAACAGTACGGTCATCACCGCCTGTTTGCATGGGTAGCAGCGTTTGTATGCCGCAGAGGAGTGAAATGTTAGTGCTTTCACATTTCTAGACCTCTACAGAATTGGAGGTAGGGATTCCAGCGTCTGTCCTGGCTGCCCCAGGTAATCTTTCTTTGAGGTACCCGGTGCCGGCAGGTCTGAAAAAATCTATCTATCTATCTATCTATCTATCTATCTATCTATCTATCTATCTATCTATCTATCTATCTATCTGTCTGTGTGTCTGTGTGTCTGTCTGTCTGTCTATCTATCTATCTATCTATATCTATCTATCTATCTATCTATCTATCTATCTATCTATCTATCTATCTATCTATCTGTCTGTCTTTCTGTCTGTCTATCTATCTATCTATTTGTCTGTCTGTCTGTCTGTCTATCTATCTATCTATATCTATCTATCTATCTATCTATCTATCTATCTATCTATCTATCTATCTATCTATCTATCTATCTGTCTGTCTGTCTGTCTATCTATCTATCTATTTGTCTGTCTGTCTGTCTGTCTATCTATCTATCTATTTGTCTGTCTGTCTGTCTATCTATCTATCTATTTGTCTGTCTGTCTGTCTATCTATCTATTTGTCTGTCTGTCTGTCTGTCTATCTATCTATCTATCTATTTGTCTGTCTGTCTGTCTGTCTATCTATCTATCTATCTATCTATCTATCTATCTGTCTGTCTGTCTGTCTGTCTGTCTGTCTGTCTGTCTGTCTGTCTGTCTACTGGAATTGACCGATCATGCTTTCCCACAACCCCCTGCTCCGAGTGATGATTATAAGTTATGCTGGAGGTCTTTGTCCATGCCGTCTTGTTATGTTTCTCTCTTTGTCTACCTCGATCTCTTTTGCCATATATCTTTCCCCTTGTCACAACGTATTCTAGCTTTCCTCGCCGTAGAACGTGTCCTAAGAATTTGGATGGTCTTTTTCCTGACTTCTGTTATTGTTTGTCTCGTCTCTCCAGCCTATCGCAGGACCTTCTCGTTTGATTTCTTTCCTGTCCATGATATTCGTAGCCTTCTTCTAAGGAGCCACATTTCAGTATCTCGTGTCGCATTAAAAAAAAATTCAATTCGGTCCATAGACTCTGAGAGGAGTTCCATAAAGAAAGTGACAGACAAGAAGAGACTGGACAAACAAGACGGTGCATTCTTCCTTATGTATCCTTCTCATCTCCGCCTTCCTATAAACATACACTTTGATTCTGAAGAGGATCTCGTATTAAAGAATTTGGCTCTTAAATCTTACATGTGGTAAAATCGTCCGTCGATACGAAGCACAACATTACAGAACACTTCCTGGGACAGGCGTTATCGAACATATCTGCTCTTCGTTTTCGAGAGAGAAAAAAGCAACGAGAAAGAAAAGAAATATAAATAACCATATTTTTGTGCTTGTGATGGATAGAAAATCTTTGAGTAAGACGATACAGACATATGTGAAATTGTAGCACATTTTGGATAATATCTATTTCACAGAAATGGGTTTAAGAACGCATGTATTTCACAAGATTTTTTTTTTTTTTTTTGCACAGAGTGATCGTTTCTTTGGTCCCGTAAGATCAGATCAGTTATCTGCGCTACATCCCTTTTTTCCCCCTTAAAACTCTAAGGATCTCTTAGAAGACACAAGAAACAAGTGAATTTATACACGAGGCGGCTCCAAGGTTTACACGTTTAGTATTTGTTTACTTATTTAAAAACAAGTAGAAGAAAAACAAAACTAATTTAGCAATGTAGATGTAGATTAGTGTAGACATGCTGTAAGCTCAACGCCGCCACAGTTACAGGAAACTAAACACTTATAATATTACAGCAATTAAAAAAAAAAGTCACGGGATTCGAAAGTTTAATTTTTGTCCGCTTTTCAAAAAAAAAACATACATAAATAATGGACATACTGTAAACCCTCGATTTACCGGATCAACGGAGGTAGCGGATTACTGCAGAAAAATCCGATAAATCAAATCTTACCTGCTGGAGTCATTGTCCGTTTTTAACCGTTTCTAACTGTCTGTAATGTTTTTAAAAAAAGCTGGAATAAAATGTACGGTATTGTAAGTTATTAATCTGCGATAAAGAGTATGTAATATTTTCTTACATTTTAAAAGCGTAGTTGAAGAGTTTTCAATTTAAAGAAAATTACTGTTATTATTTGTCATGCCCCTTAAATCTGGAATCCGTTATAGGGGGGGTGGGGGTGGGGGGGGTGCTGAGTGGGAGGATGGGAAGTTACATTAAGTCTAAAATTCTTTATATTGGGGGGGGGGGGAATTACGTTAAATCCGAAATATGTTATATAGGAGGGGGGAGTTACATGAAATCCGAAATACGTTATATTGGGGGGGGGGGGGTTACGAAATATGTTATGGGGGGTTACGAAATACGTTATGGGGGGGGGGGAGTTACGTTAAATCCGAAATACGTTATATGGGGGCTGGGGAATTACGTGAAATCCGAAATACGTTATATATGGGGGAGGGATGTTACGTTAAATCCGAAATACGTTATATGGGGGGGGAGTTACGTTAAATCCGAAATACGTTATATGGGGGGGAAGTTACGTTAAATCCGAAATACGTTATATGGGGGGGGGGGAGAGAACGGGAGAGGAGAGTTACGTTAAATTCGAAATCCGTTATATCTGTAATCAATAAATTCGTTAAATACATATCCTTATGGATGCAGTACTTGGTTTCTGTCAGGGCATATTTTAGTCAGACAGTGATTCATTCTTGAAGTATATCTTCTCTGGTGTAGAGAGTTAAGCAACCACTTAACTTCCTGTATCGCCGGAGAAGGCGGGCTCCCAGGTCAGTCCCGTAGGCTTGTTGCCATGGTTCCGCTGCAGGAGACGTTTGGTAATACTTTTCTCTTAAAATATAAGGAGTGCGGTCATCCTGCTTTCTAAATATATGTCTTTCTTTCTTTCTTTCGTTCGTTCGTTCGTTCCTTCTTTCTTGTTTTCCTCGAAAGATGACAATGATAATGATGATCGTTTAAATCAGAGTAGAGAATAAATTTAATGAAACACTGAATTTATTACAGTGCAGAGAAAAGTACTGAAAACAGTGCTGGAGTGGTAGAAAGTGTTTTCAGCTGTTTCATTATTTCATTTCTTGAGAATACTGCCTAGCCAAGAGCTCATATATAAACTTTGATCTCTTTTACGCCATTCAAGGTGTCCTATGAGTATAGTGGTTAGTATCACCGTATGTCACGCGGGAGACCGGGGTTCGATTCCCCGCCGGGGAGAGAGGTTTTTTATTAACCCGCTCCCAAGCTGAAATGATGCTGTAGCCCAATATCTCCACAGCATAGGCTGCAAAGAACACCAACTCTCAGTTACAGGGAGATAGAACAAGACAAGACAAGACAAGACGCCATTTAAGACGCACTTAAAAAAAGTAAAAAAAAAAACCCACCCTGCGTCTTATATTCCGATGTCAGTTTTGGGTAGGCATCGAAATAAAGATCACCGGTTCTAGAATTAGAATAACACCTAAACACCTGTGTCTAATACACCTGTCTACTGACAACAATAGAATAGAATACAAATGATTACCTTATGATTACACTTGAAATAATATTAAATATTGTATTATATATACAGTATCAGTGACAATGTGAAATCAATGCAAGTAAAAACAGATACTCTGTCTTCAATGGCTAGTAAAATAGGACTGAAATTAACAAGGGTAAAATAAAAATAATGAAACTTCTCATTAACTACGAAGGACAGATATACGTAGAAGGAACAGCTGCTGAAGAAGTCAACCAGCTTGCATATCTCGACAGCTATATAGACCAGGACAGTGACACCAGAAAGGAAGTTAGAATTTCAATTGCAAAAGCTGCATTGACCTTCAAGAATCTTATTCAAAAGTTATAAGCACAAAAAGCAGGTTAAGATTGTTCATTTCAAAAGTAATATCCACCCTCATTTATGCATGTGAAACCTGGAAAACAACTAAAGAAAAAGACAAGAAATTAGACTCTTGAAAACAAATGCCTAAGGAAAATACTCGGCATCAAGTGAAACAAACTCAAGAACAATGCAGAGATAAGGCAGATGAGGAAACAACAACCTGTCTCATGGGCGATCAGAAAAGAAAGATGGACGTATGTCGGTCATGTGATGAGAAGAAACAGTCAGAGGATCCCCAAACAAGCTATCAAGTGGAACACAATAGGCCGAAGAAAAAGAGGTCAACCAGGTGAAATTCTATAGAGGACGTTGTTAAGAGAGGACAGTTCAGTGGGCACAACATCCCTTGGTGAGATTGAAAAACTCGCCGAAGACAGGGAATCTTGGCGAACTATCTTGCCGGCCCTATGTATACTGTCAACAATAATGTTTATAAATCCTTGTTGATATGTTTACAACTAAAACGCCCAGTGCAAGTGTACTATAGTTTCTTGTAAGAAAATATTTGGTAAATTTGAAAAACAAATAAACTAAAGGTGATGTTATGTGTAATAAAACGTTGATTAAAAGCAAACGAAATGACCCTTACTGCTTTATGAAAATAATAAATACTTGCATATGGATAAATATTAGAAAAAAATGAATGAGCGGTTTCGGTGCCACTTGCTGGTGGTCACTTGTTTTTTGAAGCCACATTGTCGTAATACTCATAGAAGATATGGCGGTTTCTTTTTTCTTTAAAATATTACCTGTCAAATTATAGGGGCGTCCTCTACACTGGTGCGTTTTATATACAAGTGCGTCTTATATGTCTATGCGTCTTATATGTCAGTGTGTCTTATATGTCTGTGCGTCTTATATGTCAGTGCGTCTTATATGTCAGTGCGTCTTATATGTCTGTGCGTCTTATATGTCAGTGCGTCTTATATGTCTGTGCGTCTTATATGGCTGGAAATATGCTGTTTGTCTTATTGTATTTGCTTCTGTTTTTTAGTCTTTTTAGTTTCCTAAGTCATTGTTGGTCCAACTAATCACTGTTCAGTTCTCCACATGAACTCTTACACGGCAAAAACAAACTTTGTCTCCATTTCTCACGGTCTCCAGCCACCTTTTGTTTCTTTTAAAATCATAGTTTAAACTGTGTTACAGTCTTCGCCATCTTGGCTTCAGCAAATCATTACGCAGTTGCCTTGACCAATCTCTTTTTATTTCTACAATTATGCCTGTTTTTATCTTTTCTTGGCGTATAACGCGCTGTTTGTGTTGGTTAAGCAAGTCTGAATTACTCATTGTTCTGTAACAGAGAAGTCTGAGAACCTGTATTTAACTGACCGTACTGAATGAAAATATTTGTGTGTCCATTTTCTTACTGGTTGCGCTTCACAAGTTTTAAAAATAATATATACGATATATATATATAATAGAAATATGTGGCACGCGCTCATTTTCGCTCTGATAATCTATAGGACAGCTCTTCTGAGGAACAAATACATCGCAACTGAAACAAAAACTGAGCACTGTAGAACACAATCTTCCTCCCAACTCCGCGCTACCAGTGCCAGACTTGGACACCAACAGCTAAAAGTCAACAGAAAATCATCACGACAGAAATGAGATGTTTAAGGAGAATGCTAAAAAAAAAAAAAGTGACAAGAAGAGACAAACTCAGAATGACGTCAACAGGGTAAGGATTGGAGTAACACCAATATACACTGCATCTGGAAGAAACAGGTCGAATTGTTCGACCACGTTACGCGACTGCCACCATATAGTATGACACCGGCAAGTCAAAGGGTTTGGCCACATTCCGCGGTTACTACCACTACCAGATAGTGTATCATAGAAACAAGTTAAACGGTTTTGCCATATTATGTGGTTACTACCAGATAGTGTATCACAGAAAACAAGTTAAACGGTTTTGCCATATTATGTGGTTGCTACCAGATAGTGTATCACAGAAAACAAGTTAAACGGTTTTGCCACATTATGTGGTTACTACCAGATAGTGTATCACAGAAAGCATTCACACTAAGATTCGTAGGTAACAGAGGACAGCGCAGCCCACACAAAAGACGGAGGAAGAAAATGACAGAAACCCTAAATATTCCATCATACACAGCAAAGCCCCCAGCCATATCTAGACGTCTGTTTGCCCCCTCAACACTGAAAGGTATATGAGGAAGGAGAGAAGACAAGATAAAACAATATATTATTTTCTTTTTTGTTGGGGGGGGGGGGTGGTTAGATTTGGCTGTTTCTAAGACTGAAAGCTTCTTCTTCTTCTTCTTCTTCGTTCACTTCTACCACCAAAAACCGCACTGTGAACCTACTGAATTAACGCCTGTGGTCCTCTTTAGGTCCCGTGGTCCCCTGTGTGGCCCAAAATAGGCCGCACGAGATCCACGAAAGGACCACAAGGGGTTCAGAGTATCACAGTGTTTTAGCCTGTATTCTTGGTGGGTCTCGGAAGCGGGATTGCGTGACACTGTGGTTTTCATTGCACCAGTTTAGTCTAGGGTTGGACTTTCTCACCAGAAGACCTCGATGTGTTTAGGATATCAGTGCATCCCCGCTGGGTGAGAAGTGGTAGCCCACCCAGGCCAGAGTTGGACTTTCTCACTGGAAAACCTCGACGTGTTTTGAGATACCCGTGTATCACCGCCGGGTGAGAGGTGGTTGAGACTGAAAGCAACTGTCCTGGATTTATTTGTTCTAATTGTTCTATTAACTGTCCTGGGTTTATTTGTTCTAATTGTTCTATTAACTGTCCTGGGTTTATTTGTTCTAATTGTTCTATTAACTGTCCTGGGTTTATTTGTTCTAATTGTTCTATTAACTGTCCTGGGTTTATTTGTTCTAATTGTTCTATTAACTGTCCTGGATTTGTTTGTTCTAATTGTTCTATTAACTGTCCTGGGTTTATTTGTTCTAATTGTTCTATTAACTGTCCTGGGTTTATTTGTTCTAATTGTTCTATTAACTGTCCTGGATTTATTTGTTCTAATTGTTCTATTAACTGTCCTGGATTTATTTGTTCTAATTGTTCTATTAACTGTCCTGGGTTTATTTGTTCTAATTGTTCTATTAACTGTCCTGGATTTATTTGTTCTAATTGCTCTATTAACTGTCCTGGGTTTATTTGTTCTAATTGTTTTATTAACTGTCCTGGGTTTATTTGTTCTAATTGTTTTATTAACTGTCCTGGATTTATTTGTTCTAATTGTTCTATTAACTGTCCTGGGTTTATTTGTTCTAACTGTTTTATTAACTGTCCTGGATTTATTTGTTCTAACTGTTTTATTAACTGTCCTGGATTTATTTGTTCTAATTGTTTTATTAACTGTCCTGGATTTATTTGTTCTAATTGTTTTATTAACTGTCCATTTTCCCCTACACGAAATGTTTGATGTGTGTGTAGCGATACGTTTGTACACACTTTTCGTAGTCATTTTCTGTTTTCTTCTACCTTTATTTGAAAATAAAAAAAAAGAAAAATCAATATTATCATAATTTCATTACTTTAATACTGATATTTAGTTCTGTTTATTTACTAGTTGGATTCACACTTTCATTCTGTGACTCAGAAACTAAATCTCGGACTTTCTGGAACATTTGGTATCGATACTGCATATCGTGGACACACATATTTGCGTTGAACTCTTTGCTGCGTACCGCCTCCAGTATCTGCGTATACAGATCAGCTATTATAAATACAAGGCAGTATTAATCATATCGATTTATTAAGACAGTATTTAATCAGGCAGAGCTCATGGGAAATTACATATATCTTCTCGAGAACTAGATAAGCATGCAAGTCTTTAACTTCCCACGCCCTGCGGTGTATATGGAATCGTCTGGAATTATGGTAACGATTACAACAAGGGAGGTAATCACCCCGTGTTCCCGTGATCAAGAACCCTTGGTTTTCTTCCCTTCCTGGACATTTTAAAAATGGCTTTCCCCCCATCTCATTAATCACAGAGATTGTAGGTGGCTTTCCTTTCACTCTCTGACAATTATTTCGAAAGATTTGTATCCAAAAGTTCTCTAATGTGAGGGTGACCAGAAGAGAAACTTTTGTGAAGAGTAAAATTGCCGAGTTTCTCAGACTGGGAGAAAAACACGTAATGCAATTTCGTAATTTATTAAATGTTTCTTAAGCTAAAACTTTTTCATGTTTTTAAATAAATTTGTTAAATTGGCGTCCGTTTTGTGAAATTTACTTTTCAATGCAGTGTAATTCTTACTGTTAATTTTTTTCTGTCATCTATCTATCTATCTATCTATCTATCTATCTATCTATCTATCTATCTATCTATCTATCTATCTATCTATCTATCTATCTATCTATCTATCTATCTATCTATCTATCTATCTATCTATCTATCTATCCGTCCGTCTGTCCGTCCGTCTGTGTATCTATCTATTTGTCTATCTGTCTGAAAGTCTGTCTGTCTGAAAGTCTGTCTGTCAGCAAATATTCATCTGAATAAGTGATAACATGAAGTAGGAGGCGTAGAGTGGCAGTGTGAAGTAGCACTCGTGGAGCGATAGCATGAAATAGGAATCGCTGAGTTGTAGCTTGAAGTTGGAGCCGTGGAGTGGTAGCTTGAAGTTGGAGCCGTGGAGTGGTAGCTTGAAGTTGGAGCCGTGGAGTGGTAGCTTGAAGTTGGAGCCTTGGAGTGGTAGCTTGAAGTTGGAGCCGTGGAGTGGTAGCATGAAATAGGAGTCAAGGAGTTTGAAGTTGGAGTAAAGGAGTCGGAGTGTGGACTCAGCAGATGAATGAACTAAGCACTACACCACAGTGGCTGCAGTCGAAGTCGGGCAGTAGAAAATAAACCGCTGGGAGCCTTGTATTTGATGTGCTCACCCCCCCAGCACCGCCACAAACACTGGCTGTTTCTGTTACATTGCTTTGTTACAGAGCTTTATTGTATTGAATGCCCGAAATTTATCGCGCATTTGGGTTGTCTACTAATCTAGTTCTTTATGAGGAGAAGGATTGGAATCTGGACTGTCTTCTCAGGTCTTTCATTAACAATCAAGCTCATAACGAAAGAAGTAGTGAGCAGTCAGACGTTTATGGCAAAGGAGTCGATGTTTAGTTACTCGCAGTTACTTTCTGAAGGATTAAATCAACCACCCACACCGCAAATCCTTCTAGAATATTCTCCATTACATGTATAGAATCAGCTGACGAACAGAGATTCCTTTAGTCCTGTTTAGTGGACAGAAGCTGTTCCCCCCCCCCCCAATTTCTAGTCAACCTTATCAGTTTCTCTTTTTTTTCATCTCTTATTTCTCTTTGTGTGTGTGTGTGTGTGATCTGACCAGTCACGTGGGTTGAGCTGCCATCTTAGAGGTCAAAGGTTATGATGATAGTGTAACACAACTTATTTTTGATATCTCTGGACTAAATCATTTATGCTTTACAAAGAAAAAAAACCAAACAACGGCGGCACAATCATTGGAATGTGCTAGAAAAAAAATGTTCATATCCTGTTTACTGTAATATTTGGATATATATATATGTATATATATATACATATATATATATTCCACATATATATATTATATATATATTCCTTATATATATTCCAAATATATATATATTCATATATATGTGTATATATATACATATATATATATAAAATTTCGTTTCCTTTCAAGAGCGTAATTATAACTATTATTATTATTTTTTTTCACAAGTTACTTCGTGTCACCTCCACCGAAAAACTACAACGAAAAATACCTGCTAAACAGATGACCTACTTCCTTGTGTCTCTTTAAACTCCGGAGCAAACAGAACGACAACGTGACGAGGCTTCATGAAAAATTGTACATGGGGGAAAAGTATATTCTCTAGAAACGCCCGGATAATTTCCGTCTATCTAACAACAAGGGGCGTAAATATTTGCCCAGAAATTACTCTGTGGAGCGAAACAAGCAAGGATTCGATTCCTCGTATCGATTTCACTGTACATACATTCCCTTGAACACATTTGCACCGTTGGAGCTAATTTAATTTAAGAATAATGAAACAAAATCGAATATCAATATAATAAGTAACTTTCAGGCAAAGCATGGAGGGATGGAAAATGTGTACAGAAGAGAGATAACTCTAATTCTGGGACTATACGTTCTGGGTCATTGATTGTCTTCTCCTGTCCTAAGTGTCTCTGAAATGACGGTTCCTGGTTTGATGATTAAAATCGCAAAAAATAAAGGACCAAGCAAATATTCAACAATTGGATCTAATTAAACACAGGAAAGAGTTGAAACAGTTATTAAAAACATGACAGGTCTGCTCACGAGGAAAGCAGGCTGAGTGACAAACAGACAGGCAAACAGACAGACAGGCGGATAAAGACACGGACAAATTGACAGATAAAAAAACAGAAAAACAAGCAGACATAAACAGGAATGCAGATAGATAGATAGATAGATAGATAGATAGATAGATAGATAGATAGATAGATAGATAGATACAGAGACATACAGATAGATAGAAAGACAGACAGACAGATAGATAGATAGACATACAGACAAACAGACAGATAGATAGATAGATAGATAGATAGATAGATAGATAGATAGATAGATAGATAGATAGATAGATAGATAGATAGATAGCGTGGTAACTATTCCGGCGGATTCTGAGGTTAAAAGCTTTGAAAGAAACCGAAGAAAAGGATTATTAATCCAATTATCTTTCCATATTTCTGTTTGTGGTGATTACAGCTTTGAATTTCCTTACGCAAACGTGGAATATTTTAAATTAACCCTTTGAAGCCTTGCACTGACACAATCTCTCTGTCTACTCTGTGGACCTGTTACATGTGGATCCAAGTGTTTGATTTTTCTTCTGTGGCATCAAGAAAATGCGTTTCTAGAATCAAAATGCAGCTTTTATTCTTTCAATCAAGTTTCAAGCAAACAAAAACGGCACATTTCTTCGTTTGGTAACGATTTTAGCTCTCAAAGTTCGTAGAAAGAAAATAATAATGTTAGTAATAATCTGTGTGGTGCAGTGGTAGGGGTAGTAGTTTCAGTGGTAGGGGTAGGAGTTTCAGTGGTAGGGGTAGAAGTTTCAGTGGTAGGGGTAGTAGTTTCAGTGGTAGGGGTAGAAGTTTCAGTGGTAGGGGTAGAAGTTTCAGTGGTAGGGGTAGGAGTTTCAGTGGTAGGGGTAGGAGTTTCAGTGGTAGGGGTAGAAGTTTCAGTGGTATGGATAGACGTTTCAGTGGTAGGGGTAGAAGTTTCAGTGGTATGGATAGATGTTTCAGTGGTAGGGGTAGAAGTTTCAGTGGTATGGATAGGAGTTTCAGTGTTAGGGGGAGGAGCTTCAGTGGTAGGGGCTGGAGTTGCAGTGGTAGCAGCCCAGTAGTAGCAAAAGTAGTAACATGAACACCAGTAACAGTGGGTGTAATATTTGTAGTAGTAGTAGTAGTAGTAGTAGTAGTAGTAGTAGTAGTAGTAGAATAAGAAGTAGAAGCAGCAGCAGTAGTAGTAGTAGTAGTAGTAGTAGTAGTAGTAGTAGTAGTAGTAGTAGTAGTAGTTGTAGTGTAGTAGTAGTAACAATAGTGGTAGTAGTTACAGCAGACGCAGTATTGGTAGTTACAGCAGTAGCAGCAACAGTAGAAGTTGTAATATGAATACCAGCAGTCGTAGGTGTAATATTGGTGATAGGGGTAGTAGCAAGTAGTATAGTAGTAGTAGTTACAGTAGTAGTAGTATAGTAGTAGTAGTTACAATATTAGTAGTAGTAGTAGTAATAGTAGTAGTAGTTGTTGTTACAGTAATAGTAGCGCCAGTAGAAGAAATAGTAATATCACATTAGAAGCAGTAGTAATGATAGTAGAAGTATTAGTATGGAAGTAGTAGTAATAGCAATAATAATAATAGCAGCAGCAGCAGCAGCAGTAGTAGTAGTAGTAGTAGTAGTAGTAGTCGTAGAAGTAGTAGTAGTGGAAGTAGTAGTAGTAGTAATAGCAGCAGTAGTAGTAATAGCAGTAGTTGTAGTAGAAGTAGTAGTAGTGGAAGTAGTAATAGCAGTAGCAGTAGTAGAAGTAGTTGTAATGGAAATAGTAGTAGTAGCAGTAGTAGTAGTAGTAATAGTAGTAGTAGTAGTAGTAGTAGAAGTAGTTGTAGTGGAAGTAGTAGTAGTAGTAGTAGAAGTAGTAGTAGTAGCAGTAGTAGTAGAAGTAGGTGTGGTGGAAGTACTAGTAGTAGTAGAAGTAGTAGTAGTAGTAGTAGAAGTAGGTGTGGTGGAAGTACTAGTAGTAGTAGAAGTAGTAGTATTGGAAGTAATAGTAGCAGTAAAGTAGTAGTAGTAGAATTAGTAGTAGTGAAAGTAATAATTGTAGTAATAATAGCAGCAGCAGTAGTCGTAGTAGTAGAAGTAGTAAAAGTAGTAGTAGTGACAGTAGTAGTAGTAGTAGTAGTAGTAGTAGTAGTAGTAGCAGTAGCAGTAGTAGTAGTAGCAGTAGAAGTAGTAGTAGTGGAAGTAGTAGTACTGGAAGTAGTAGCAGTAGTGGTAATAATAGTAGCAATAGTACTGTGGTTCCAGTTACTGTTGTACCAGATTTTAAGCAAAGTGGATAACTGTAACCTTTCATTTCATGATTTATATGACTTCATTATGTTTTTGTTTTAGAACTCTTCAGTCAGTTTGTCTGTGGGTATGTTCTCCCTGGGGTAGAAGGAGTAGCACAACCTTCTTAGATTAGCATCTCATGCTGAGGAAATTAGTTTTCAGGTGTATTTGTGGTAGGGAAACGGGCATGGAGATATGATATTGTCTGCTTACAAGTCCTAGAGTATTAGAAGACTGTTTACACTGCCTTGTCAGTGCATTAAGGGATAAACGTGTATAAAAACGTGTAAAAAAAAGGAATCAGCATATATATATACATAGTGTTTTACTATTTATAATTTATTTCTGTTTTAGATGAGTTTAGAAAGGAGATGGATGTTCAACGTGTGAGGAAATTGCTAAACATGGTTTTTCTAAACAGCTTTCTTTCATGGCTGTTTGTAGCAATATTTTCTAGACATCATAAACCTAACGTCTAGCAATATTTTATAGACATTATAAACCTGACGACTAGCAATATTTTATAGACATTATAAACCTGACGACTAGCAATATTTTATAGACATTATAAACCTGACGACTAGCAATATTTTATAGACATTATAAACCTGACGTCTAGCAATATTTTATAGACATTATAAACCTGACGTCTAGCAATGTTTTATAGACAACATGAGCAGGACAAAGTTAGAAACAAAGCGTATATGCTGGATGGGTCACTCCCACCATCAGCAACCCTTCGTGTTTGGCATATTACTGTGGTCCATTCTTTTCCGTGTGTAATTTTGTTACATTCACAGGGAACATTTCTAATATTTGGTTTTGATTGAGAGCGATATTGATGTTTGTTTATTGAAATCACACAATTATTTGTATTTAATATTGAAATCATAAAATTATTTGTGTTTTTATACTGAAATCATAACATTATTTGTATTTGATGTCGCTGTTTGTCGCTCGTTTGTTCATTGTTTAACGTAATAATGTAGTTCATATATTATTTTAAAGAACTGTTGCCCTTGTTAAAGAAATAGAACTGATGTAAAAGTGTTCCTTATTTTCGTAATTAATTAAGTTAAATCTGAGTTGTTTAACTAATTTCAATCGCTGTCTATAAATATTTTAGAGACGTTCCCCCCCCCCCCCCCCCAAATACAAGGAATTTCTACACAAAGTAACAGTCGATATGAACTGGTTGCTTACTTTGTTGTTCTGGTTTCAAGTATCTTATGTGTGATAGGCCAGCTCAGAAAGATACAGTTTTTAAAATGTGTGTTTCCGTTGCTTCGTTTTCCTTGATAAAGGCGCTTTGCCAAAATATTGGTTTGTTCTTTTTTTTTTTCAGTCATATTGAGCTCTTTTCATTGTCTTCCATTGTCATTTCTTTCTCTCTTACCTCTGTGAATCTGAAACCGTAGAAGACTGCAGTTGTTTTTCGGAATGTGAAGGGGGAGGGGAATGGTGAAATGAGGGTAAGGGAGAGGTTGGGGTGATATCTCTCTACACATTTAATCAGAGATGATGATGATGCTGATGCTGATGATTACGATGACGATGACATTAGGTAACGGTTATAGTTGGTCGTCACCATCATTATCATCACTTTCAGTTCACGTTCAGGTTTCTGCAATGTCAGGTTCTTTGTTCAGCTCCACCCCTTCTGGAGCTCATCGATCCTTTCTTTGTTGCTCTTATTGTTACGACCTTGTCTGTTCTCGAGGAGAACCATCCTAGATTACAGGCCCGGGGGTTTGTTCTTTGCTTATGGCTGACCAGTCGTTATGCCATAACAAAGATCTACATTTTCTATCAGTTATGTCTTAAGGATCAGGATCGGCGAGCCACTGCTGATCAAGACCCTGTCCCATCTCTCCGTTGGTACCCCCAGTAACAGTCCCCGTTTGGCTAAAGGGGCAGAGATTACCACAGTCACCATGGCAACGGAATATGATAATAAACTGTATTGCACACACGCTGATTTTTAGTTCCAAATAAGGACTGAAAAAATAGTAGCCGCCATAACCCGCTCCCAATCCGATACCATGCCGTTCGTGAACACCTTCATTACATCGGCTGCAAAGAACACCAACTTGGAGTTCTAGAGAGGGTGTAATGGAAGAAGAACTAGAAGAAGAAGAAGAAGAAGAAGAAGAAGAAAAAGAAGAAGAAGAAGTATTGAAGAACAAATTAGTCTAAAATTAGTATAGCCGGTCTGAGGGCGGTCTGTGGGCGCTCAAATTACAGTACAAAGACCTGAGTCGTTTCCCATGAGGGACAAATGAGGGTGAAGTTTTCAGTCGGAGACACTGTCAATAATCGCCGGTTTTGCTTTGGTCTGTGTGTTCTTGTAGCAGGGGACAAGCTGGGAGTTGGCTGCTAATTTGCAGTTGATATGTTGGTGTCTGTAGCACAGATACTGTCACGCTAGGTGAGTGTTTTACTGGCAAAAATGATCGTTAAAACACTTATCTATCACGTGCCTGGTCTAGAACTTTTATCCAGGACAAAGTTCTTTTGGCGAAAAAGCGCTCTCGAGTTCCGTGCGTGGGGAGACAGACTTTCGCTCCCTTCCCGGATGGCGAGAGTTAAGGTGTTTTGATGCAGAAGCAAGTGGTTTGTCCGTCGAGCGAAGCATGTAAACGGCTAGCCAGCCAGGTTCGTGCTAACGATGTAGTACGGTTTTGTCGACCGATGGTCTCGAAATTGGCCCATCTCTCGCAAAGAGTATCGGGTCTGCAGTATGTAATGTGCTATGTTGTGGGTGGCTAGGCTCTCTTCTCGTTCGCTAGAGCAGAGAGAGCCGCCGGCCGCGCCCGCCGGTTAAAGGAAGTGAAACGCCGCCGGGGTCGAAAGGGATCCGCTCTGAGCAGAGCGCTGTCTCCCTTGCCCCGCGTCGGTCTGTCGGTAGATATCCGACAAAGGTTCGGTGAAGAAAGCTATCTGGTTGATCCTGCCAGTAGTCATATGCTTGTCTCAAAGATTAAGCCATGCATGTCTAAGTTCACACTGTCTCACGGTGATACCGCGAATGGCTCATTAAATCAGTCGAGGTTCCTTAGATGACACGATCCTACTTGGATAACTGTGGCAATTCTAGAGCTAATACATGCTTACCAAGCTCCGACCCTCGTGGAAAGAGCGCTTTTATTAGTTCAAAACCCGCTGTTGGCGAGATTCTTCAGCTGCCGTGCGTGGAGCGGTGCTCCTCCCGGCCAATGAAGAAAGGTGCAAATGGGGTTGCCGCGCAGCATCACTGCGGAAAAGGTGGTAGAAAGAATAAAGCGAAGCAAACAGTCAAATCACGGCACCTCTGGTCTGGAGGTCGGTCACGTCTTGAGTGCAGTCATATCGGGTGAAATGCATGAACCGGCTTGTCCCAGAGGTTAAGACACTGCTGGCGAGACTCTTCAAATCCCGCGCGTGGAGTGAAGCTCCTCCCGGTCAAGGAAGAAAATGCGGAAAAGAAATAAAGGTTGCTGTGCGGCGCCGATGTGAAAAGGTGGTGGAAAGGATAAAGTGAAGTTTAATCGGTATGTTCAGTAGTATCGCTGCGAGAGCTACTCATAAACGGCACCTCTGCTCTAGAGGCCGGCCACGCCCGAAATACACCTACACTGGTGAAATATGCCTAAACCGACACACACCAGGGGGTGGAACTTGATGGCTAGACATGTCATGCCACCTCCGCTCTGGAGGTCGGTCACGCCTGATAAACACCCATACTGGTGAATTTTGCCTAAACCGGCTCACACCAGGGGTGAATCTTGAAGGCTATGCATGTCGAGGTAGCTCTGCTCTAGAGGTCGGTCACGTCCCAAACACGCCCATACTGGGATAATATGCCTAAACCGGCTGAACCCAGGGGTGGAAGTCACTAGTGGCGAGGATTCGTCCTCCTGGACAAAAGCTCCATCCTGGTCACAACTAGGAAGGGTAGCAGCCACGACCACAAAATGCTGAAGTCGGAGACACTGGACCAGTGCAGTCTAGATAGGCAACCACCTCTCACCCGGCGGGGATGTTTGCGTATCCTAATCATGCTGAGGTTTTCCGGTGAGAAAGTCCAACACTGGACTGGATGGGCAACCACCTCTCACCCGGCGGTGATACACGGGTGTCTCAAAACACGTCGAGGTTTTCCGGTGAGAAGGTCCAACTCTGGCCTGGGTGGGCTACCGCCTCTCACCCAGCAGGGATGCACTGATATCCTAAACACGTCGAGGTCTTCCGGTGAGAAAGTCCAACTCTAGACTAAACTGGTGCAACGAAAACCACGGTTTCACGCAATCCGCTTCAGAGACCCACCAAGAATACAGGCTAAAGCCATGCGATACTCTGAATCCCTTGTGGTCCTCTCGTGGATCTCGTGTGGTCCTTTCGGGGACCACACAGGAGACCACGGGACCTAACGAGGACCACAGGCGTAAATTCAGTAGGATCACAGTGCGGTTTTGGTGGTAGAAGCGAACGAAGAAGAAGAAGAAGTAGAAGAAGAAGAAGATCCAGGACAAAAACGCTATTATTATTATTATTATTATTGTTGTTGTTATCAAATTAATTTGGTTCACATTTGGACATTTGTTGGATTGACTGATTAAAAAAGTTAAGTTCAAGTTGTGAAGCAAAAGTTGACTGTCCTGGAGTGATGGCAGCAGTAGTCGGGTTGAGCCAGAATTAGGCTAAAAATCCGTCCTGGCTCTTAACGTAGGCTCCAAGTTAACATTGCTTGTGCAGATAGTCAACATGGAGAGGCTGGTCCCTGGTTACCCATGGATGTTGGCCGGGGTCTTCTAGAAGATGTTTCTCCTGGTCCATTCCAGGTCTTTAAAAAGACCATGCGAACTGTACTCATCATCATCATCATCATCATCATCATCATCGAGGTGTCGAGCCAAAAGACACAGAAATCATAGCCTAAGTGTAAACTGTGACATAGGACAAATAACGCCTGCTTCAGAGTCAACGCAGAAGAAGAAGGAAAGGAAAAAAAAGAAGAAGAAGAAGCAGAAGAATAAAACGAAAAAAAGAAACAGAAGAAGAAGAAAAAGAAGAAGAAGAAAAAGAAGAAGAAGAATAAAATGAAAAAAGAAGCAGAAGAAGAAACAGAAGAAGAAGAAGAAGAAGAAGAAGAAATGTGAGTGTAGTAATATAAGTTTTCTCCTGTCTTTTCTTCGTTTTTTTTCTTCTTATATACCTTCGTCGTCCTCTTCCTCTTCTTTTTAAAAATATTTATCTGAAGCTCACTACAGAAAACTTTACTATCTTCTTTTTCTTCTGGTTTGCCTAGAATAGATAAATGGCTTACTATCACGCTTGTACTTCTAAAAATGTATCCATTCACACATTTGGTGATATTTCTCGTTCTGGTGCCGTTCCCTTGGTTGGGTGCGTCCATTTCGGAAAGTTATTGAAATAGTGTATTTGCTCCGGTGCAGAGATCGATTGTCAGTTTTTGAAACGAAACCTCTTTAAAACAGTTCTCCAAAAAAAAAAACTATTCCCTTGTAAATAAGTTTTCAGAACAGGACATACGGAGGAAAAAAGCTAAGTTTTTTTTTTCCTTTTTTAGTTGTTAAATCAGCTTTCAAAGAAAGCAATCTCCAGTAATTCAACAGCCGAACAATCCTGGCAGAAATATTTTGAAAGCCCTGGTGGAGGTATTTGATGAACTGCTGGCGGCACTTTGTGAGCCCAAAGTACGACCAAAGTCAAGTGATTCGACAAGTGCAATCTATTTAACCCCAAACTGAGTAACAAGTGATAGCAAACATCACTGCGTACAGAGAGTGATGGAAATTTTCCTAACTAACATTTTCATTGTCAGCTGTGATAGTTTCCACCCTCGTCTGCGATAACTGGATTAATCCTAATGCTAATATTTAATCCTCCGGCAGCTTTCACTGAAAATGTGCTCCCCAAAATCAACATTTCTTTTAGTCATCTTCATCAGCTTTGACTCTTTCATCCTTTCGGTAAAGACGGGATTTTATTAACAAAGTTCTCTTTGTTTCCATCCTACACTTTATTTTCACATCTTTCATTTGCCAACTTTGTTTTCACATCTTTCATTTCCACCCTTTGTGATTCTATTTACATCTTTCTGCTTTCAGATGTTTTCTTCGGTACACACACTTCTGTTAATCGAATGTTATTTCCGACTTTTGTTATTTTCTCTGTTATCTGTTTTTTTTTTCTTCACCGTCGTTATGTTATTAAAATTTTAAGTATTGAAGTTATCACGGGGGAGTTGGGGGGGGGGGCAGTCTACAACCTGTGGCTGACGTGCTAGTGCCAGGGTTGGCGAACTACAGCCATCCCACCTCTCAGTTGGTAGCCCAAGGACCAGGCACAGAGGTCGCCATAGTCCCCATGGTGGTGGAGTCTGCAAAAGAAGTATTGCATCCTCCCTCCCCCGCATATGAACTTCAGACTGAAAAAATTAGCTGCCATAAAATTGTGTGTATGTAGTTAGTCATTTTATGTGTATGTAGTTAGTCATTTTATGTCTCTGTAGTTAGTCATTTTATGTGTATGTAGTTAGTCATTTTTATGTATATGTAGTTAATCATTTTTATGTGTATGTAATTAGTCATTTTATGTGTATATAGTTAGTCATTTATATGTGTATATAGTTAGTCATTTTATGTGTATGTAGTTAGTCATTTTTATGTGTATGTAGTTAGTCATTTTTATGTGTATGTAGTTAGTCATTTTATGTGTATGTAGTTAGTCGTTTTTATGTAGTTAGTCATTTTATGTGTATGTAGTTAGTCATTTTTATGTGTATGTAGTTAGTCATTTTTATGTGTATGTAGTTAGTCATTTTATGTGTATGTAGTTAGTCGTTTTTATGTAGTTAGTCATTTTATGTGTATGTAGTTAGTCGTTTTTATGTAGTTAGTCATTTTAACGTGTATGTAGGTACTTTATTGCTAATTATGTTTGTTATATGAGCAGCATATTTGCAGAATGTCTGCAAAAGAGTGAAAGTTGTATGATAAAGGGCAGAATATCAGACGGACCTGCGTGCCCAATTCTTAACCCTTTTGAAATAAAGATCAATCAATCAATCAAATCAATCAGTCAGTCAATCAGTCCTCATGAAAGATGGAGTGGTCAAGGGCAGAATGTAAGACCGGTCTGTGCGTACAATTCTTTACCCTTTAAAAATAAAGATCATTCATTCATTATTTCTCTCTCTCTCCCTCTCCCCCTCTCTTTCTTTCTGGTAGTGGATCCTGCCGAAGAAGCTCACTACGAGCAATAAGGAAAAGTGAAGAAGGAACGAAGAAGCTTTACTTTAAGACATGAGAAGCTGAGCATACAGGCTTGTCTGGTCGGCGTGGCCCACTCCCCATCCGTCATGAACCCTTTATCACAAGTTCCTCATTACAATAGTAGGTCAAGTGTCAGGTTCCAGTTACACGGGTATCTCACAGAATTACCATTTCGAGGAACTCTCCTGCTGGATTTTACATAAATGTCATCTTGAGAAGCTGTCCTCCTGATTTTTCTACAAAATTGTCATCTCAATGAACCTTCAGAGTATTCTACAAAATTACCATCTCGATGAATTCTTCTTCTGAGTATTCTACAACATTGTTATCTCGTTGAATTATTTGTCTTGGTACTCTACAAAATTGTTATCTCGATGAATTTTCATCCCCAGTATTCTACAAAATTATCATCCCGATGAATTTTCCTCCCTAGTATTCCACAAAAAGCCAGCAACCCTATCTGGTAAAAAAACTATCAGACTGCTACAGAAACGGAAGCAGGCTCACCTGCGCAAGAGCAGAAAAAAAGGCGAAGGACAGGCATTTGTGGAAAACCCTTGCGGAAGCCCCATGTGCCCTGGGCACTTAAGGTTCAGAGAGAGAGAGAGATTCCACAAAATTGTCACCTCGATGAATTCTCCTCCCTAGTATTCTATAAAATTATCATCTTGATGAATTCTCATGCGAGGATCCTATAAAAGTATCATTTAAAGGAACTCTCTTATTTTTATTGCACTTGTTGTTGATAACAGGAAAAATAGAAGGAAGAAGATCAAGAGGAAGACCAAGAGAAATAATACTGGATAGTCTGACGGGATGGTGTGAGAGGAGATCACCAACTGAACTGATGGCCTGCATGAAGGATCGCGTACTCTGGAGAAGCATAATAGCCAACGCCAGTCGGCACGGCACATGATGATGATGATGTTGTTGATATCTCCCTTCTACTTACTCTTGAACCCAGAGTGTTCTCTGACAGCCGACGTTAGTGTAAAGTTCCTCAGGATAGAAGATGATATGTTTCTAGTTTCAGGAACAGATTAGCTGTAAGCGAAAGCCATCAAAGATCGCCAACAACCATTAAGACTCATACTCAGGATTAGAGCTACAGACCTGTGTGACCATACAGAAAAAACTTCTACATCCCGTAACATTTGCATGTCCTAGGTATGTGAAGTGTTAGTGCCTTCACATTTCTAGGCGTCTGAGCTAGAGTGGGTTGACCACGGTGCCGGTTCATTCATTCATTCATTCATTCATTCATTTCCATGTCCCTTGCGGAACTTTGCCTCCCTGACAGCTCTCCTGTAGGCCTCTCGGTTGTGAACAAGATGCCCTGCTGCTGATGCATCCATTTGCAGATTATCAACGATGTATTGCAGCCATCCTCGCCTTGGTCTTCTTCTCTTTCTTTTTCCCATTATATACCCTTCCAAGACGGTCTTCTCTAGATTATCATGACGTTTAATGTGTCCAAAATATTTAAGTTTTCTTTCTTTAATCCTCTTTTCTAGCCGGCCTTCTTCAATATTAAGTTCTTGTAATATGGTTATATTTGTTCTTTTTTGTGTCCATGATATTTGAAAAACTCTTCTGTAGCATTTACATTCAAAGGCATTTATGTGTTTCTCAGCTGTTTTGTTGAGTGTCCCGTTCTCAAGAGCATATGTTGCGATAGGAAAGACGCATGCCCTTAAAAATCTTATTTTTGTGGTTCTGTCTGTTCCTCTCCACAGCTTCTTTACTTCTTTTACTTTTTGAAGAGTGATAGATGTCCTCCTTTTTAATTTCCCTCATTCTATCTCCATTATTAGTTAGTAGTGATCCAAGTTATTCAAAACTCACCACCTCTTCCAATTTTTCCTCATTGATAAATATATCACCTGCCTTGTTTGTTTTGTCAGTTGTCATCAATTTAGTTTTCTTCGCATTAAGATAGAGGTTTTGCTCTTCACTGTTCTTACGGACTGACATAATTAGTTTTAACATTCCTTTTTGTGTTGTGGACAGTAACAGTATGTCATCATCCGGTAGGTTAAAAAAAAAAAAAAATCCGCCTCAGTGGGAAATCGAACCCGGACCGTCTTATCGACAGACCAGTGAGAGACTAGGTAGTAAAACATGAAACTCCCCGTTACAAAGGCAGGAAACAACAAATAACTCCTCAGAAAGGAAGAGACGTATTCCAACCTACCCCGACCCTTTGTTATAAAATAGGCGTCCATGCTTCTAACGAAGAGCTTTTTTAGTCAAAATATTGGTTTGTTTTAAATAAAAATTCCAATCGTAGGTCTTTCAAATCTTATTTTGACGCCCGTTGTATTTTTCTGTAGGAGATAAAGAAGAGTAGAGAAGTAACTCAGAAAGAAAATTTAGAAAAGAACAGAAGAAAAAGATCCAGTAACATCCTGGACATACGACTCTAGAACTTTTGAAGAGTTGGGTCTGAAATTTTCGTGAAAATCTAGGTCACTTACAGTCTGCGCTATCATCTTTCCGTTCATTAAATCACGCGGGCTAAGGGAGAGCAGTCGATTTTCCACATGTGACTGCTCCTTTCATACGAAACCGACGTTAAGAGTTGCCGGCCTTTTCAGAAAGCGGAAGAAACGCGAGGAGTAAATGGCCAGCGTTGGAGCCGAGTCCATTCTGGAGCCACTGTTCCGTTAAAGAGCAGATACCGTCATTCTCGTCAAATGACAAAAAGACGTAAGTCAGATTATTTAAGTTACTGAAGACAAAAGATGACATTGTGACAATGACTGGCAAATATGAACAGTGCGCAAGTGATGTTAAATGGCAGTTTTCAAAACTCAGCTTTCAAACAATTGCGGAACGTCATCATTGTCTGATGCTGTAGGAAGGTTGGTGGTAAAGAACCCTCAGTTCTTTTTCTTCCTCCTCTTGAAGGTGCACTCAGCCTGGCTGTATCCTGTCCATTCTCGTATATTTTCTACATCTTTATCTCCCCCCGCCCTCTCTCTCTCTCTCTCTCTCTCTCTTCCTTTCACCTTTCTTTCTATGGCGGATTTCATTATATTATTATGTTTTTTTTTATATTGTCAAAGTATTTTGTTTTCTCGATTTATATTTCTTTAAGAAGTTCATATTGCGCTTGAAGTTGTTTCTAGTACTTGTGCATGTGTTCTTGTTTATTCCGCATATATTCTGCGGAATATGTTATAGGTTATGTGTGTGTGTGTGTACAAGGAGAGCTGGGCTGGGCTGGGCTCCAATCAGTGGATTTGAACAGGATCATCAGCTTTTGAGTGTGGCTGATGAATTGACTGAAAGGCTATCTTTAATTTTTTTTTATCATCTTCTTGTGCCATGTCCACATTATAATTATGGTTATAAGTATGGTTATAATTATGGTTATAATTATAGTTATAATTATAGTTATAATTCTTCTCCAGCTTGCCTTGCCCGTTGATTTCACAGAGTTCCCGGTCAGATTGAATCTAGTCCACTTGTTATTGCCGGCCACGCCCATCTTTATTTTAGCCTCTCTCTTGATTATATTTCCTTCTGCTTCTCTCTCTAGTGTGCTTCCACTGAGGGATAATGGAAGAGGATAAACAGACAAAGATGGACGATACGGAAGTGATGAAAGGGGATAGACCAAGAGGTAGAGCTGGACAACGATGGCGAGACAAACTGGAAGAAGATATACGGGCTTGTGGAACCTGGCAAGGAAAAATTAAGAACAGAGAGGACTGGAGATGTATCTTGTCTGCCGCTGTGAGCCTAAATGGCCCGGAAGGTTGTCAATTCAGCAGATGCAAAAAGGAGAAGAAAAGAAGAAGAAGAAGAAGAATGCTTTCCACTGTTGTATTATGACTTTTGACATTTCAGAAACATTTAATCCATCTGGATGTTATATTTATTCCTGCAAAAAGCCATAAATATAAAATGATAGAAACTAAACAGACAAAAAAAAAATCATTTATTTGGGACATATGATAACAGATGATGGGGAAATGTGACGCGGAAGGTAATAGAAGAATAGGAGGAATCACGTTCACTTTTAACAGACTTGGTAAAAAAAAGCTCTTGCGTGGAAACATCTAGAAATGCAACAGAGCTGAGAGTCATCACATGATATGTGTACCCCCCCCCCCCCCCCCACAGTGATACGTGATGAAATAGCGGAGAGTCATCAAATGTTATGTGTACTCCACACTGTTTTGTGGTGTGGAAGTGTGGATACAAAGTTCTCAAGTGGAAACGACACCTTGGAGTGCGGATATGGAGATGGATAGCGCCGGGGTTACGCGGACAGAAAATGAAACAAAGAAGGAAATACTAAATCAAAGTAAATTGAAGAGGGAAATTATATTTTGCTACATTCTGCTTATCCTATATTGTTATATCATCTCGGAGGTTTTCTGCAACTTCAGTGAGAGAGAGAGAGAGAGAGAGAGAGAGACGAAAGAGATAGAGAGACAGAAAGAGAGCTTTTCGTCTTTGAAGAGAAATTTGAAGTAAGATATAATATTTGTCGCTTATTTTCCTACAAGTTTGAAAACCCTTGGTATAGACATATCCTATATTGAATGTAACATAGTAATGCAAATAACATTCTTGATAACATACTGCAAAATGTCAGCCACGGAAGTGAAACTTTTGCAAACTCAACAAAAATTCCATTTAATGACCTCTTCGACCCTTTTGTTTCCCCTTAACTCTTATACCAAACTTACATACACATTTTCTACCACTGCCTTGATAATAGTACAAGAGATTTTCCTTTTCAACTATTTCGTATCAATTTTTTTTATTTCACAACAACCGCATACAAAGTATCACACACGTCCATAATAGTACATTGCCGTTCCCCTCATTTCCGCACTGAGACCATAACGGATGCCTCCCACTCTGTCATTATTTTAACGTGCGCTCGCTCTAGAGCTCCCGATATTGAACATCTTCTGGAGCTGAATGTTACGAAACTTGCTTCCATTGTGCTCTTTGCTGTTCTGAGAGGAATTACTTGGAGATCGGAGCGCAGGAGTAATTTAGTCGATAGAGAACTGTTTTATCATGAGAAGGATTTCCTGCTTTTGCTATCCCGTTTTCTCTGGCACATTAAGAAAAAAAGAGACAACAAAAACTGCTACCTGACTATTGTATGTGCAGAAACTGTCTCAGCAACACTAGAATACCCGTTCACGTGGACAAGCACATTAGAGCGCTCAGTTGTCAATGCAGTAACAGAAAGCAGAATTGTTATCGTAAACACATGTGCCACAAATATGAGAGAAAGCCCTAATTCACCTAATTAAAGATGGGTTCAGCATCAAAGAAATTCAGTATTTAAACATTTGGCGGCAAGTAATTATAATGTCAAATTAGTCCACAAAATTCCCAGAGAGACAACATTACTTTTATCTGTCACGTGCCCTCGCGGATGGGCTCGTCCTGTCTGACAGTCGAAATAACGCTACAGAGCTAATACGGCAATCTGTACATTTTGTGTTTGAAAGCTCACAAGTTCAAAACAAAGTTAAATGTTTCAAATGTGCTGATACCAGCTTTTGTCGTTGCAGTGATATCTTCACAGTTTTTCTTCACATAGGCTGGGTAACGGAAAGAGAGATGAGGAAAGAATTTTATTTTCAAAAGGGCGAAGGCAAGCAGGCCAGTCTGACACTTAGCCTTTTATCTTTCAAATTTCGTTCAACTTTCAAGAATTCAAAGAGAAATAGATTCACAAAAAGCAGGAGTAAAATTCACAATGAGAAAACTTTTGTATTCATCATCTGATCTGAGACTTCAGCGATGCATGAGTTCATGAGATTTTATTAAAGAGAAAGGGAGAAAGAGTGAAAGAGAGAGAAAGTGAAATAGAGAAAAAAGGGGTGACAGAGAAGGAACATGAGAGATTAAAAAAGAATAGAAAAGAAAGAAAGAAAAAAAGAAAGAAAGATAGAGAAAGAGAAAGAAAGAGAGAGAGAGAGAGAGAGAGAGAAACAGAGAGAGAGAGAGAGAGAGAGAGCGAAACAGAAAAAAAAGAGAGAAACAAAGAAAAGAAGAAATAAAGGTGAAGAGGAAGAAAGAATACATACATGAGACATGAGACAGACAATTAGATAGACAGCCAGACAGACAGACGAAGAAAAACAGAGAAAGACAGACAGACAGCCAGACAGAGGCAGAGAGATAGACATAGAGACAGACAGACAGAAATATACATAGGCAGAGAGAGAGAGACAGACAGGCAGCCAGACAGACAGACAGACAGACAGACAGACGAGCAGACAGAAAGAGACAAACAGAGAGATACAAATTGAGAGAGAGAGAGAGAGAGAGAGAGAAAGAGAGAATTAAAATAAATATTAGTCTTGTCTACATTCTGAACGTCTAGAAACATGTCCGGAGATACAGCCTATAATCACTGACACAATCCGCCAAACCTGACCAATAAAATCACATTTCTTGTCATGTTTTTTATCCTACATTTCATGACAACTCGAGTTATTATGATACAGACAGGATACATTTATTTACAATGAAATATCATAGTATCTGATAACTACATACCCTCCAGGATGTATTCAAGCTTTGGTAATCTGCCTTCCCAGCACTTTAGCACGTCATGTGACACCTAAAAATAACCTCGGTACCCATAGTGTCTGCTTTTTCTCCAAAGTTTCGTAAGAAATATCCGGGTATAGTTTTGAATGTGACAAGAATAGAACAAAGATGGCCAGTAACAGCTACAAATGGAACTAATTATTGAGTTTAACAAGAGAAAGAGTATTTGAAGTACCGGAACTAAAAACCAATAGGAGGTCTTTAAGGATTTGGTGGAGCTGATGGAAAGGTCTTGATAGTTCGCGTCAGCTTAGAAACGGAACAAATATATTACGATTTTTATTTCAAAGGAAAGGATAGATGAACTAATTTCTATCGTTTAGAGTCAAAGTCATTCCAGTGTTATCGCTATAGTACCGTGTCAAAGTCTTCTTCTTCTTCTTCTATCTCCATGGAATACGAGCTGGTGTTCTTGCTGCTGTAGCTGAGGCACAGCATCGTGTCGGTTTGAAAAGGATGTGGCAGCTATCTTTTTTTCAGTCCCAGAGTGCAGCAAGGGGGGGGGGGGGTTGCAGCGCTTCTTTAACAGACCCCACCACCATGGGGACTATGGCGATCCCTATCCTATTAGATAGGCTAGGCCTGTTACTGCCGGTGCCATCGAAGAGGTGGTACAGGGTCTTGGTCAGCTATGATAAGGTAACCCTGACTTGAGCATGCCGGCTATGAGTCGCTGATTGCCAAAATGGACATTGTCTTCACCCCCCCTCCCCCCGATTAATTAGACACAAACAATCCAATTTTATCGCCGTGTTACCGTGTCAAAGTTTATTTAGACAAATACAATCCAGTTTTATCGCTGCCATACTGTGATATTCTTTACTTAGGCAAGAAATTCGAATATTCCTTCTTTCTTTTTAATACTGATCATAGCGTGATTAGTCGATGAGGCTTGTCTACTGGTAGAGTGCGTCGGGGTTTGTGGTCGACTGTTTCTAGTCGACCCTAGCTGTAATTATAAACACCCCATACGCGAGTGATGAAGAAAATTGGTCTAGGAGAATGTAGGTTATATGTCTTGCAGAACGAAGTGTACTACACAAATGACAATCGCAGAATAAAGGGTAATGAGATATACGAGGTGTGTCTAAAAAGTTGGGTGAAAATTCCAATATCTCAACGGCAACATGGGGCCAGGTGGGTGGCCATGCACATGGTTATTCAGAGACAAGTCGAGAAGCGCCACCTAGCATGGAGTAAACTTGACCGACAGGGTAAACCCACTGCGTACAGTCGAACGTAATTAGTACGAAAGGTAAGATAACAATGCAATGGAACAACAAGTGAACGTTAAGTTCTGCTACAAAATGGAGAAAACGGCGACGGAGACGTGTGAAATGTTAGTGCAAGTGTAAGGGACGGAAGCCGTGAACAGAAAATGTGTTTACGACTGGTTCAAACGGGCAAGCGGAAGATCTGTTCCCGATTTGTGCCGCACAAGCTGACAGACGAACAGAAAGCAAAACGGATGGAAAAAACCTCTGGAGATTTCATTACCACGTGTGACCAGGATCCATCCTTTCTACGAACTATCGTCACAGGTGACCAGGTCGATCTGGAATCTTTCTTCTGTTTCCCCGCCTAAAAAGCGCCAAGAAAGGCGCACGCTTTGCGGACGTGGTGGTAATCCAAGAACGTGTGACAGCGGTTCTGCTATCGATTCCTAAAGAGCCCTTTGCTGACAGTTTCCAGAAGCTTTATGAACGTTGCCAAAAGTGTGCTGTGAAGGACGGCGATTATTTTGAAGGTCAATAAAGGTAATTTGTTTGTATCGTCTGTTTTGTTTGCTTTCTGGTACCATTCTCTGAACTGTTTAGACACACCACGTACGTTGAAGACCGACTCTATGAACACGTGACTCTGACAAGAGAGACAAATAACGAAAAAAAAAACAGGAAAAAAAATCAGCTGAAATATAAAATACAAGAAAGAACAATTCGCCCAGGTTAATAATGAAGGCGTTTTAATAATCTTCGATACACTTCACGTAAATACGTAAAGGACAGTGGTTGAAACAAATAAGAAGTGAAATAAATAAATAAATAAAAAGTAGGGAAAGGAAATAATAAATATACAACGAAACAAATGAAAAAAAGAAGAAATATAAAAAAAAACAAAACACCGAAGCAGACAAGAAATAGACGTAATAAATTTTTTAAAAAATGAAACAAGCAAAAATAAACCGAAATAAATATATAAATAAATAATTATAATGCATTCTGTAACACGCCTAAGGACGTTATAAAAGTTATAGTAATAGTTAGATGTATAAATTCATTGGATGCCAGTAAACTGTGAGCAACAAATTTACCGAGGCGTGGGAGGAGGGAGTAGAGTGGAAATGTTAACAAAACAGGAGACACAACTAGCAAAACAGGAGTAGAGACGATGTAACAGGTAACCTGAAGGCAGGAATACTAACTGAAATACAAGCAGGAATGCTGTTTGATAGGCAAACAGACAGACAGACAGACAGACAGACAGACAGACAGACAGACTTGGATAGATAGATAGATAGATAGATAGATAGATAGATAGATAGATAGATAGATAGATAGATAGATAGATAGATAGATAGATAGATAGATAGATAGATAGATAGATAGATAGATAGATAGATAGATCATGAGTTTCAAAATATCTAGTGACGGGCCTCATATAAACTAGCCAGTTCTTGTAGAACTATATAATATACTTAAAGAAATTTTATTATTAACTGTTGGAGCTGTACTCATCCTCTCGCAGCATGAAACTTATCATATCTGGGCTAACAACATTTATTTCATAACATAAATTATTTTAGACATATGACTTAACAAATCAACTGAGAAACACATAAATGTCTTTGAATGTAAATGCTGCAGATGAGTTATTCAAATACCATAGACACAAAAAAGAACAAATATATCCATATTACAAGAACTTAATAATGAAGAAGGCTGGCTAGTAAGGAAGATTAAACAGAGAAAACTGAAATATTTTGGACACATTACACGTCATGATAATTTAGAGAATACTGTATTGGAAGGGTACATAACGGGAAAAACAGAGGAAGATCAAGGCGAAGATGGCTGCAAGACATCGTTGATAATCTGCAAATGGATGCATCAGCAGAGGGCATCTTGCTCACAACCGAGAGGCCTACAGTAGAGCTGTTAGGGAGGCAAAGTTCCGCAAGAGACACTCACTCACTCACTCACTCACTCACTAACGCACTCACTCACTCACTCACTCACTCACTCACTCACTCACTCACTCACTCACTCACTCACTCACTCACTCACTCACTAACGCACTCACTCACTCACTCACTCACTCACACTCACTCTTTCTCTCTCTCTCTCTCTTTCTCTCTCTCTCTCTCTTTCTTCGTCAGCTTTTCGAATCATTAAGGCTTATTACTACAGATAAATTTCGCCTCCAGTTCTCCCTATTCCTAATCTTCTCTCTCCAGTTGGTGTCACCAGTCTCCTTGCATATCCTCTTCTATGTAATCACTCAGACTCCGTACTGGTCTACCTTTCAGTCTTGTTTCCCCTCATCTCTTGTATATACATCTTTTTAGTTTGTTCTCTTCCATTATTTCTACATTGCCCAACCCACCTAAGACAGACAAACACAAAAGGAGACATACAGTCAGAGAAAACAAAAATCTGGTTGGAAATGTTAACATTTCAACGTCCGTGCATCCATTGTGTGGTGATAACATACTGTCCAAAAAAAATAATAATAAACGCAACAAATACCATGTTGCTATTTAAACTGAAGTTTGCTGATCAGACAAGGGAAAATTGCCTGAAACGTTCACTTTGACATCAACTTCATGTGCTGACCTGAATTGTACTCAGCAGATGATTCATGAGCACAGAAAAGCGACACTAGTCAAAACAGAATTTTTGACAGTAACTCATGACAGGTTCATGAGAATCCCATGAAACTTACTGAACCCAAAACTCACTGACCATATTATTGAATGCCTATAAAAGATTGACGCTCCTCGAATCAATTCATTTGAAAATTCAATGCTCAGGTATGGCTCATCTCACTACAGAACAACGACTTATCATCATTGAACGTTTACAGACTGGACAGTCACAAAGTGTAGTGGCAAGATAAAGTGGCCATTGGAGACGATTTCAAGAAACTGACTCAGCTGCAGACCGGCTGCGCAGTGGAAGACCCATAGTCACAACGCCTGCCGAAGACTGCTTCATACGGCTGCGTCACTTCAGGAATCGATTTGCATCTGTGTCCTCAACAGCCCAGTCAATGACAGCAGCTCATTGAATTTCAGATCAAACGGTCAGGAATCGGCTGCACGACGCTGGTCTTTGTTCTAGAAGACCCTACAGTGGTCCTGTTCTTACGGACTGGCATCGCCAGAACCGACTGCAGTAGGCGAACCAGCATCGTCAATTGTGAATGATTGGAGAAGGGTTTGGTTTAGTGATGAATCATTCTTTCTGGTCCAGCGATACGATAGACGGAGAAGAGTTTACCGCAGAGTCCATGAGCGCTACACCCAGAACTGCGTGGATGAGGGTCCTCCACATGGTGATGGAGGTGTACGGGTGTGGGGGACGACCAAGTTCATGGGAAGAAATGACCTGGTGCAAACTGAAGGACGCTTGAATCCCCAACGATACGTCGCTGAAATTCTTCGTCCTCACGTCCTTCAACTTCTGACTGCACTAGGGTCGATTTTTCAGCAGGATAACGCTCGACCTCACGTGGCACAACTCACCACCCAGTTCCTCGCTGACAACAACGTCCAGACCATTCCGTGGCCATCCATATCATCAGACATGAACATAATAGAACGCTCATGGGATGAATTCAACAGACAAGTCCGCCACCGATACCTGGCGCCAACCAATCTCCGACAGTTGTCTCTTGCTCTGCGGGAAGAGTGGGCAGCCATCCCACAACAACAAATCCAATGGTTAATCGGATCCATGTCAAGGAGATGTCGTTCTCTGATACAGGCCAGATGAGACCATACACCTAACTGAAACGGATGCCTCAGTCGCAAAGAATAAAAGCCCAAACCAAATTTAATGATCATCATTGTATTGTTAAAGTCTTTAATTTTCTTCGTGCCAAGATTGAAACATTAATTCCGTAAAATAAAATTGTGATACAAGTTTGAAATTTGGTGTCCATTACGACTACAGTAGTGTTGCGTTTCTTTTTTTGAACAGTATATATGTAATGAAATTTCAAAATGTCTAACTATATAAATTTATATTGAATTTATCCACTGATTTTTAAAAAAAGTATATTTGGCTTATATAATTATAAAAGTTGGTTTTCACTGATATTTTTATTTTACAACTTTTACCTCTTTTTTACTTCTCTTAGTAGCCATGTTTGCTGTTCACTGATTGATGAAAAGTGATGGAACGCGCTGCATATCAAGCACTCTACAATCTCCGTGATAAATATATACCGATATATGTTATTATGTTCTTGGAAAAAATATAATGCAAGAACCATAATTTCAGATTACATATCCTATCTCTCTTACACCTTAAACAAAGTTTAGAGACTGTCACTGGAGAGAGAGACATATTTTCTCTTGGTAACGATTTACTATGACTGAATTGCTTACATGGAGCAGGGGAAGTAATTTCGTAATTATCGTAAATTTCGTCTTTCGATGTTCTATATTTCTAGGTACTTCAGTGCGTCAATAGATGCCAAGAGATTCTAATTAGGATATAGAGTCAGGGTGGGTGAGTGAGCGGGTGAGTGGGTGGATGAGGAGAGAGAGAGAGGTGAGATAAGAAGGAGATCTTTACATCATCACTCTCTTGTCTTGTTGTGTCTTGACTTGTCTTGTCCTGTCCTGTCTTGTCTTGTCTTGTCTCCTTCCATCTTTACACCATCACTCTCTTGTCTTGTCTTGTCGTGTCTTGCCTTGACCTGTCTTATCTTGTCTTATCTCCTTCCACGTATACCTTTCAGTGTTGAGGGGACAAATAGACGTCTTGAGAGGGAAGAGCGACCTGCTTCATGTAATGGGATATTTAAGGTTTTCCAAACGTCCTCTATCCACCTCTTGCCTGAGTCACATCTCCCTCTGTTTCTCTAATGTTCACGCATTTACTGAACTGTTCTCTTTCCGGGAATTCCTGTTCATATTCAAATGTATATTTGCTAATTTTAAAAAATCGAAAACTTACATTCCACAAAACACACCATACTTAGTATTCACAGCATAAATGTATTTCGACACGAAATCTTTCATTTTATTGTGCTGATATTTTCAGTAATAGAAAGTCGAGGCACATTTCAATCTTGTATTGATGGAGCGTATATGCAAAGCAAAAGAAACCTATTTGTACCCACAATAAAAAGTTTGAAGACCGCTTTTCCAACGCCCATTGGCATTTGTTTAATATCATAGTTTCCGTTAGTGAAAGTGAGTCAATTATATACTTCAGCATGAGCGCTCGGCCGATATCTGAAGCTAACAAAACTCAGCGATATGAATCTATCGATGGCATGCAAGCTTTGAATAAAAGTTCAGCTTTACTCAGGTAACAATTACTGTTTTGTATGAACTAGTGTCTCTCTCTCTGTAATGAAATATAATAGAAAAAAAAATGTTTAGTTTCTTGTACAACATGAAAATCGTGACACTTCATTCAGTCATGATCTGATTTGAAGACGTCGAGTTTTCTGCAAGTGCTCAGAGGTTCTCAGAAGAAGCAAACGATTAGAGCAAGCTTTGAAATAAAAACGGAAACAAAAACAAGAATACAATACAAGATATTAACGCAAACAGTATAAGCGTTGTTTTGTTCTTCAAGAAAATTATTTTTCTCGTTTTTTTTTTTAAATACTCTATTTACGACATCAACAAATTGACTCGGCACGAATCTTTACCTAATGACCCAAAAAACCCGAGGCTGAAGATGGAAATCTGTAGATACTGGCGTGCCACTCATAATATGGTCCTGTAAAATATGTCTCAGAAGAATATGAGACTTTGATCTGGAGTTACATCTTCAGCGTTGCTTGTGCGACCATATTTTATAAGTAAGAATAACATATTTTGACCTGGTGCATGTGTGACCATATTTTGTATGTAATAATAACATATTTTGACCTTGTGCATGTGTTCCGTTCATTTCGAAGCAAGCACTGTCTAGTCAACAATACTCACAGATTAGAAAGGTGTCGAAGGTGAAGGAAAATATGGGCACTAACACCATATCCCCTAGGTGCCTTAAGAAAAGCTTAAAAGATGTTGGATATAAAAGAAAAACTGGCATGATGTAGTAATAGCTTTTACTTTTTGGTTGTTAAAACTGCTATAAGAATATATTGTATAGTCACTACAGTTTACAATAGCTGATACTGTGTCTGTTTTATTCATTCATCCAGCTTTCCCCAGCCATTGAGGCTCATCGCTGTAGAAAAGACTTCTCCTTTTCTCCCTGTTCTTAGTCTTCTCCTGTCAGCTGTCCCTTCCGAGGGCTCGTAGGTCTTCTTCCAGGCTGTCATGCCAGGTTATTTTGATCTGTCCCTGTTTATCACTTCTGTATAAACCCTCTTTGTCTGCCTATTCTCGTCCGTCCTCTCCGAGTGCCCGAGCCGTCTCTGCCTCTTGTATTTCGTAGTGGTAGTTATAAGTGGAGACTGGAACATCGCGAGTCTATAAAGTGTTAATACTCCTCTTTTCAGTTACCAAGCTACAATTTTAAAAAAAAATTTTTTTTAGACACCTGTCTACGAATGGTTCGAATGAAAAGGTAACCAGACGTGAAACTGATCACACAGTTCTGTAGTCGCCAAACAGATCAAGGAAAATATGGACTCTAATAACATACCCCTAGGGTCCCTACATGGCGTGATAGAGTCATCGCTACCGGTTACAACACGAAAAATTGGATCAGTTTTTCCTCTCCCAAAACAAGGGAAAAAGCTTTGCTAGACTTTACGTTTATACAGCTTGAAAACCGCTCCTTTATGTTGTTTTGATGTTTCGGGTGCAAAGGTTACAAATGTGGTGCTTGCTTTAATTTTAAATAAAGGTGGCTTAAATATTAACTGGAGGCAAAGACGCTGCCTGATGGAGGAAAACTAGGCTATAGTCAGAAGAAAAAGAACAAGAATAAAAAGTAGACTATAGTCAGAAAAAAAGAACATGGAGGAAAAGTAGACTATAGTCAGAAGAAAAAAAAGAACATGGAGGAAAAGTAGATTATAGTCAGAAAAAAAGAACATGGAGGAAAAGTAGGCTATAGTCAGAAGAAAAAAAGGACATGGAAGAAAAGTAGACTATAGTCAGAAAAAAATAACATAGAAGAAAAGTATACTATAGTTGAAAGAAAAACAGAACACGGAGGAAAAGTAGACTATAGTCAGAAAAAAATAACATAGATGAAAAGTATACTATAGTTGAAAGAAAAAAAGAACATGGAGGAAAAGTAGACTATAGTCAGAAGAAAAAAAAAGATGGTGGAAAAGTAGACTATAGTCAGAAGAAAAGGAGAAACCTGTAAAAAAAAAGTAGACTATAGTCAGAAGAAAAGAACATATTAGAAGGAAGAGAAGAAATCTGGGAAGAAAAGTTGAAGATAGTGGGAGAAAAAGATGAACATGGAGTAACAGAAGAGAATATGAATGACCTAGGTCAGACTAGGTCAGATAATGCTGGATCATGAGCTCAGAGGATATATTTTATTTTCTAGTTACTTCCCTTCGTTCTTGACACTGAATTCATCATTATCATGTGCCATCGCCACAGCAAATAATACCTGCAATGGATATGAACTTCTCTCTAATGCAGAGATTGCAGAATTGTTCAGACTCTGTTTTCCTGTCTGCTAATATCAAGTTAATAAAGGTAGATAGAGGTGTATGGTGTAGTTTTTTATTATTTAAACCAGTTTTACTGCAGTCGCCATCCCTTTTATCTGATATCAAATTATCTCTATCGATGTCTTGATATTTCGTCGCCTGTATTCATTTCCAATGATATTTTAATCATATTGTTATGCCTTTCAACATACTTAAACTAATTCAGATGTCATGTTGTAAAATATTGTCTTCAATTTTTTTCTCACTTTAGTGGACTTTTCTTCAATTTTTTTCTCACTTTATTTAACTTTTCCTCAATTTTTGTCTCACTTTAGTGAATTCTTCTTCAATTTTTTTCTCACTTTAGTGGCCTTTTCCTCAATTTTTTTCTCACTTTAGTGGCCTTTTCTTCAATTTTTTTCTCACTTTAGTGGCCTTTTCCTCAATTTTTTTCTCACTTTAGTGGCCTTTTCCTCAATTTTTTTCTCACTTTAGTGGCCTTTTCTTCAATTTTTTTCTCACCTTAGTGGCCTTTTCCTCAATTTTTTTCTCACCTTAGTGGCCTTTTCCTCAATTTTTTCTCACTTTAGTGGACTTTTCCTCAATTTTTTCTCACTTTAGTGGCCTTTTCCTTAATTTTTTTCTCACTTTAGTGGCCTTTTCCTTAATTTTTTTCTCACTTTAGTGGCCTTTTCCTCAATTTTTGTCTCACTTTAGTGGACTTTTCTTCAATTTCTTTTCTCACTTTAGTTAACTTTTCTTCACATTTTTTCTCACTTTAGTGGACTTTTCTTTCAATTTTTTCTCACTTTAGTGGACTTTTCTTCGATTTTTTTCTCACTTTAGTGGCCTTTTCCTCAATTTTTGTCTCACTTTAGTGGCCTTTTCCTCAATTTTTGTCTCACTTTAGTGGACTTTTCTTCATTTTTTTTTTCTCACTTTATTGGACTTTTGTTAACATAATGTTTGTACATTAGTTTCCCCTGTCTTCACAAACTACATTATCGTTTCTGTACATCCACGTCATTAGGGCCTCAGTTTTCATTCATGCTCTTTTCTGACTGTATGACTACATCACGGAGGAAAAAAAAATGAATGAACTTTATTTTGGTAAGAGTGAAATGATTTGGTATAACAGTATATGGGTTAGTATGAGGAAGACCTAGACTTACTTAGAAAAGAGAAATTATGACAGTGCTCAGAGACAAGGGATACACACGGAAGGAAGCAGATCACACATACAGTCATCCAGCACTAGATCACACATACAGTCATCCGCCACTAGATCACACATACAATCATCCACCACTAGATCAGACATACAGTCATCCGCCACTAGATCACACATACAGTCATCCACCACTAAATCACACATACAATCATCCACCACTAAATCACACACGCAGTCATCTACTACTAAATCACACATACAGTCATCCGCCACTAGATCACACATACAGTCATCCACCACTAGATCAGACATACAGTCATCCACCACTAGATCACACATACAGTCATCCAACACTAGATCAGACATACAGTCATCCAGCACTAGATCAGACGTACAGTCATCCAGCACTAGATCAGACGTACAGTCATCCAGCACTAGATCACACATACAGTCATCCACCACTAGATCACACATACAGTCATCCAGCACTAGATCAGACATACAGTCATCCGCCACTAGATCAGGCCGCATATTAAGCGTTGAAGCCCGTATGACATTTTTCTTCTATCAGACTAAAAAAAAAAACACTCAACCTCTGCGCATAAAAAAATATGGTACCTGGGGAGGCTGGACTTAAGAGACAGAATTTCTGCCATGACTTCGTTCCCTTTCCGGGTATCACAATTTTTCGACCAGACCAGCATTGACGGCTTCGCTTTCAAAGACTTTTCTAGGGGGGTGCAAGATAGCGAAGTCTATTAATGCGCTGTACTCTCGTGGCTGGACGGGAGCTCGCCCTACCGTAGTCCGTGGTTCAAATCCCAGGTAATTCTCTTCTAATTTTTTTTTCCCACTCAAGTCAAGAAGAGTTTTGTCTGATTTTTTTTCCAGGTTTAAGCATACAACACTGTCTTCTGTTACTCTGCTATTCGGAAGCCTCGTTGTTTCCTATTTTAACAAATTTTGTATCAATTACTAACTCAGTCAAAACTTTCTATTCGTGTGCAGTCTTAAGTCATGAAAGATAAATGTAACATAAATAGCGATAACGATTCGCTGAGTTTTGAAAACCGCTGCTGGAAAGAAGGAAACGCCTAAATGAAAGAGAAGAAAAGGAGGAGGAAAAATTGTGAACAGCCCTGAGACTAAGATTTCAGTAGGTAATGGTAAGCAGCTGAAACATGTATCAACGAGGAAAACTTGGAAGAAGTGGAGAGTTTTGAATATCTTGGATCACTACTAACTAATAATGGAGATACAATGAGGGAAATTAAAAGAAGGGCATCTATCGCTCTTCAGAAAATAAAACAACTAAATAAGCTGTGGAGAGGAACAGACAGAACTAGAAAAATAAGATTTTTAATGGCATGCATCTTTCCCATCGCAACATATGCCTGTGAGACTTGGGCATTTAACAAAACAGCTGAGAAACACATAAATGCCCTTGATGTAAATGCTACAGAAGAGTTCTTCAAATATCGTGGACACAGAAAAGAACAAATATATCCATACTGCAAGAACTTAATATTGAAGAAGGATAGCTAGTAAAGAGGATTAAACAGAGAAAACTTAAATATTCTGAACGCATTAAACGTCATGATAATCTGGAGAAGGCAGCCTTGGAAGGGTACATAACGGGAAAAAAAGAGGAAGACCAAGGCGAAGATGGCTGCAAGACATTGTTGATGATCTGCAAATGGATGCATCAGCAGCAGGCCATCTTGCTCACAACTGAGAGGCCTACAGGAGAGCTGTTAGGGAGGCACCGTTTCGCAAGGGACATGCAAATGACTGACTGACTGACTGGTATCCACATGAAACAAGCTGAGAACTACTGAATTAAATTCTTCAGATTCTGAATACGAAAGTTCAGCCATTAAAATTTAACCCTCTTTAAAAAAAAAAAAAAAAAAACTTGTGTGTTTTTGAGAATTTTGAAATGTAGGAAAAGGTGAAATGGAAGAAAGAAAAGAATGAAAAAAAAAAGATATTAAGATCATAAGGCAACTAGTGCAGAAGGTTAAGGACAGAGTGAAGACTTCCGTCTTTATAAGGAAAAAAAAGCAGAAATGGGAAGAATGCAAAAAAAAAAAAAAGATTTTTTTTCTATCTGAAGGAGTGGTTTTTTTTTTAAAATAAAGGTAAGAAATGAGAAGAAAGAGGGAACATGTAAGACTGTTTCTATTTATGGATGCTGAAAAAAAATAGCGAATGTATTTATCAGATTCTATTAAAGTGCAAATGAGCTTGATCGCTCTTAAAGCACCACATGCAGAAAACACAGATACACGTTTAATGTAAACTGCAGGGAAGAGAAATTCTCGAAAAGTAATTTGGGATACGCCCATGTGTGCACCCGACGTTACTGGGGTGTCACTATTTTCTAATCTGTGCACCATTTTTTTCTTTTTTATTAGAAGAATGTAGAAGAATTCCTTTAAATTCTGCACTAGAAAAGAAAAGTTGGAAAACGAAAGAAATGGACACGGCTGGGGAATGATAGAAACTAAATAAACCCAAACACGGGGAAAGTTTATCAAAATAAACCTCAACGGGGGAGAAACGTTTTTCAAAATAAACATAGACTTCACTGAGACCTTGCTTACATTGGCACACGCAGAAGTGATCTCAAAGACATGGCGTATCTGTTCAAGCCCTTTTCTTAATGCATAAAAAAAAAACAGACCAAAAGTTATAAAACAAAACCCCCAAAAATGCCAGAATTTAGAACATGTGATTCATTGATGTCCTTTCTTGTCTTGTCTTCTGTCTCCCTGGAGCTACAAGGCGGTGGTGTCGGCTTGGGAGTGGGCTACGGCGGCTAATTTTTCAGTCCTTGAAGGGCGCTAAAAAGCAAGGGTGCTCAGTACTTCTTTACCAGACTCCACCACCATGGGGACTATGCCGTCCCTGTCCTGTTAGCCACGCTAGATCTGTTACTGGGGATACCAAAGAAGAGGTGGTATATGGTCAGGGTCTTGGTCGACTAAGTTTCGCCAACCCTGACGCCAGCATGTTAGCTATTGGTCGCTGGGTGTCAAATCAGACAGCGTCTTCTTTCCCCCATGATCCCATGATTGAGTCCTAGAAAACTCTGAGAAAAGCTGGCAGGAAATATGAAACGATAACGCATCCACAAATAATAATTTACAGGAAAACTCACCCAAAAGCTAAGGATGAACTGATCATTAGGAGAAGAAATCGCACTAACGTCATCTTGGCAGAGCTGTATCGAGTACCCACAGGTGACTTCAGAGTTGCCCCCCGTCTTATGTTCTGCAGATTATCTGTTAGGGAAGAAATGAAGATTATCTGTTAGAGTAAAAAATGAAGGTTATCTATTAGGAAAGAAATGAAGATTATCTGTTAGAGAAGAAATGAAGATGATCTGTTAGAGAAGAAATGAAGATTAATCTGTTAGAGAAGAAATGATTATCTGTTATAGAAGAAATGAAGATTATCTGTTGGAGACGAAATGAAGGTTATATGTCAGAGAAGAAATGCAGATTATCTGTTAGAGAAGAAATGAGTCCAAGTATCTTTGGAGACGCCAGCACCCGCAGATAACTGGCTGAGTTCGTTCTTTAGCTTTGTCTTTTTATTTCTATGTTTCAGCAACTCGCATTGAAATAATTTTCTTTTTTTTTTCTCTGTAATTTTTAAAAAAATGATATCACATGAATGAAGCATAAAACCAGTGAAGCAGATGTCCCAGCGGACAAATAATTAAGCTCATTTTCTCAACCATCGTAGGAGAGGGTAACAGCCAAGTAGGGGATTGCTGGCTTGGGCGAAGTATGGCGTGGGTTTATCCCACGGGGCCGCTATGGTAGCCATGAAGGTCAACGCGGATCACCCTAAAAACGGCTGGCTAAAGGGGCTCTGGTGAAGCTGCGACAGACCCATCAAGCCGACAGTGGATTTTCCTTTTGCTGTAAATTCAAGAAAGGAGATAACAAGGAATGACGTACGCGAAGAAACAAAAACGGATCACAGGGACGACCTATAAACAGATTGATAGATGGTATCAGAGAAACGCGCACTAATTATGACATGACCGTCTCTGAGACCATCGATTTGGCCCAAAAGCGCCAACTGCATCTCCCCGTGACATTTCAGAGTACTAAAGGCAGGATAAAGCCAGGTAAGCCTGAGTCACATTTTCTCCAGCCTTATAATCCGACCAGTGACAGAACCTCTATTAAAACAATCTTTACCTCCGTTTTGTAGGTTTTCATAACATCAGTTATACCGGAGCTTCTTAAAATTCATCTAACCATTGGGCACCCTTACCGGCTTGAGAACATCTGTGGGTTCCTCAATAAAAATAGAACACTAAATAGAACACAGATGATTCATATTTTAAAAGAAAAATTTAATATCTAGTTAATCCATCTGCCTGCCTGTGGACCCCTACAAATATTTATGTGGACGCTCTGGGAAGCGGGTTCATGGACCCCCAGATTTAGAACCACTGAGTTAGAATAAGACGTAAGTAGAAATTCAATGCGACCTGTGACATGAAGCCTCCCGTATCTTAAATTTAGTCAAAATTATAATACAAGCAATATTTTAATTGTGGTTATTGTGTCAGGTGTTGTGGGATATTTCCTAACAGTTAATTAATCTTATCACCAAAAATAGCCTATAATGATATTACATTCTGGCAGTAACGAAGGGCAGTGGCAGACATTAAGAACTTCGAGTTAAAGATTGAGCTGTGTTCAATCAGTGTGCCAGTGGCACTGTCACCCAACACACACACACACACACACACACACACACACACACTAGGAACAACACTGAGGTTAAAGTCCGAGCACATGTGGGAGTGTTCTGAGTGCGAGGAGGTCCATCTCTAGGCCAGCAGCAGAGCATCACAGTTCTTCAAGTGCTCGCTGTGGTTACTTAATGTTGCTTTGGGAGTGCTGATGTTTAAAATTTCTTAAACCTTGCACGCACAGAAATACAATCTCTGTGTTAACACACGGACAGAGGCAAAAAAAAAAAACGGTAAAGTATGAGAAAGCAATTTTGTAGGGTTAGACCTCGAAAAAATCGTAGACAAAGCAATTTAGTGAGACGTGAGAGAAATAAAAATCACACTGAGGTCTAATCCTACAAAATTGTGTTCTCATACTTTACCGTACCAAAGCCACGTAGTTTCCTATTTATAAAAAATTGTTCCCTAGAGACAAAAACGCGTCAAAACAAGTGTAGAAAACCGTCTTTCTTGCAAAGAGGATACCAGAGTAACTGTCTAAATTTTCATTTATTTTTGGCGTTTTGATTTGTTCTGTTGTTTTCGCGTGCTATCCGTGAAAAAAGACTTTTGCTGAAATATTGGATTGTTGTATGTTCTTCATTTATATGTGCTCATCTTGGTTTTTGCCATTCTTGTTTCTGCTCACCTTCCTCACTCTTTTTTTGGGGGGGGGGGGAAACTGAACCATGCACCTCTGTCTACCTTTATTACTAATAAAGCGTCCTTGGTTACGTGGCAGCGCCTATGAGATAAATCTAATATCTTTGTGGATAAACCGTTTATAAAAGTCATGTAAAAGAGTGACAGCGTTTTCTCTTGGTTTACAATATAAAATTAGTCTTTGATTTATACAAAAGTTTATGATCCCGACCGATGATTTTGTTTCCCTTTCTTGAGCCCAGGCGTGGCCCCGAGAGAGAAAAACGGGCGAGAAATTTTGGGCTCCTTACAAAAACCTCCTACTAACAGTAGGATTCAAGGAGGCAACCAAACTTCCTGTTTAGAAAGTTGAACGTACGAAATTGGAAAAAGAAGAAGAAGAAGACATTTCCATTTTCTGAAAGTAAAATACTTCACAGAAATAGACTGGATTGTTATCAGACATGGTCGTCAGGTATCACGTGATCTAACCTTTCCTTATCAAAAACCCATACTTCTGTCTTGGATTACTGAAATCCTGATTGATCTTTTTAATGATAATTTCAGGGCGTATTAACCTATTGAGCCTGAAAAAATGGTTACTCTGAAACATTCAGTTAGCCTTGATTGCCTTAGGAGATGGAGGAAGGAGAGTGCAGGGCTATACACAGATCAGACACAGGCTTTAAATAACAAATGAAAGATAACGCTCATCAGCACGGGGAGCATCACATTAGACGAACAGTTATGACATATCTCGGCCGTCGAGACCTGTGCTCTAGGTCAGGTAGAGCTAACATCTGCTCATCTCGTTTCATTATGAATTTGGAGTCAAGGTTGTTCAGTTTAAAAAAAAAATATACTTTTCTTTAAAAAAAAATGATTTCCTTCACGTTTGTTTAAGAGAAACTAGACTAACAGGCCAAGGGAAAATGAAATATCGGAAGTGAGGAAGGAAAAAACTTGACCTTAATGAGATATAACACGTTAGATGTCTTTCTGTGATTTACAGGAAAATAATAGCCCATTTGTCACGCTCTATGGAGTAAGAAAAACATATTCAAAAGGTTTCTGATAGAAAGCAGCTGTGCCCATCAGCGGCCCAGGTAAAAATTTTGAAAACAGGGAATTTCGTATAAAACCTGTTTTTTTTTTTTTCAAAGCGGATGCGCGCTAGACTACATTTGTGTGAATCGGTCTAAAATAGGACAGCGATTGACAAAAAAGCACCGCAATTATTTCATTAGCCAATACAATTAGTACTTGAGAGTCTTGAAAGTGGATGCAGCCTGTGCAACACAGAGATCGCTTTAAAAAAAAACATCAGTGAAAATTCCAGAAATTCGGTACTAGCAACAGCTGTCATTTATAATTTTAAACACGTTCACAAGTCTACAAATGTAGGCACTATTTTATAAACTCCTATGGGAGCTCTGTCTACTTGTTCTCTTACGATGAAAACTTCCACTGCTTCTCCTTACATAAAACTATCACTTATGACAGTGTTATATCTCTTAAATTTTATCGTTAAAAGTAATAGCGATAATTCTTCTATATTTTTATTGTAAAATGTTATAGTAAAATGTTATAGTAAAATGTTATAGTAAAATGTTATAGTAAAATGTTATAGTAAAATGTTATAGTAAAATGTTATAGTAAAATGTTATCCCTGTAATATTGTCTTTCTGAGTTTTTTTTTTTTTTTAATCGTCTCATGAGTTCAAAAGGAGTTTAAAGTTAATGGCACTCGCTTCATTCCATTTATTTTTATTTTGGTTTTAGTTACATGAGTGCTGTATTTGTATTCTGATGAAGGCCATGCAGTTTGAAATTATGTTAGTTTATTTTGTTTTTCTACGTGCTAATTTATCTTCGACGTGTTCCCCTACTCTCTCTCTCTCTCCTCTCTCTCTCTCTCCTTTTTTTTCCAATTTTCAGTAATGTCTTTGTAGCACAAAACAAAACATTCGGGAAGGGTTGTATGCAGGCATCATACCTGGCAGAGAGTCTAATATATAGTTAATTTCTGCTATTACGGCTAAAGTATATAGTTAATTTATGGTATTACAACTAGAATATAAAGTTCATTTCTGGTATTACAACTAAAATACATATTTGGGAAGTTTTGGTATTACAATTAAAATTACAGAGTTAAGTTCTGGTATTGCAGCTAAAATATACAGCTGAGAAGTTAAGCTTTGGTATTACAACTAATAATATAAAGTTCATTTCTGGTATTACAACTAAAATATATAGTTAGTTTCTGGTATTACAACTAAGATATATAGCTAAGTTCTGGTGTCGCAACTAAAATATAAAGTTAAATTCTCAACAACACAGCTATCTTTCTTTTGAGTTTTCATTTTCAATGTAAAAACGCTCAGCTCCCATTCAAAATTTTACTCATTATGGCAAATAATTGCTACAATTATGGTGCAATACGCACAGTAAATGTATTATAATTACATGATAAATATAAAGAAACTATGAAGCATATTCTCCAGTTTCTAGATTCTACATAAGCTGTAATATTCACTGTAAGAAGACACTACTGACAGACTAGTGTCTTTTTGCCGAGTGTTATTTCCTTACCAGTGTTATTTACCTGGTAGATATTGCCGGTGTTTTGCTGCTGTCTGAACGTCCAAAACTCTAAAACGTCTAAAACTCAGATCCTGAAGTCTTAAATTCAAGACTTTAACCACCGACAGAGCCACGTGTAATTACCAGGATTGAAAGCTCGGTGTTCAGTACTGTGGTAAATATACTCGGCGCGGGTGATCATGTGACAACGGTAAAACGAGGAACACCCATGAGCTCAGCCAATCAGACACTCGCAGACTCTTTCTTAGCCTCGTTTCCGTCTCGTCTGCTGCTCATCAGTTGCCAGACAATGGAGAACGGAAGTATCTGAAGCCACCGTAGGAGGAAACGATTGCATCTGGCGTTTCACAGGGCGCGAAGAAGAGGTGTTTGCTTTCACGAATTACATTTAAAATGAACAATAAGCATTTCCGCCTGCGTGAACTTCATAAGGGACAAGAGGAAAGGGAAAAAATTGAGAAAATATTTAACGAAATATGTAGCTAAACTTTCTCAAAATGTGCTTTAATGTAATGATGGGCGCAAGAGTATTCAGGCGAGCAACATTCTCTCCACATAGCTCTCTAAGACAGTGCTTCCCAAACTTCATCAACCCGCCCTTTACATCCCAGACTATATCCCTAACGCTCCCCAAAGCAATCTCCCCTCCCAGTTGGTTCTAATCTTCCCTGCTGCTCCCTCTTTTCCCCACCACCCTTTGGATTGCTCCAATCGCCTCTCCGGGGAGGGAGGAGAGGGAGAGTATAGCGCCAACTTTGGAAACCACTGGCCTCTAAGGCTAGGAGAGAAAACACTCAAATAAAAGGACGAATGTGATGACAAGCGAGAAACACCTCATGAGTTCAACCAATCAGACGCTCGCATATTCTTTCCTAGCTTCGTTTTCGTCTCTTCTAAAACGCCTGGAACACATGATTATTATTATTATTATTATTATTATTATTATTATCGTTATCTGTAAAAGCATTTGCAAGTCTTACAGGTGATGTAAAGTGTTAATGCCTTCATATCTCAGAGCTACAGTGTTGTAAAGCTGAAAGACCAGAAACTGTCAGAGCTACAGTGTTGTAAAGCTGAAAGACCAGAAACTGTTTCCTCCGTCTCAGCTACAAGTACAGACGCACTGCCTGGATTACGGTTCGCATAGAACAGAAAACAGTTGGCGTACACAGGATGTATATTAAACAATTGGGTGTACACACAGGTTGTATAGAAAACTATAAGTGTGCACAGAATGTGTAGAAAACAATATATGAACACTGAATGTACAGAAAACAGTGGATGTACACAATCTACAGAAAACAACCGGCGCACTCAGAATGTATTCAAACAATGGGTGTACACTGAATGTTCAGAAAACAGCAGGTGTACACAATCTATGGAAAAAAAATGATGTAAACACATTGTATAGAAAACAGTGTACACAGAATGTGTAGAAAACAGTGAGTGTACAAAGAATATATAGAAAACACAGAACCTGAAGAAAATATAAATAAAGAAACCACTGAAATGAATGTTTAGAAAACAGACCATATGGGATGAAGAGAACAAACAAATGAAAGCATATGATTAAGTACATGTGAAGGAAATCTATTGAAACTAAACCATGAAGACAATAAAAGAAATGGTCAAATGATGTTAAAAAGATTTTAAAGGTTAAAAATTTTACACATTTCACTGCAGAACCATACAGGGTGTTTTTAAAGTCTCACTGCACTTTCTATATAAAAATGAAGAAAATGACGTCATAAAAATGTGCTGCACAGTCAATCGTGAAGAAAAATGCAATGAATGGTTGCCATCTGCTGGAGCAATTTTTTACACTCAAAACAGAATGGTGTTATCAACGGAAAAAAGAATGTTTTGGATTAAACAAGTGTTTCGAAATGGCGGTCGATACACACTGATGGTTGTTCAAAGATTTATAGCAAAATTTCCTGATAAACAACCTCCTCATCGCACTACGGTTAGAAATTTGTTGAATAAGTTTCGTGATATGGGAACTGTGGAAGATGCTCCGCGATCTGGTAGGCCTGCTGTGTCTGAAGAAAAATGTCTAGATATTCAAGACAGAATCCTGAAAAGTCCATGCAAGTCCTTAAGGAAAATGTTGCAAGAAGTGAACGTATCACTGAGCACAGTGCACAAAATTCTTAAACATCGGTTAAATTTTCATCCATACAAGATTTCTGTTGTGTCTGAACTAAAAGAGTGTGACAATCAATCCAGAGTCAACTACTCCACGTGGTTTCAAGCATTTTTAACTGAAGAAGTCGAGTCAATTCTGGATTTAACATTCTTCTCTGATGAGGCATGACTTCATCTATCTGAATACGTTAATAGCCAAAATAATCGTATTTGGAGCAGTGTTAATCCCAGTGCATTTCATGAAGCGCCGCTACACGATGCGAAAATTGGGGTATGGTGTGCCGTCAGCAGAAAACGTTTAATTGGACCAATTTTCTTCAACAACGCTATAAATGCCGATCGGTACCGTATTGGCATTCTGGAATCTTTTATTTTTAGAACAGCTGAATGAATGTGAAATTGAAGAAGCGTGGTTCCAGCAAGATGATGCAACTACACACACAGCTAGAGCAACACACGGTTTTTTGGAAGAAATTTTCGCAAATCGCATAATATCTCGTGGAATTTGGCCTGCTTGTTCTCCAGATCTAAATCCATTAGATTATTAACTATGGGGTTTCTTGAAAGGAAGTGTTTACAAAAATAATGTATAAACAATTGAGGACCTGAAAAAAGCAATCAGAATCACCATTCAAGAAATAACAACAGACACGTTGAACAAGGTATTTGCCAGTATGAAGAGACGGTTACAGTCATGTCTTGAAGCCCGTGGTGGACATTTCCAAAACCTGTTATAATGAATATTTCAGTGGTACATTCCAGCTAACCCAAAACAGTGTTGTATTATTACAGTCACTATTGTAGCTAATAAATGACTTTTTAAAGCACATTTTATGATGGCGTCATTTACTTCATTTTTCAATGTTTTTTTTTGTCATAGAAAGTGTAGTGAGACTTTAAAAACACCATATATATATATATATATATATTATATATATATATATATATATGAGCATCATCATGATATATATATATATATATTGATGATGATGATGATGATGATGATGATGATGATGATGATAATCATCAAGTGGCACCGTTAATTTTAAAAAAAAAAGAAAGATTTTCTAGTCTTGTTTTGTCCTGTCTTGTTTTGTCGTGTCTCCTTCTAATATACCTTTCGGTGTTGATCGGACAAATAGACATCTTGATAGCTCGACGATTCGTTTCATATAATGGGATATTTAAGATTTCTGTAATTTCTTCCATCAATTTCATGCACGGACGGCCTCTCCCTGTGTCTTGTACAGTTCTAAGCGAGATTGTTTCTCTGTGGCATACTGTCTGGTGGCAGTTGTGTAACATAGTCAAAGAATTTGATTTGTTGTTTCTGGATGTAGTGTAATACTGGTGTTACTCCAGCCCGTGCCCTGATGGTGTCATTTCTGATTTTGTCTCTTCTTTTCACATTTAGTATTGTTCTCATACATCTAGGTGTGACGATTTTCCTTTTTATTTTCAGCTGTTACAAAATTTTAAATATACCTGCTTACCTGTCCGTCATTGATTTAACTGTTTAGTTTTATTTATATTCAGTGTACGCACTGACCAAATTTTTTCACCTTTATAGAGCAGGTGTAGGGTGGTTAACTGAGTGGTTAGTCGCTTGGTTCACTAATCTGGTGGTACAGGGTTCAAGTCCCAGCAGTGGGACTTTTTTTTTTCCTGGTACACATCGAAAGGGCCCAGGGGGTCCACCCCGCCTCTACACAAAAAAATGGGTAGCAGAGAAATATGGCCAGGCGTGATACTGACCACGTCACACTTTCAGGTGCCGATGGTCTTGGAAATACGGGCCTAACATCTCAGAAAACGACAGTAACGGGTGTCGCATTGCTGAGGCACCCTACCTCTGGAAGTATTTTGTTTGAGCAACCAAACCGCGCATGTTCAGAGCTAAATATTAAACAACAACAACAACGACAACAACAACAACAACTGCGCGGGAAATCAGCGCAAACGAAAAATACAAGGATGTTCAGAAAATGATCGACACGCGTGTGAACTGAAGTAAGTTTTAGACGTGTATGTTTCCAAATATAGCTACACTTTTATTTGTACCTCAAGGCTAGGAGTATTAAATCTTCGGCTGCGGAAACAGGTTCCAGATCTGGGGAAATTCTGTGGCAGCTGTCCTGTTGTAGGGGTTCAGACGTTTTGAAACCTGAGGTAAAGGCTGTTTTAAAATCTGAGGTAAAGCGTGTTTTAAAATCTGAGGTAAAGGCAGTTTTGAAACCTGAGGTAAAGGCAGTTTTGAAACCTGAGGTAAAGGCAGTTTTGAAACCTGAGGTAAAGGCAGTTTTGAAACCTGAGGTAAAGGCAGTTTTGAAACCTGAAGTAAAGGCAGTTTTGAAATATGAGGTAAAGGGCGTTTTGAAACCTGAGGTAAAGGCAGTTTTGAAGCCTGAATTATAGGCCGCTAGGAAGAACTGGCTATCAGATAGTCTTTTAGATGTTTGAAAGTAAGGTTTGTTTTTTTCTGGATTTGCTTTGCAAGTGTGTACGTCTAAATGCTTTGTATTCATTGATCAAAAGTGTAAACAGACGAAGCCGTTTCGACAAGGCGGTCGATTCAAAGAATAAAATTACTAAAAAATAAAAACCGAGGAATATGAAGACAAATTATCAGGAAATCTCCCAGTTTAAGCGCAAAAAAAGTAAACGAGTAACGGACAGACACAAAACACCGCTAGTGAATGACCGAAGCGTGACAAAAAGCCACACAAAAAACGCACACACACACACAAACTGTACGGCATTCGCTACATCAGTGAAGCGTGACGGGCAATCTGAAAACTAGGCACAAACAAGGCTTTGCTTGGCCTCAAACTGAGCTCGATACCGCATGATTTGCCCAGCTCATAAAAGTGGATCTTGCATTACAAGGATTGAGCGTGGTTTTATAGTTACGTCAAACATCTTTAAAATATGAAGTCAGCACGATCGCTATAAAGTAAGCAGGAAGGCGAAGAGATCTGAGATTATACCCACAATGCGTAGTGCACTTCCGGCGAGGTTATGCCTGGAAATGTTAACTGGGTCTGAGGTACGCCAGCGAGCGGAAGTAGAATCGGTTTTCTTAAAGAAACCCGGATGTAAAGAATGACACGGCTGGAACATTTGCATAAACTTAATTTACTGGACACGAAGCAGTGATTGCTTCCTCCGTACAATATATAACTTATAACGTATAACACCACACACGACATATAACTTATAACATTATAACACCACATACGACATATGACTTATAACACATAGCACCACATACAACATATGACTTATAACATATAGCATCACATACAACATATAACTTAGTAAACACCATAAACAGTATGGATAGTTAATACACACATAATACATTTCATTTAGTAAACACCATAAATACCATGGATAATTAATGCATATATAGTACACCATTTCATTCATTAACACACCACAAATACCATGGAAATATATATATATATATATATATCTACACACACAACATTTCCTGCAGTAATTATGCAATATTTCGTTTACCAAATATCATAGTTAACATGGATAATTATGAATCATCATCATCAGGTGCCGTCCCGACTGACGTTGGCTATTATGCTTCTCCAGAGTACACGATCCTTCATGCAGGCCATCAGCTCAGTTGCTGATCTCCTCTCACACCATCCCGTCAGACTGTCCAGTATCATTTCTCTTGATCTTCCTCTTGATCTTCTTCTTTCTATTTTTCATGTTGTTATAACATTTTCAATGCCCCCTCTTCTCATTGCATGTCCTATGAAAGTACATTGTCTCTCTCTTATCTTTTTGACAAGATTTTTTGTCTCTCCAGCTCTTCTCATACATTCTTCATTAGTTGTTTTTGCTGTCCAGGGAATTCGCAACATTCTTCTAATAAACCACATTTCTGCTGCTTCCAATGATTTCTGTGCAGACTTGCCTATTGTCCATGATTCACGTCCATATAACAAGATAGGTTCAATATAGCATTTTAGGACTCGTTTTCTAACATTCAATGATAAAGATGTGTTGGATAATATGTTTCTCGTTCTCTGAAGTGCAGTCTTTGCTTGGCCTATTATGTTCCTTATTTCTGTTCTGCATTTCTCATCTGAAGTTATTACTGCTCCAAGGTATTTGAATTTCTGCACCTGCTTTAGAATAGTTCAATTTAATTTTATACTGCGTGTTGGTGGATTCTGTTTCTTAGATATAACCATAGTCTCTGTCTTTTTTATGTTCAAAGTAAGGCCTTTCTGTCCACTTTCTTTGTCGACTTTATCCAAGAGATTTTGCAGGTCTTGTTGATTCTCAGCTATCAGCACTGTGTCGTCAGCATACTGAAGGTTGTTAATATTGTAATCCTCCAATTTTTATGCCTGGTTTTGTGATGATCGTTCTTAGAATATTCTCACTGTATAGAGAAAAAAGATCTGGAGATAATACACGTCATTGTCGCACCCCTTGTTTTATAGGTTGATATTTTCCAGTTCTGTTTTCAACTCGAATTGCTGCTTCTTGCTGCCAGTATAGATGTTTTACAATCCTCAGGTCTTTGCCGTCTATATTGATGTCTTCAAGCATTTTAATAATTTCATTATGTTTCACCTTGTCAAATGCCTTGGTGTAATCAATGAAGCATAAGTAGAGATCTTTCTGTACTTCTAAAGCTCTTTCTGTTAGTGTTCGTAAAGCATAAATGGCATTGTGTGTTCCTTTTCCTTCAACAAATCCAAACTGTTCATCTGCTATTTCCATTTTTATCTTTTCCCTTGTTTTTCTCATAATTATTCTCAGAAGTAGCATCGTTATGTGACATGAGAGGCTGATAGTCCGGTGGCCATCACATTCCTTTTCGCCTGGTTTCTTTGGTAGTGCTATAAACGTGGATTTAATCAGGTCACTGGGCATATTACCACTGTTGTAAATGTCATTTAGTAACTTTGTTATTATTTTTATTCCTATCTCCTCTAGCGCCTCTATTTCTTCTATTATTATATTATCAGGCCCAGTCGCTTTTCCTTTATTCATGTGTTTGATGGCATCTATGATTTCATCTTCAAGTATTGGTGGTCCCTCACAGTTTTCAGTATCTGGTGTTAATTCTGGTCTTTCCCCTCCATATAGCTCACCAATGTACTCTGTCCACCTGTCCACAATGTCTTTTTTCCCATTAACATTTTACCTTCTTTTGATTTCAAGCATCCTGTGGTATATTTTGTTTTCCTGCCTGTGAGTTCACTAATTCGTTTGTGAATGTTTTTGCTGTCTTTAGTATGAGAGTCCTCTGTTTGTCTGCACTGTTCATTTAACCACACTTCTTTTGCTTCTTTGCATTTGCGTCTTATTTCTTTATTTATCTTGCTATATTTTTCTTGGTTATTTTTACTCCTCCTCCTCTTGTCCATCAGTCCTAAGATGTCATCTGTCATCCATTTATTTTAGGGGCTTCTTTTTTTCGATGGTATTATCTCCTTAACAGTTTCGTGAATAGAATCTCTTAACATTGCCCATTGTTCATCTGTATTATTTATCTTTGCTATTGCATTGTATCTATTTGTTATAATAACTTTGTATTGTTCTCGCAGTTCTTGGTCATTTTTAAGGAGTTCTGTATTCGGTTTGATGTTTCTCATTTTTCTGCATGCTTTCTTTAGCTTTATTCTAATTTTTCCACAAAGTGTGTCATGGTCACTATTGCAGTCAGCTCCTGGCATGGTTTTGTTGTCAGTAATGCATTGCGGAATCGTTTGTTCATTAATATGTAGTCTATCTGGTTAAAAGTCTTTTTGTCTGGGCTGCACCACGTTGCCAGTCTTCGGGGATGTTGTTTAAACCAGGTGTTTCCTACAACCATGCTGTGTATTCTTGCCCATTCAATTAATTTACTACCTCTGTCATTCCTCTCCCCCAGTCCATAGTCACCAACGATGTCTGAAGTTCTTGCTTTACCAACTTTGGCATTAAAATCTCCCATGACTATAGTAACTTCATGTGACTTTGTGTGTTTTAGTGCTGTCTCTATGTCATTATAAAATAGCTGTACATCTTCTTCAGAACTTTCAGATGTTGGAGCGTACACTTGTATAATATTTATGTTTACTGGTAGTTTTTTTCAATTGGGCATACAGACTCGGCCCGAGATGTTCAAATATCCTACAGTTGTCCTTGCTGTTTGTTCGCCAAATATTATTCCTACTCCTCGTTCATGTTTCTCACTTCCTGAATATATTATTGTATATTTATCAGAGTTTATCTTCCCTGCACCTGTTCATCTAACTTCACTCATTCCTAATATGTTGAACTTCATCCTTTCCATTTCTCTCTTTTTCATTCATTTATTCATTTGCATGTCCCATGTGGATCTTTGCCTCCCTAACAGCTCTACTGTAGGCCTTTCGGTTGTGAGCAAGATGGCCTTCTGCTGATGCATCCATTTGCAGATCATCAACGATGTCTTACAGCCATCTTCGCTTTGGTGTTCCTCTCCTTCTTTTCCCCATTATGTACCCTTCCAAGACGGTTTTCTCTAGATTATCATGACATTTAATGTGTCCAAAATATTTAAGTTTTTTTCTCTTTAATACTCTTTACTAGCCAGCCTTCTTCAATATTAAGTTCCTGTAGTATAGATATATTTTTTTCTTTTTTTGTGTCCATGATATTTGAAGAACTCTTCTGTAACATTTACATTCAAAGGCATTTATGTGTTTCTCAGCTGTTTTGTTAAATGTCCAGGTCCAACAGGCATTTTCTAATTTCACTTTACATTTTCTAATTTTTCTGCCTTGAATAAAGTTCGAACGTTCCATGTTGCTATTTTCAACTTGTTAGTTTTGCCACCAGTAGCTTGATGACGATCTGGCCTCACGAGGCTGTTCCAGAGGAACATCCATTAACGTCATTCATGACAAATCTATTACTCTGAATAAGCATAATTGTTCTTGGGAGTTACAACAGTGGTTTTCCGTTGCCTTCTGCTGGTTTGTGTACGGACTCTCCGCTAGCCTTTGGACTCCTTGTCCTACCCGCAAGGCAGCGTGAGCGAGAGGTTTTAAGGCGCCTCTTACCCGCCTGGTATCCCCTTCACTGAGCACTTGAGATACTTTATAGGAGTAGTAGAGCCACCTACTACCCCACCTCGCTCTCTGAGTCTACCGCCAGTTGGTCCGCGCCTGCTTATTTTGGTAAATCCTTATTCACAGGGATCCTCCATATCTGGAGGACTTTCACCATCCGCCACCTGTGGTTGGGGATGGTCGTCCCAGCTTTACCCAGTAATTATGAATACAGAATTCATTTTTTCGCAAGTTTCTGACTTTTCCACTAAAAATTATAGAATTAAAAAAGAAGAAGAAACTGAACTCATTTTCAAAATAAGACAGAACGTAAGAAGAAGGTCTAAAAAATATCATAATTTAGATGAGGCTAGGTAATTCAGTAAGTTAAGTTAGTATACGGGTGCATAATTAAGCAAATATAAAGGTACACAATTAAAGAAATATAAAGTTGCATAATTAACCAAATATAAAGTCGCATAACTAAACAATTATAAAGTTGTATTCATTCATTCATTCATTCATTCATTTGCATGTCCCTTGCGGGACTTTGCCTCCCTAACAGCTCTCCTGTAGGCCTCTCGGTTATCTATCTATCTATCTATCTATCTATCTATCTATCTATCTATCTATCTATCTATCTATCTATCTATCTATCTATCTATCTATCTATCTATCTATCTGTCTGTCTGTCTGTCTGTCTGTCTGTCTGTCTGTCTGACAGACGTTGACGGTCACGCTTCGCCACAATTCCTTTTCCGAGAGTTAATTATGAACTAGACAGGCTGTTCTCTCTCCCTCAGCCCATCCATCGTCTTCTCTCTTCGTCAGCCCATCCATCATCTTCTCTCTTCGTTAGCCCATCCATCATCTTCTCTCTCCCTCAGCCCATCCATCATCTTCTCTCTCCCTCAGCCCATCCATCATCTTCTCTTTCCCTCAGCCCATCCATCATCTTCTCTCTTCGTCAGCCCATCCATCGTCTTCTCTCTCCCTCAACCCATCCATCATCTTCTCTCTCCCTCAACCCATCCATCATCTTCTCTCTTCGTCTGCCTGGGTCTCTTTTGCTCTCTTTATTATGTTGGAAAGCAAATCAGTTTTTGTTTCTTAAATGGTTTTTAAACATATTTCTTTTATTTTATTTGAATGTCACAGACAAGATAAATGCTACTCCAAGATAACCGTTAAGCTACGATAACTGTTAAGCCAAGGTAACTGTTAATCCAATATAACTGTTAAGCCGAGGTAACTGTTAATCCAAGATAACTGTTAAGCCGAGGTAACTGTTAATCCAATATAACTGTTAAGCCGAGGTAACTGTTAATCCAATATAACTGTTAAGCCGAGGTAACTGTTAATCCAAGATAACTGTTAAGCCGAGGTAACTGTTAATCCAAGATAACTGTTCATTCAATATAACTGTTAATCCAGTATAACTGTTAACCCAAGATAACTGTTCATTCAATATAACTGTTAATCCAAAATAACTGTTAAGCCAAGTTAACTGTTAAGCCAAGATAACTGTTAAGCCAAGATAACTGTTAAGTTAAGTTAACTGTTAAGACAAGATAACTGTTACAATACCCGGTGTGTTTCTAGATTTCAGTTCAAAACTACTAGTCGGAGTTGCAAGGCTGTGAAAATGAATGTTGATGAAAGTGAAAAAGAAAACAAAACAAAAAACAAACGAGCCTTTGTGTAGAATATTAATGTGTGTGCATGCGTGTGTGTGTGTGTGTGTGCTTGCATGCGTGTGTCTGTGCGTGCGTGGATGTGTATGTGAGTGTGTGTGAAAAATGATTTTGAATGTGGGGGCAGCGCACAAGCACAGTATAATTGCTTAGTGTAAAAAAAAAGTTTCAGGGCGTTCATAAATTAATCACTTCATAACTGTCGTTCATTAAAAAAAAACAAACTGCAATCGATTGTAATGGAGTTACTGTGTAGTAATATCAACATCAGACTTTTTTTTCCCCCCGTGCGGTGACAACACTCTGTACCATCATGCATTGCGATAAAATAATACTAAAAAAAAAATGTCGCCCTGCAAGAAAAAGAGCAATGTGCGCCTTGTGTTTATGGAGAAGCAAAATCTCCTGTATTTGTTAAATGCTTTTATAGGAAAGAGTTCAAGAACGATCCGTCTTCTTAAAAATCGCTGGGACGTTGGTTAAAACAGATTCAAGAAACACTTTTTTATTTGTGGGTATTTTCGATAATTTTTGGTATAGAATCAGGTGAATATTGTGTGGATACCCTGTATAGCTGGATTATAATTTGGTTTAGAAGAAGGCATCGGAAAGCCGGTTTTGTGAAGGGGAAGGTCTGAAGTTTGTGGCGTCACATGCGGGTCCAGAATTTCGACGCCTGGACTGTCGAGTTGATCTATCCATCGAAGTACGAGATTATTTTGTCACCGTCTGCTCCTTCCAGGCCCACGATGGTCTATTGATTATCATTCACGTCTAGTGAGACACTAACGGAGTAGAGAGAGGGGTATGGAAAGGGGGGGGGGCTGTTGCTTCAATACACAAAGTTGAAACTTGTCTAGTGATCTGAACTGACATGTCAGATATGGTTGCGTAGATTATTTGTCCTCCAGATATCGATGTTTTCGGGCGAATGGGGTTTAGGTATCGTTGTGAAAAGATAGATGTCACACAGTTTGTGATGTTAGTAGTCAGTTTGTAGTGGAAACTGCTTTTCAGAAAGTAATCATCTGTTGGCGATACTCAGAAAATAATACTCTCACTACTTCCTGGACTCAGTACCATTTGTTACTTAGCAGTCAGTAATCATCAAGAAGTTTGGGGAAATAATTCGTAATTTCAAATGTCAAGAAACAATAATACGAAGAATATGTATGTCAAATCTTTTGTCTTGTTATCTCACTCCTATCTCTTCTTCCCTCCCTCTCTCTGTCTCTCTCTGTCTCTGTCTCTCTCTTCCTTTTTTTGTAGCAGAATTATCAGAATTATCATCATCATGTGGGAAGGGAAGAAAAGATGGTTGTTAATGACGCTGGAATACAGTTCCACAAAGGGCAAAGACTTTCAGAAAACGTAAAACAAAGAGAAGTTGGTAGGAAAAGGAGAAGCAAGATAACAGATCGATTGAAAATGTAGAAAGACAAGGTTTTTAAAGAGAAAAGCAGGGAGAGGTGGTTAAGTGGTTGGGGCTTGGCGAGCGGTGGTTCACCAGTCATTGTGTCAAATTCTTCCTGTGGTCCGGATACGACCGGTTTGGCCTCCTAACTCTTCCTCGGTGTGTTTCTAGATTTCAGTTCAAAACTACTAGTCGGAGTTGCAAGGCTGTGAAAATGAATGTTGATGAAAGTGAAAAAGAAAAGAAAACAAAAAACAAACGAGCCTTTGTGTAGAATGTTAATGTGTGTGCATGCGTGTATGTGTGCACGCGCTCGCGTGTGTGCGTCTATGTGCATGAGTACATGCGTGTGTGTGTGTGTTTGCATGCGTGTATGTGCGTGCGTGCATGTGTATGTGAGTGTGTGTGAAAAATGATTTTGAATGTGGGGGCAGCGCACAAGCACAGTATAATTGCTTAGTGTAAAAAAAAAAGATTCAGGGCGTTCATAAATTAATCACTTCATAACTGTCGTTCATTAAAAAAAAGAAAACAACTGCAATCGATTGTAATGGAGTTACTGTGTAGTAATATTAACATCAGACTTTTTTTTTCCCCCCGTGCGGTGACAACACTCTGTACCATCATGCATTGCGATAAAATAGTACCAAAAAAAAAAAATGTCGCCCTGCAAGAAAAAGAGCAATGTGCGACTTGTGTTTATGGAGAAGCAAAATCTCCTGTATTTGTTAAATGCTTTTATAGGAAAGAGTTCAAGAACGATCCGTCTTCTTAAAAATCGCTGGGACGTTGGTTAAAACAGATTCAAGAAACACTTTTTTATTTGTGGGTATTTTCGATAATTTTTGGTATAGAATCAGGTGAATATTGTGTGGATACCCTGTATAGCTGGATTATAATTTGGTTTAGAAGAAGGCATCGGAAAGCCGGTTTTGTGAAGGGGAAGGTCTGAAGTTTGTGGCGTCACATGCGGGTCCAGAATTTCGACGCCTGGACTGTCGAGTTGATCTATCCATCGAAGTACGAGATTATTTTGTCACCGTCTGCTCCTTCCAGGCCCACGATGGTCTATTGATTATCATTCACGTCTAGTGAGACACTAACGGAGTAGAGAGAGGGGTATGGAAAGGGGGGGGGGCTGTTGCTTCAATACACAAAGTTGAAACTTGTCTAGTGATCTGAACTGACATGTCAGATATGGTTGCGTAGATTATTTGTCCTCCAGATATCGATGTTTTCGGGCGAATGGGGTTTCGGTATCGTTGTGAAAAGATAGATGTCACACAGTTTGTGATGTTAGTAGTCAGTTTGTAGTGGAAACTGCTTTTCAGAAAGTAATCATCTGTTGGCGATACTCAGAAAATAATACTCTCACTACTTCCTGGACTCAGTACCATTTGTTACTTAGCAGTCAGTAATCATCAAGAAGTTTGGGGAAATAATTCGTAATTTCAAATGTCAAGAAACAATAATACGAAGAATATGTATGTCAAATCTTTTGTCTTGTTATCTCACTCCTATCTCTTCTTCCCTCCCTCTCTCTGTCTCTCTCTGTCTCTGTCTCTCTCTTCCTTTTTTTTGTAGCAGAATTATCAGAATTATCATCATCATGTGGGAAGGGAAGAAAAGATGGTTGTTAATGACGCTGGAATACAGTTCCACAAAGGGCAAAGACTTTCAGAAAACGTAAAACAAAGAGAAGTTGGTAGGAAAAGGAGAAGCAAGATAACAGATCGATTGAAAATGTAGAAAGACAAGGTTTTTAAAGAGAAAAGCAGGGAGAGGTGGTTAAGTGGTTGGGGCTTGGCGAGCGGTGGTTCACCAGTCATTGTGTCAAATTCTTCCTGTGGTCCGGATACGACCGGTTTGGCCTCCTAACTCTTCCTCGGTGTGTCTAGCACATCCTGTGAGTAGTAATACTCAGTGAGTTTAACCTACCACCGCCGTATATAACATGGGTATAGAATAACTATTTTCTGAATAATGCACAAAAAGCAGTTCCAGTGCATTCGCACTTACACTCTAGTGCCAAAGAATGCTTTGATATGGCAAATCTTAACCAATGTAGAGTTAAAAAATAAATGTTTAGTAAAATTAAAAATTAAAGAAAAAAGATAATAATAAATCTAAATTCTCGCCAGAAGATACAAATCTGGCCGCCATCTTGAATGTCCTAGAAAAAAAAAACCAAACAATATTAGCCATTTTCAGAAAATAACGGGACGCAAATTATTACTACGTTTTTGCCTGCAGCTCACGAAACACTGCCTGCTACACAGGATTTCACTAAGCAAAAATGTAATGAACGATGTAATTAATACCTTTGCTAGTTTTATCTCTACTCTGATGTGACCAATGAATAAAAATATTTTGTGTTATTTCCCTTCCTCTAAAAAAAAAAGTCCCATAATTATGATTCAGAATTCGGGTTTTTTAAAATTTATTTTCCTTACAACATCTCGCGTTATCTAAACAGTTCTCGCGGGGTTTGTCCTTAACATTATCCAAAACACCAGAATGCTTCTATGGTCTTCTTCTCTCAGCTCCACCTCCCCTTTTTTCCTGTTTTTAGTTTCCATGAACATATTTTTGCCTTATTTTCCATTTTCCTTTAGATAAATAAAAGAGGAAGAAAACCACGTTATATTTCAGCGTCGTCAATTTTTGACCTTGTAGATGCTTTAGAGAAACTAGTTTCAGTAACAGAGGAAACAGAGGGAGGGTTACTTATGGCTACTCGTATTGTCACTGCTGCAGTCCACGACCAGTCGCATATAGTTGTGGAGTTTTCCGTTACATTTCTGTGTAGTTTTTGGCAAAACCCAGCCAGGGGCGGAACAGTACCGGAAGTATGAGGGAGTTAAAAAAAACGGTAAAGGGTAAAATCCCCCTTTTCCATGCCAATTAAGGCATATTGGGGAATACGGTGTAGGCCCGTATTTTCCATGACCTTCCGCACAGGAAAGTCTGATGTGGTCAGTTTCACACATGGCCGCATTTACCTTCCCAGATTTCTCTGGTACCCATTTATAGAGGCTGGGTCCACCCCGTGGACCTTTTTCGGTCTTGTACCAGAACAAAATCTGACTGAACCCGGTACAACAGAATTAGTAGACAGAGCGCCTAACCACTCAGCCAGCCTGCCTGCCTGCCTGCCTCCCTGCCAGCCTGCCTCCCTGCCTGCCTGCCTGCCAGCCTGCCAGCCTGCCTGCCTGCCTGCCTGCCTGCCTGCCTGCCAGCCAGCTTGCCTGCCTGCCTGCCTGCCTGCCTGCCAGCTTGCCTGCCAGCTTGCCTGCCTGCCTGCCTGCCAGCCAGCCAGCTTGCCTGCCTGCCTGCCAGCCTGCCTGCCTGCCTGCCTGCCTGCCAGCCAGCTTGCTTGCTTGCTTGCCTGCCTGCCTGCCAGCCAGCTTGCCTGCCTGCCTGCCTGCCAGCCTGCCTGCCTACCTGCCTGCCTGCCAGCCTGCCTGCCTGCCAGCCTGCCTGCCTACCTGCCAGCCTGCCATGAGGAGTAAAGATGAAAAAAAAAGTAAATGCAGAAATGAAAGTCTCTTCGACAAGTAGATAGAACTCAGAGAGAAGCTGGTTTGTATTTCTCCAAACATTCTATCACGGCGTAGCTTCAGAGATAAATTGTTTGTTTGTTTCTGTCATTGAAGAGCGTGTTTCTTTCTCCTTAACCATAACCATGAGTGGTTTTCAGAATGCAAGAAAGTCTCTGTTTTTGTTTTTTTTTTTTGTCAAGAAAGAGGCAAGAAAAATCTCTGTTTTTTTTTTTGGTCAAGAAAGAGATAAGAAAAGGCTCTGTTTTTTTCTTTTTTTGTCAAGAAAGAGACAAGAAAAGTCTGTGTTTTTTTTTTTGTCAAGAAAGAGACAAGAAAAATCTCTGTATTTTTTTTTTGTCAAGAAAGAGACAAGAAAAGGCTCTGTTTTTTTTTGTCAAGAAAGTGACAAGAAAAGGCTCTGGTTTTTTTTTTGTCAAGAAAGAGGCAAGAAAAGTCTATGTTGTTTTTTTGTTTTTTGTCACGAAAGAGGCAAGAAAAGTCTCTGTTTTTTTTTTTGTCAAGAAAGAGGCAAGAAAAGTCTCTGTTTTTTTTTTTTTTTGTCAAGAAAGAGGCAAGAAAAGGCTCTGTTTTTTTTTTTTTTTTGTCAAGAAAGAGGCAAGAAAACTCTCTGTTTTTTTTTTGTCAAAAAAGAGGCAAGAAAAGGCTCTTTTTTTTTGTCAAGAAAGAGGCAAGAAAAGGCTCTGTTTTTTTTGTCAAGAAAGAGGCAAGAAAAGGCTCTGTTTCATGTCAAGCAGGAGGCAAGAAAGGGCTCTGTTTCTTGTCAATCAAAAAATTAATTGTAGTTTTGGTGTAAAGAACAGAAAATAATTTTCTTTTTATTGCATAGAAAAAAATATTATTTATTTATTGTACAGAACGAAAAGAAAACCAAGTTTATCTCTTTATATTTGTGGGCAAAAATAATCATCTGTTTATTGTAGAGAACAAAGATAATAGTTGTTTACTTTTTAGAGCAGAAAACAGTTTTACAACTTCTCAAAACATAATTTTGGGTGGTCAATTTATGTATGTCTCTCTGCCAGAAGAGCCCAACGGTTGTCTTCTTCTTCTTCTTCTTTTTTCTTCTTCTTCTGCGTTCAGTTTCGTATGCTCAGCTTTCTAAACAGGGAACTGGTTTGCCTCCATGAATCTTGCTGTCAGCAAGAGATCTTCGTAGGAGCCCTAAGAGTTTTTCCTTCATGCTTCTCTCTCGGGGCCCATACTTGGGCCCTCCGTATATAGTGCAGGTCTTTAGTATGTGTTCAGGAGTCTGGGGGCTGCTTTGGAGAATATTCTGGGGTGTTGATGCAGCCTTTATCTTGTGGAGACGGACATTTATTCTGCAGTGGCCAACAATTGTCCGAGGCTGATAGTTTTGTTTCTTTTTTTTTTCTTTTGAATTAAATTTAAGAAACTGTCTCGTTGCTTTATTACTCATTAACAAAAGAACCCTAACTTCTGGACCCAGACCAAATCACAAATTACTATTTATGAAATTCTGTTTCTCTTTTCTTTTATGAGCATACATTTATTTTTAAAAATCACACAAATAAAATTTCACAAACCTGGTGCGTCATCAAACAGAGGAGCATGAACATTTGTTTCTCGGTGAGAGAGCTAGGGTTCTGGCCTAGCTTTGGTGAGAGAGCTAGGGTTTTGGCCAAGCTTTGATGAGAGAGATAGGGTTCTGGCCTAGCTTTGGTGAGAGAGCTAGGGTTCTGCCTAAGCCTTGGTGAGAGAGCTAGGGTTCTGGCCTAGCTTTGATGAGAGAGCTAGGGTTCTGCCCAAGCCTTGGTGAGAGAGCTAGGGTTCTGGCCAAGCTTTGGTGAGAGAGCTAGGGTTCTGGCCAAGCTTTGGTGAGAGAGCTAGGGTTCTGGCTAAGCCTTGGTGAGAGAGCTAGTGTTCTGACCAAGCCTTGATGAGAGAGCTAGTGTTCTGGCCAAGCTTTGGTGAGAGAGCTAGGGTCCTGGCGAAGCTTTGGTGAGAGAGCTAGGGTTCTACCGAAGAGTAAAAAATATATAGCTAGGGTTCAGCTCAAACCTTGGTGAGAAGTCTCTCTCTCTCTCTCACCCCTCCTCCCTCTCTCTGAACTTTTAGGTGCTCAGAAACATGAGGCTTCTGCAAGGGTTTTCCACAAACGTCGGTCCTTCGTCTTTTTTTTTTGTGTTAGCTTTTGCCCAGGTGAGTCCTCTATTACTCAACATCCTCTTTGTTATTCTTCTCCCTGTCTCCTTTGGTCTACCCTTACTTCTGCTCCCCTGTGGTGTCCCATATCAGTGCTATTTCTGGTCATGAGTGACCAGTCATCCAGAGCACATGTCCCAACCATCGCCAACGTCTTTCCTCAATAGCTGAAGTCAATGGCTTCGTCTGGGTTTCTGCCAGCAAGTTGTTATTTCTTTCGGTATTTGACACAAAAAAATATTCGTCTAATCCTTACGTGAATATTTAGTCTTGAAGGAATTTAGTTTGTTTTCTATAATTTTGGTAATTTTTCCTTAGAGTTACACAATTTCGATATTACTTTTGAATGTCTTAACTTTCGTTTTTTACTTCCTTTTGTTCAGCTTTATAGATTTGCATATACCGTGCAAGTTTGCGAAAGCCTGGTTTGCTCTAGCCAGCCTGCTGTAGCCTGGTGCTCGACTGCCAAGGCGTACAAATTCCTTGACCTCTTCCATTGACTTATTTATCCACTCTCAGTAAATTTTGAGGTCGGTCTCACATATTTTGTTTTATGAACTTTGTCTTTCCTGCGTTATCCTTTAGTCCTGTTTCACTGGCGTTTTGTGTTAGCTTGTTTGTTTTGTCTTGCACGTCTTTGTGTTTGCAGAAGTGGCAGACAGAGGTAGTCCTCAAAGTCATGATCCTCTAGTACTGTATCAAAGGATCCCACTGTAATCCTCTGCGTTTGTTTGATGTTGTCTCCTTCATTAACCGGTCCACTGCCAAGATAAATAATTTGCAGGGAATCAGTGAGCCAGTATGGCATAATGAAGCAATTATTAAAACCGTGTCGATATAAAACTTTATGGTCTTGTCGTAATCCCGTTGGCTATTCTGTACTCCTTTTCTGTAAACTCTGCTGCAACCATTTTTCATGTGATAAAATCACTTTTTAACCACTTTCGGCAACCAGACACGTTAATTGCTGGAAGCTTTCAATTAAACAACATTAAACTCAGGCCGAGGGCAGCCCAGCAGTGAGGCGGGAAATGAGGTGTCAAGATGGCGTTTCTTATGGTTGTGGTGTATTTTTCTCACTGTCGATACATGGTTTCTAATTTCACTATATTTAAAGGACGTGATATCTTCTATAACTTTATCCCCGATTATAATTAACCCCTAGAAGCAGATTTTTCCATGAGCGGGATATGCTTGCCAGATAATCTTTTTTTTACGAGTTACATTGCCAGATTTTATTGCCTCTTTATGCCAAATTTCTCAAGCATTGTTTTTTTAGAACTTGGAAACATTATAAACTTCGTTACTGTAATTTCTTAGCTGGCATCGGGGCACTCTTTAATTCACGAGTGAATATTAAGCATAATATGTAAACGAATATAGCAAGAGGTTTCGTGTATTATTTGTGAAACTTCTAGAAGTTGCGTGATGAACACAGAAAGTTTAGAAACAATTGTTATATATGGTATTATATTCTGTTAAGCAGAACTTGTATTTACCTAATAAATCTTATTTGCTTTGTTTTATTGTAGAAATTTATGCCGCTAATTGTTTGATATCTTCTTGTACTTTCATTATTTTGCGTTTGTCCTTGTAACGAAAATTGGTTACTTTATACGTCCAGTGTGCTCTGTAGCTTATCTGGCAGCTTAAATGACCAACACCTGCCGGTAGTTTTCCTGTTGTAGCGATCGTTCTCTGCTGTAAGGAGTTAAATGGGTTGTTAGTCTAATAATGTATCCACGCCACTTGCTGGTTCTTTTGTTTGTTATTGTTTTCTGTATTAACCCTTAATCTCCCATAAAAACGTTCATGATACACAAACATTTCTTATGATTAAACAAACCCTTTCTTTGGTGTTTCCAGTATTTATAGTATTTCAGACAGTTTGAAATTATGAATGCCTAACAACAGAACAAAGTTACACGATTACAGAGGTTTAAAAGGCCTATGGTTGGTTGAGGCCGTGTATTATGTTGTATCGTCACTTGTATTCCTTCCGACACAGTGAACACCATGTGAAGAATTCCAAAGTTATGCCCCCTTGGCATTTGCATGCCGTAGGGGCGTGAAGTATTAATTCCTTCACATTTCTAGCACTACAATCTGTCCCAGTGATACCAGTATATGTCCACGCTGCCTTCGGTTTCTTTTCCACGGAAGCCCCAGGTACCTTTATTCAGGAGGCTGGGTTGACTCCTGTGTCGATCGGCCCCTAAAAAATTCCGCCCCAATCTGATTGGCGGACGTGAGTACTTTTGTGTTTATGTGCAAAAATGTTGCGTTTTTAAAAAACTTTTCAGTTCCGAGTGTTCAATGAACTAAATTGCCTGTATTAAATACTGCCAGTGAAGAGTGCATTTGGTACTGGTTTAAAATTCTGTTCCGCTATATACCTGGCTGTTGTATGCTTTAGTTTGAGTTTACATATTTATATAAAAATTGTTTTTCATGATCATCATCGTCGTCATCATAATCATCGTTGTCGTCGTCGTCATCACTCCAAATTGAAATAAATACTTTCATGAATTGAAGGAAGAATAATGACATGCCGATAGGCACAAACAAAACAAAATCCATACTCATCACAACAAGATAGAAATTGCATAACTCACCATAATAAAACACAGATTTACGGCTCTTTACTTGAAAATTACAGATATAACAGGTTAGCGAACATAAAACGATAGGTCTTATAATCGACCAACACTTAACGTGGAACAATTATGTAAAAAAGCCTAATATACTAGATTTCATTTTATATTTAGTATTGTATTTAGTATTGTTATAATGCTGAATGGTTGGGTTTGAACGAAAGTGTGCGGCAAAGGGCAGAACTTTAGACGAGCGTGTGGGCGAGTTCTTCGCCCTTTGAAAGTAAAGTTTGCTCGTTGGTTCTCTCTCCGTTCTCTCTGCACTCAATGCCTCTTTAAAAATCATTTTCCTCTTTTTTTTCCCTTTCTTTGCCTCGCTTTCCATTTCACCGCGCCTTTTTCTTTACTTTTTTACGGTTACTATCCTTTCTTGTCTTATTTCCTTTTATTTTCACCAGCCTTCTAGTTTATGTTTCTATTTCGTTTGTTTGTGAGTGTATTTCAAATAATTCTCTCTCTCTCTCTCTCTCTCTCTCTCTACTACATGCCTCCATGAATTATAAAACTTAAAAGTTATCTTAAGCTGCTCTTACAGACACCGAATACAATGAATTGTTTTCTGAATAGTACCGAAAATTTTGTTTAGTAGATAGTCATTTATAATGTATATAGTTACTTCTGTACTGAGTGAATGTTTAAGAGCGAAACGTAAATGTTATATTTTATTTTATGTCTCTCAGCTTCAACGTTAGTTATGTTTGTTATATGAACAGCATATTTGTAGAATGTCTGGAATAGAGTGAAAGGTGTATGATAAAGGGTAGAATGTCAGACGGGCCTGCGTGCCCAATTCTTAACCCTTTTGAAATAAAGATCAATCAATCAATCAATCTCTCTCTCTTTCTTCTTCTTCTTCTTCTTCTTCTTCTCTCTCACACATACACACAGAGTTTCCTCTTAACAGAACGATCATTTGACTGCCCGTCTAACTGCTGGAACAACTTGCCTCCGGCTGAAGGCACTTAAGAAAGAAAATGTTAACCACATTTCGTGCCAGAAGCTGGTAAATTTAAATTCTGGTTTCTGAGACAAATGGTAAATGCCGTCTATTGGAATTAGAATACTGATCTACATACCACTTCCTCTCGGGTGATACCAGCAATTTTATTAAAACAACAGAGAAGACAGGAAACAGAATTTAACTGTAATCAGGCCAAGATAAATACATTACTTTATACTGACAATTCCAGGACCTAGTTTTTCTTTCTATTATTGTTAAGTTCTGTTTGTTATTTACTGCCAAACTAGCTGATTACCCGGCGTTGCCCAGGTATTTATTTATCCCAATCAACAAAGTTCTATTCATTTCCACAGCCTTCTAGAAGGTTCTACAGAGGTCTATTCAGTTCCATAATCTCCTAGAAGGCTCTGCATTGTTCTATTCATTTCCACAACCTTCTAGAAGGTTCTACAGAGTCTAGAGGTTCTACAGAGTTCTATTCCTTCTATTCAACTAAACGTGGGCTTAACTGTCATCAGGACTGTCACCAATCAGCTTAGCTACCCCGAACACTATGGATTCGACACTAATCTCGGTCAATTTGGACATTTTATTTTTCACCACTTCTCACTCCCCCCCCCCCCCCCCCCCCCCCCCCCCATTCCGACGGGGGCTGAACCTGCGAGTGCCACTATTCATCTCAGCGACCCCGAAAACTATGAATTAGACACTAATATCGGTCGTTTTCGATTATTTGTACATGTCATCACATCCCACCCCACCCCTAGGGCCCCCTATGTCGTTGGGGGCTGAACTTGGACTTACACGGCATCGGGAGTGCCACTACTCATCTCAGCGACCCCCAAAAACAATGGATTTGACACTAATATCGGTCGTTTTCGATTATTTTTACATATCACCCCGACCCCTAGGGGGTCATAAGGGTATCATAGGTATGATCTAACCACCACGGTGCATTGTCCAGATGTGCCAAGTTTGGTTGAAAATGCTCCAGGCGTTCCAGCGTGATGCTCTAACATACATACACATATTCATTTATATATATATATATGTTTCGTGCATTTGTTATTTGCTCTAAGTCATAAACGATGTTTTTCTCTTATGTCAGTCATTGCTTTTGGGTCAGTTACTTGGCTGTGGCTGCTCTGTCTGTTTTATTTCTCTCTCTTTTCTTCTTCAGGATTTTATATATTCACATTTGTTATTCATTAATCCAGTGGGGCTTAACCTGGGGCCAATAGATCCACCACACATCATCATCATCATCATCATCGTCATCATCATCATCATCATTATTATTATCAGCATAATCGCCGTGATCATGATTATAAACGTCCCTCCGCGGGTATTATTACATTCACAAGCAGATTACGTCCTGTCCCTCCTCCTTCAGGCAGTGACAAAATGAAAGTGATGTTCCGGAAAAAATCTTTCTGATTAAGCTTAATGATTATATTTATTTATTTATTTATTTGCGTACCAGAAGTATGGATAAAAATTATCCCCACAGTTTTGTCTGGCTTGTGTCCAATTTTGTTTGTTAAATTATTCCTAGGTTAAAATATCATAAATGGGAGAGAAAATGACTGAGCAAAGATAGTTACCAAAACTTGGCTACCCATATTTCGGTATCTTTACAATAATATGTTCAGCTTCTTACATGGACTTCTCTCTCTCTCTTTCTCTCTCCTTTGTCTATCTCTGTCACTTTCTCTGTCTATCTTGGCTCTCTCTCTTTTTCTCTCTGTATACATATGTACGCGTGTCTCTGTCTGTCTATCCTTCTCTGTCTTTCTGTCGTTCTCTCTTTCTATCTTTCTTTCTCTCTCCGTCTTTCTCTGCCTGCCTCTTTCTTTGTCACTGTCTGTCTTTATCTCTCTCCCCCCCCCTCCTTTTTCCCATTAGCCCGTTCTTCAAAATCTCTCGTGTTGTAATTTGACCTCTTATGGAAACTAAACAAATGAGTTTTGTGTGTAAAATAATGAATTTCTTCTTGACAGGTTCAAGACTGAAGGTTTACTTCTAGGAGCTCGAAATATACTGTACATGTTTCATATATTTTAATATATGACTCCAGAATATATCCTTCAAAAGTGCCCAAACCATACAGACCTGAAGCGTGAGACGTGGCCAGAGGACACAAGCTTGGGGCAAAAGCTTTGGGGCTCCTATCAGGATCTAGAGAGGACTGCGGGCTTTGCCATGTCAACAGGGATCAGGATCTGATGTGACCAATAACCTCGAACGCAGAAAAGGAAGAAGAAGAAGATATCTTTTAAGTTACGAAAAATATACCTTGTACTTGGACAGATAAAGCCAAAGGTAAAAAGTGTGGTAAATTGTGATGGTTGAAGAGTTTGAATTCACAGAGTATCACACGCGCAAATTAAATATTTCGACTAGCAGACTTCATCAGACAGCTACAAAGGCAAAATAAACAGAAAAAAGCTTTATTTTCACGATCTTCTTCAGTGGTTGACTAAGACTTCTTGCTTAAATATTACATTGTTGTTCCCTTACTATAATAAAGGTTGTTCTTAGATTTTTAAATTTTTTTTATTTTCGTGGTACTTTCAACATCTTCACGGCGCTCACTATGTCTCTGCTTGGAGCAATCATCAGGCTAACCAAACCATGAAATCTGCAGGCTAACCAAACCATGAAATCTGCAGGCTAACCAACCATGAAATCTGCAGGCTAACCAAACCATGAAATCTGCAGGCTAACCAAACCATGAAATCTGCAAGCTAACCAAACCATGAAATCTGCAGGCTAACCAAACATGAAATCTGGAAGAATCTGTGGTAAGTCTCTGATTCAGCGTCCAGCGAACAAAAAATATCTCTGCAGGAAAATATCAATGTAGCTCGTACTGTACATGTTTACAGCAAGAAACGCGCAGAAACAGTTGTAAAGCAGAGAGAAAGAGAGAGAGAGAATGATTGATCTTTATTTCAAAAGGGTTAAGAATTGGGCACGCAGGCCCGTCTGACATTATGCCCTTTATCATACAGCTTTCACTATATTCCAGACATTCTACACACACAGAGAGAGAGAGAGAGAGAGAGAGAGAGAGAGAGAGAGCCTGTACATGATATGCTGTTAGCAGTCCAAGAAGCTGTCAGATCTGACAGTCAGCGACCCGTAGCCGACGTGAGTAAGTGTTGGCAAGACATAGCTAAGACCCTCTCTCACCTTTCCATTAGTACACCCAGTAACAGGCCTCGCCTGGCTAACGGGGCAGGTATCACCTTGTGGTGGTGGAGTCTGCTAAAGAAGCATTATAAACCCTCGGCTGTTTTTATTTTCAGCGCCAGACTGGGACTGAAAAAAGTAGCCGTCATGACCCACTCCTAAGCACACATTATGTTGTGCCTGAACATCTTCACGGCTTTGGCTGCAAAGAAAAGCAGTTAGCAATTACACTGAAGAAGAAGAAGAAGAAGAAGAAGAAAAAGAAGAAGAAGAAGAAGTGCATTGTTAATAGAAGTAAATTTGAAGAACCACCATGGAATATCCATAAATCAATATATCTAGGGAGATAAGCTCTGGGAGATAGGCTAGGGAGATAAGCTCTGGGAGATAGGCTAGGGAGATAGGCTAGGGAGATAGGACTATAAGGGAGATAAGCTAGGGGGACAGAACTATAAGGGGGATAAGATTGTTAAGGAGATAAGAGTATAAGGGAGATAAACTATGGAGGTAAGACTTTCATATATGCACACCAGATCTGTGGTCTTAGTCTCACAAGTATAAATAACCGGAAGTTAGTCTGAGATGTCCTTCACTTCGGTCTAAGAAAATGCAGTCAGCTTCACCCTCAGGTTAAACTTTAAAAATAAAATGAGAATGGAAATGGAAATGACCAAATCTTTCGAACTATTGAAATCTCTAATATAATTGTAGGTTCTTTAACAGAATATTCATGTCATAAAATATTTACCTTCATAGAAGGATATGTATATCACGCACGCAATGAATCATATACAAAATTACTGAGAAGTAATTCATTTCAGAAACATATAAAAACATATTCATCTTGAAAGAAGGATATACAGATTCTGCATCTTCTTCAATCTTCTTCACTTATAGAAACTATAATCCTAGCCAATTTCATATACAAAATATATGTCAAACAAATACACATATATACATATGCATAGTTACACACATTCATACCTATACACAAGTGCATTCAAACACATATACATATTAGGGGTAAGTAGAGTCTCAAACAGATATTGACAAAGTTTAAAGTTATAAGAAGGAATATTACTTATGCATGTTAAATGAGCTGAGAGGGTACTCCAAGATAGGTACTTGGGTAAGAGAACCTTTCTTCTGAAAAGATCAGGCCTTGATTTTGGGAGAAGACACTTGTTTAAGCGTTGATTGTGTTTTGGGTTGGATTTGAACAATGACCACAAATAGGATGGAGCATTGTGTGATAGAGTGTTATGAATAAAGTTTACTTTGTTGAATAGAAATCTCTTTTGTGTGTGTGTGTGTGTGTGTGTGTAGGGGGTGGGGTGGGGAATGCCGAGATATTTGTTCTTAATGGCAGTCTGTTACATATTTGTCGCCATTAAAATTTACTGCCCGCGTTTGAAGTGAGTAAAGTCTTTTCGTGTTTGATATGGAGCAACCATCTCAGATTGTGGAACAATAGTCCAAGTGTGTTTGTGTTTGTGAATATTTAGTATCTTTTCTAAGTGTCTGTGTCAATAAAATGTTTAATTTTAGTAAAATGGTAAACTTTGTGCAAACGAGTTTTGTTAGATTTGTCTACATGACGATTTCGGCTGAGGTTTTGGTCAATCGTGAGACCTAGAGTTTTATGTTCACTAACATTCTGTATTTGTGAAGTTCTGTCATGGAGCTTTAGGGTTGCTGTTGGTGAATTTATCAATTTCTGTTTTGTTGTAAGGAGCATAGTTTTTATATTATCGATGTTCATCAGCATTCTATCCGTATTGGTGTAATTAATTAGATTATTTCAAACTGAAGAGTTGACTAAAGATTAATACAGTCATTGTCGCTGGTGTAAACTGTGTAGTGGTCAGCAAGAGAAAGTGAGAGGGAGGGAGAGAGATGGACGAGGGGAGGGAGAGAGTGGGTATGTGTGTGTGTGTGTGTGAGAGAGAGAAAGAGAGAGGTACCAAAGAGAGACAACTGTTACTATTCATAAAACATCACTCATGAGTAAGGTTATCTCCCTGAAAGTTACACAACTCTATAGCCCGTGAAGATACCAGTTATTCATGATTTTGCCGACTCAAGTAAATTTATAACCGCTTGTTTGGAAGCAGCCAGGCGGCCTGATTGGCTGAGTGGTTAGGTGCTTGGTCTACTAATCAGGTGGCACCGGGTTCAAGTCCCAGCAGTGGAGATTAATTTCTGGTACACATCAAAAAGGCCAAAATGTCCACCCGGATCCAAAAAAGTAGGTACCAGAGAAATCTGGGAAGGTGAATGCGGTCAGGCGTGAAACTGACCACATCAGACTTTCATGTGCCGATGGCCTTGGAAATGCAGACCTAACACCGTATCCTCAGTATGTCTTAATGACATTGAAACAAGGATTTTATTTATTTATTTTTTGTGTGTTTGTTTGTAATCGCTGCTAGAATCAGTGCTGCAACTATAGTCCGTATAGATAAATATCCATAGGATTTTGTACAACCTGTTATGATAATGTGCCACAGAGATATCTACCAACAGTTACGAGTTTTAATAGTTAAACAAAAGGTTCATTTGCTATATTCTTACATCTTACATCTTACATCCTTCCCGTGCTGTTAAACGTCACGTAGGACCCCCGTGGTAATTCGCCAAGATGTCCTGTCTTCGACGAGTTTTTCAATCTCATCAAGGGATGTTATGCCTCCCTGAATTGGCTGATGTGGAGAGTTTCACGTGGTTACCTCGTTTTCTTTGGCCTGTTGTGTTCCATTTGATAGCTTGTTTGGGGATCCTCTGATTGTTTCTTCTCATCACATTACCGACATATGTCCATCTTCTTTTTCTGATCAACCATGAGACAGGCTGTTGTTTGCTCATCTGTCTGATCTCTGCGTTGTTCTTGAATTCATCCCACTTTATACCGAGTATTTTCCTTAGGCATTTGTTTTGGAAAGTGTATAATTTCTTGTGTGTTTCTTTAGTTGTTTTCCAGCTTTCACATGCATAAATGAGGGTGGATATTACATTTAAATTGAATAATCTTAACTTGGTTTTTGTGCTCATAACTTTTGAATGCCATATGTTCTCAAGATTCTTGAAGGTCAGTGCTGCTTTGGCAATTCGAATTCCAACTTCTTTTCTGGTATCACCATTGTGGTCTATATAGCTGTCGAGATATGCAAAATGGTTTACTTCTTCAACGTATATTCGTGTATCCTATATGTTTAACCTGTCAGTGTGTTTGTTTTTGTTTTTTTTTGCGTCTTCCCTATTTTTCTTTCACATAACTCTTTCTAAACTATAGTTTTAAGATTCACTGCTCATATCAGGCTTTAATGCCACTGAGTTTATCTTTGTAGTTCTTATCATGACTATATCGAAAGAAGTTAAATGAATCCTAACTGTCAGCTCCAAGTTTGTATGGAGATGTAGATGTTCACTGCAGTGCGCAGGTTTTGGCAATCACTTTTCTATTCTCCCTCGCTGTACCAGTGTGAAACAGTTCAGAATTCCCTGCAGAAAATTACGAACAAATGAGAAATGTATGGACATGGTTGTCAGTCATGCATGTAACAGCATCTCAAACAAGTAAAGAGAGACAACCGTGATAAATTATTTTCGACCAAGGGCACATTTTCTGAACCTAAATTCCCATAATAATATTAGGTCACAAATTTGGGATTTTTCGGGCCTTAAAAGTTTTTATTTATAGAGAAATATTGTTTCCCTTTCATTTAAAAGCAACACTGTTTTAATCTTCAGCTTTTACTTATGGCATTATACTGGCCAGAATTACTAGTAAAGTATCCGGTGATAGTTAACTTTTTTGTTTGAGTTTGTTTTTGTTTTTTTTTGTGAGGTGCCGTGGTGGTGTAGTCGTTTGGGTACTCGCCAGCCGATTAGAAGGTCATTGGTTCGATTTCGTACTTTGGACCGAACAGGGCTGGGGTCAACCCAGTTTCAAAATATGGGTACCTGGTGGTGGGGGTGGGGGTACCTAGGAAAACAAAGGAGGAAAGGTGCTGTGAAGGCAGTAACACTTCACATACTTGCAGCATACAAATGCTACGGGACGTACAGACTTTTTTTTTCCCCTCGGAGAAAGTGGTGAAAAAAATTTAGGTCAGGGTCACCGTTTTGACGTTTTGTGACAGGACAGGCTGAAAGTAATTTGATACACGGGGGGAGGGGGCCCGAATGTGCGGCCCTCAGGCTGAATAGAACAGCGGTCAGTGGTCCGTAGTTGACTGACAGACTCAGGGGCGGTCAGCCATAACTGACCGAGACTCTGTTCTACATCCCAGCGATGTCCTTAGACGCAGTGATCTGGCCAAGTGAATCTGCACCTCAGTCAGAAGATGAACCCAGTGCTAAAAATACACCCTGCCGAAGTCGGGTGTGTTGGGCCGTGTAGGGTGCTTAACGGCGACATAATGCAACCAAGGCCCTTCTGAAGACAAAGCGAGGGTTCAAACAGAAGAAGAAGAAGAAGAAGAGGAAGAAGAGGAAGAAGAAGAAGACTTGGGAATACAGTAACCCGGAGAAAAGATTCTTAACGACGAAGCAGAAGACAGAAACGAGGACAGCTCTGTCAGAACGACCTTGGGACCACGCCTCCAGCAATTTGTCTCCATCGCGAACTTCTGCGAGGGCGGCTAAGTGGTTATCAGACAGCAAGCGAACTAGAGCTGGCCAAGACCCTACTTCACCTCTTCCTGCTGCAGCTTCTTACTCTCATTCAGCCTGGATACCTGGACAGATCTCAACATGTGCGACATGACAGTGGTGGAGTCTGTCAAAGAAGTTTGCTTCTTTCTTCCATAAAACTATAATGTAGTAACTTGTACTATACTAATGTTGATAACTGGTACTACACTAATGTTGATAACTTGTACTAAACTAATGGCGATAACTTGTAGTATACTAACGCTGATAACTTGTACTATACTAATGGTGATAACATATACTAATGTTGATAACTTATACTATACAAATGGTGATAACATGTACTATACTAATGGTGATACCCTGTCATATACAAATGTTGATAACTTGTACTATACTAATGTTGATAACTTGTACTATACTAATGTTGATAACTTGTACTATACTAATGTTGATAACGTTTACTATACTAATATTAAATAACTACGTCTTAATGGAAGTTGGATTATGTAGGGCAGTATGTCAGGGGGCACCTGCCCGCCCAATTCTGCATATTCTGAAAATAAATCTGTTCTATGTTGACTATGTACAGCACCTTCTTTTCAACACCAGTGCGAGATTCATGATCATCACAGCTGCAACAGCACAGCACTAACATGACAACTGCCTCACTACAAATAACAGCAAAAGTAACGAAAAAAATTAACCAGCGTAGCTGTTGCAACATTCGTAATGCCTCTATGTGTCTCTTTCTCTATGTCTCTTTTTCTATATCTCTCAGTCTCTATGTCTCTCTCTCTCTCTCTCTATGTCTCTATCGCTGCCTCTCTCTGTCTATGTATGTGTGTTTTCTCTCTATCTCTATCTCTGTTTCTCCCTGTCTCTGTATGAGTGTGTTCTTTCTTTGTCTCTATCTTTGCCTCTCTCTGTCTCCATCCCTGCCTCTCTCTGTTTCTATCTCTGCTTCTCTCTCTCTGTCTCTCTCTCTCTGTCTCTATCTCTGCCTCTCTCTGTCTTTGCCTCTCTCTGTCTGCATCTCTGCCTCTCTCTGTCTGTATCTCTGCCTCTTTCTGTCTCTGTATGTGTGTGTTCTCTCTCTGTCTCTATCTCTGCCTCTCTTTGTCTCTGTATGTGTGTTTTCTCTCTTTGTCTCTAGTGCTCTGTCTCTGACTCTCTTTGTCTCTGTTTCTCTATATAGATCTCTCTCTGACTCTCTCTGTCTCTCAATGAGTCTCTCTGCCTCTATCTTTCTTTGTATCTCTCTGTTTTTGTTTCTCGTTGCGTCCCCCTGTCTCTTTCTTTCTCTGCCTCTCTATGTCCGTCTGTCTGTTTGTCTGTCTGTCTGTCTGTCTCTGTATTTTCCCTCTCTCTGTCTTTGTCTCTCTGTTACTGACTCCCTCTGTCCCTTTATCTCTCTCTGTCTCTCTCTGTGTCTTTGTGCCTCTGTCTTTCTCTCTTAATCCCTCTTTCTCTTTCTCTGTGTATATCTGTCTGTCTGTCTCTCTGTTTGATACCTTTCTTAGAAAACAACTTATCAGAGACGATCAGATACTCATAAAAATCCAAGCCTCTGCTCTTGTTAATATCAGCCTCAAGCATCGCCTCCTGAAATAAAATAAAAAATACATTCCCGTGAACTGACTGTCCCTTATACGTGAAATATAACCAAAAAAAAAAAGAAAGAAAGAAAATCACAATTAATATTCCGGTTTAATAAATTCACCGTTTTTCATTTCTTGTTTCCTTGTTTTTTTTTTAAACTTTTAATTTTTTTTTTTCATTTGTGGGAATTAGCTTTCCTACAAAGGAAATTTAAAAGTAAAACATGTTTTTTAGTTCCGCTGTTGAAGGGGGCCGGCTAGCTTAGTGGTTAGAGCACTCGTCTAGCAACCAAATGGTCGAGGGTTCGAATCCCCAGCTGAGCGGGATTTTTTTTTCCGACCAATACGGCCCCGAGGCCGACCCAGCCTCGTAAAATGGGTACCAGAGAAAATCTGGGAAGCAAAGGCAGCGAGGAAAGGAACTGGTCACCCCACCTCATACGCTGATGACCCAGCATAATGAGGTCTCTAACGCTTCACCCCCTACGGCATTTGCTATGGGACTATCTTTACTTTTACTTTTACTGTTGAAGTATGCAAACTCCAGAGGGCAACAAGGCAACCCTTGAGTTGGGTTCTCTGCAAGGTTGTCTGTAGGCCACATAGTTCGGTACACTTGAACAACGATGCTTTTACTGATAATAAACAAAATAATTTTTCAAGTCCTATATTATATCTAACATGATTATTATTATTATTATTATTATTATTATTATTGGAATAAATAAACAAATAAGTACTGTAAATAAACTAGGAGCCCTGATTAGAAACAAACTGTCAGTGTTTACAGTAAATAAACTGAAAACTGAAAAAAAAAAAAGCGAACCTAGAAGCTGAGGGACTGAGAGACACGAAAACACAGAGACTGAAAACGCCAAGTTTCATCGTAGGCAGCTACAACAAATAAACAAATAAATAAAAATGAAAAACAAGCGACGGAGTTCGTGATCATAAACAGAAAGTCCCAATTTTAGAACTGTACAGATGAAAGCCCCCAAATCTGCATATATTTTAAAGTAAGAGAAATACCTGGTCAATAAACAATGCATTAAAGTGTTTGTATAATCATAAACAATATAAAAATAAATACATACAGAACAAACGATGCATTATATATATATATATACATCAAACAATGACAATATTATTGAAGTATAGAACAAACAATAACAAACAATAACATTATTATTTATGTAGAAACAAATGCTAACATTATTTTTTTATGAACAGAACAAACGATATATTATTATTTATGTATAGAAGAAATGACACATTATTATTTATGTATAGAACAAAAGATGCATTACTATTTATGTATAGAACAAATGAAACACTATTATTTATGCACAGAACAAAAAGAAAAAGAAACGGCAGGTATATTTGTGCGTATAGAAGCACTGTGAGACTGAAGGTGACTAAGATGAACCTCAGCTTGCTGTGCAGTGAACTTGAGCCCCATCGACGTCAAAGCTTTCACAACCTGAAGTGAAGAAATGATTGTGGAACTTGTAACAGTTAAAAACAAACAAACAACAACAACAACAAAACTGCCAAGCCTGCCGTAACTATCATATTTATGCCGTAAGAAATAAAATGAAAATAAAAACGTAACATCTGCGAAGGATAAAATGGTTACGAAAACTACATTTTACAAGCTGGAAGAAGTCCCAGTTGAGGCGGAGACTGCAGAGAAGCTCAACATCTGCAGCACAGGCGGGCTGGCCAAAGCCTCACTCATAGCCGGGCTGGCCAAAGACCCAACCATAGCCGAGATCGCTAAAGACCCAACCATAGCCGGGGTGGCCATAGCCCCACCCATAGCCGGGCTGGCCAAAGACCCAACCATAGCCGGGCTGGTCAAAGCCCCAACCATAGTCGGGCTGGCCAAAGACCCAACCTTAGCCGGGCTGGCCAAAGACTCAACCTTAGCCGGGCTGGCCAAAGCCATAATCATAGCCGGGCTGGCCAAAGCCTCATCTACAACTGGGTGGCCAAAGCCCTAACCATAGCCGGGCTGGCCAAAGACCCACTCTACCAGGCAAAACCTCACAGACTACCGAAAAACAATCACGAACCAAGAAAGATTTTTCTTATAATTCATCACGACCGCCATTTTTTTTAAAACCAAAAAGGCCTAATTTTCTTCATCATATGTGACATTTTAAAGTTATATAAAGTTAAAACAAAACGATATACCTGCATTCGTGACACAAAGCAACCAAAGTCCTCTTCGACTGCGAACACAAAACGAAAAAAAAGAAATTTATTTGTCTACATTTTTGTACGTACCTCAGTAAAGTCTAACTGCTCGTTTCCGTCAATATCAAACTCCTGAAACTTGATCCAGTGCTCGCGTACCTGACATAAAGGAACGTAGTGTAGCAATGAAAGACTTGCTCATATACAAACTCAAATATCTGTGTGAACAAATATTAGACTATATGAACAAGTTTTGAACAGCTTTATTCATTAACGGGCACACAGATGTAATGTTACAGCTTGCGGCTTACTCGAATAGAAACGTACAGGGCAAAGTAACAGGGAAAAATTATATTAATATGGACGATATATAACATACAAGTAAGGAAAAAAAAGGGAGTAGGTAGTTGTGACGTGTGTGAAATCTCTTGCCCGGGAGTGCACAAAGATGCAGCTGGTTGTCAGGCCGGGATGAAGGCGGGTAAGACAGACGAAGGTTGTGGGGTAGTGGGGTTGCGATAAAGCGGGTTGAAGGATCTTGAGAATCAGTCGCAGTTGAGGAAAGACCAAGTAAACACTTAGTAGACAAGGAACATGTTCCTGGAGAAAGGAAAGCTTAAGTATTGCTGAATTTTGAATTTAATCTATATGGTTCCAGGTTCCCATATTCCTGTATGAAGCGCTTTTAGAGCACAAGGAAGCTTCTGTCGTCGGGACGATACTGTGTGATGACTGGTCTTGGAGTATGTCTTTAGGGACACAGTTAAATATCTAGAAAACTGAACTATGTGATGTTTCATTGACTACTATTTCTGCATATGTTCTCCATTTTCTTTTTACAGTTTAATTTTCCTGAGAAGATGCAGTGCTCAAGCCATTACGTTGGCTTTCTTGACTTTATCAGCTACATATGTTCATGCAAGGCCAAGCAGAAAGACATCAGATGATTCCGAACTATGAATGCCGTCTGTAGGAAAGGCTTAGTTGTTCACTGCTGATTTGAAATATTTTTTTAAAATGCTAACGCAAGATGTTGCAAGCTATTTTCTATTGCTGACATTAATCTGAAGTATTTAAAATAACATACGAGTGTCAGACCAGACGAGAGCTGCATCTTGTTCAGGTGCACAGACCAGATACTCACGGAGTCCTGCGACATGTGAGGGAAGTACTGCATACACCTGGTGGAGTTGATGATCTTGGTGACGGGATCTGTAAGTCTTGGGTTCTCAACTGAAATGGATAACATGTTGGATAAAATGAGTGCCCTCTCTCTTTCCCTCTGTCTCTGTCTCTCCCTCTCTTTCTCCCTATCTCTCTCCCCCTCTCCCTCTCTCTCACCCTCTCTCTCCCTCTCCCTCCCTTTCTCTCTCTCCCTCTCTCTTCCATCTCCCTCCCTCCCTCTCTCCCCCTCTCTCTCTGGCCCATGCCAATAAGGCGTTAGCTGTCATTGATTCCTCACCGATCTATCCTTTGCTCTTTCTATAAGATGTTGGACCGTGCCAAATGCTACTCTTTTAGTCCTTCAAGTACATGATTTTCGTTTTAGAAGAGTAGTATGTAGTATTATTCTGAGAACTGCAGTAACATTAAATAACGATCAGAATCAGAATCACCATCATTACCCTACATTGACTGGTGTAAAAGTGCTTTAATCTCTGTGAGAATGTTTGCAGTATAAGTCTACTTCGTATAGCTTTACTCATTATAGCCCTACTTAGTATAGCCCTACTTAGTATAGACCTACTAAGAATAGCCCTACTAAGTATAGCCCTACTAAGTATAGCCCTACTCAGTATGGACCCACTCATTATAGCCCTACTCATTATAGCCCTACTAAGTATAGCCCTACTCAGTATGGACCCACTCATTATAGCCCTACTTAGTATAGCCCTACTTAGTATAGACCTACTAAGTATAGCCCTACTAAGTATAGCCCTACTAAGTATAGCCCTACTCAGTATGGACCCACTCATTATATCCCTACTCATTATAGCCCTATTCATTATAGCCCTACTCAGTATAACCCTACTCAGTACAGCTCTACTCTTTGTAGCCCTACTCAGTATAGCCCTACTCAGTATAGCTCTACTTTTTATAGCCCTACTCAGTGTAGACCAACTCAGTATAGACCAACTCAGTATAGCCCTGCTTACTATAGCCCTACTTAGTGTAGCCGTGTCAGGGTTACTAGATGAGTCGTATCTGTTCAGGCTTTACAACAACACACTTTTACACAAGTTACGGTGTGAATGTCGATAGTTTGGTCACTCGACTGATATGTTGTTGAATGTGATCACGAAACAGGTTTTTGGTGGGAAATTTTAAGGAGAGAAAAAGAAGTACAGTATACGTGGATGGACGTATGGAACTATGTAAGGTCTTTATATGCCTACATGAGTGCTGAGAAAGTGACCAAACTTGTAGTATACCTGTATGTGAGATCTTGGAGTTGGGCTTATGCTTGGATCTGTTCTTCAATGTAGGGATCGTTTCTGAGTTGCGGTCAAGGCCAAAGTGAAGTGTTCATTCGCTGGGATGTTGTTATATCTTGAGCTGCACTACTTACAGCATGAGCCACCACACATACAAGCGTGAGCCACCACAATACAAGCATGAAACACCACACATACAAGCATGAGCCACCACGTATATAAGCATTAACCACCACACATACAAACATGAGCCACCACACATACAAGCATGAGCCACCATACAAATAAGCATGAGCCACCATACATATAAGCGTGAACCATACCACATACAAGCATGAACCACCACACATACAAGCATGAACCACCGCATATACAAGCTTGAGCCACCATACATACAACCATGAGCCACCACACATACAAGTATGAGCCACCGCACTTCAAGCATGACCACCATCCACATAATCATGAACCACCACACATACAGACATGAGCCACTACACATATAAGCATGAACCACCATACATGCAAACACGAGTTACTAGATTTAAAAGCAGTAATAATTACTACCGACTGCATGGTGACATAACCGGGATTGATAGAACAGGCAATAACCATCGTCCAGTTCTACAGTTTTAGAACCACTGTCATAGGTAGATTTAGTGTTTAGAGACAAACGAATAGAATCTTGAATACTTGTATACTGCATATTTTTGCAATAAATGACAACATTCTGTCAGAAAGTGACAAATAAAGTCATGATTATTCTATGTTTACCTGTTTCACCAGTGATAAAATATGACAACATACAGCAAAACTTACCAGCTAGGTCACCTGTGTCCCGTAGGTCAGGGATAACTTCAGTTCTGACGTCGGTAGAGGGCGCTGTGGGGACTTCTTCCGGCGTCGTTGTTTGGTGCATTGTAGGTAAACTGAGTTAAACAAGTGTCGTTTGAGATTTTCTTTCTTTCTTTTACTTTTTAAAATCTATGTTTACTACAGCTCTTATCATCTATTTTAATCTTTAGGTGATTGTGTCTGCAAAAATAGTTATAAAAGCGCTGTCTCCTTCAAATATCTTGTCGAGAAGGTTAGCTCTCTTATTCCCTCAGTTATTTAAAGAATAGTACATATACAAAACGTAAATACACAAATGATATTCTCAACAAATTATATGGGCATAAATGATATTCTCAACAAATGATATGGACATAAATGATATTCTCAACAAATTATATGGACATAAATGATATTCTCAACAAATTATATGGGCATAAATGATATACTGAACAAATGATATATACACAAATGATAAACTGAACAAACGATATTTTACATAAATGATACACCCACCAAATGATACATACACAAATGATATACTCAACAAAGGGTATTCTTACCTGGAACGTGATAACCTCTTGACTCGTTTAATTTTAAATTCCTAGGGAACGGAAGGAGAGGGGGAGGGCAGAGAGAGAGAGAGAGAGAACGGAAGGAGAGGGGGGAGGGCAGAGAGAGAGAACGGAAGGGGAGGGGGAGGGCAGAGAGAGAATGAAGGGGAGGGGGAGGGCAGAGAGAGAGAACGGAAGGGGAGGGCAGAGAGAGAACGGAAGGGGAGGGGGAGGGCAGAGAGAGAACGGAAGGGGAGGGGGAGAGCAGAGAGAGAACGGAAGGGGAGGGGGGAGAGCAGAGAGAGAACGGAAGGGGAGGGGGGAGACCAGAGAGAGAACGGAAGGGGAGGGGGAGGGCAGAGAGAGAACGAAGGGGAGGGGAAGAGCAGAGAGAGAGAATGGAAGGGGAGGGGGAGGGCAGAGAGAGAGAACGGAAGGGGAGGGGGAGGGCAGAGAGAGAGAATGATAAATCGTCTTTGTATCTGTGAGTTACATTGTCTTTCTTGATGAATAAAGTGAGAACAGTCGGTGGCGAGGCTAGCCAAAGACAGACGGAGAGATAGAAGACAGACGGAGAGATAGAAGACAGACGGAGAGATAGAAGACAGAGGGACAAATAGAAGACAGAAGGATAGATAGATGACAGACGGACAGATATAAGACAGAGAGACAGATAGAAGACAGAGAGACAGATAGAAGACAGAGGGACAAATAGAAGACAGAAGGATAGATAGATGACAGACGGACAGATATAAGACAGAGAGACAGATAGAAGACAGAGAGACAGATAGAAGACAGAGGGACAAATAGAAGACAGAAGGATAGATAGATGACAGACGGACAGATATAAGACAGACAGGCAGATAGAAGACAGACGGACAGATAGAAGACGGACGGACAGATAGAAGACAAACGGACAGATAGATGACAGATGGGCAGAAAGAAGACAGACAGACAGATAGAAGACAGGCGGACAGATAGAAGACAGACGGACAGATAGAAGACAAATGGACAGATAGAAGACAGACAGAGAGAAGATAGAAAGTCATGAAAAGCGAAAGACAGAATCAGTCTGTCAAATTACTTGAAAATTAAACAATTGGGATAAGATTATTCATACGGGGACAGACAGACAGACAGACAGACAGACAAACAGACAGGTAAATATATGAGCTGTGACCAGCGTTAATGCACATGTTCGTTAAACCAAAACTGCTCTGCTGCCTAGCCAGCAGTTAACCAGGAACTACCGATTAGATAGATAGATAGACAGACAGACAGACAGACAGACAGACAGACAGACAGATAGATAGATAGATAGATAGATAGACAGACAGACAGACAGACAGACAGACAGACAGACAGACAGACAGATAGATAGATAGATAGATAGACAGACAGACAGACAGACAGACAGACAGACAGACAGATAGATAGATAGATAGATAGATAGACAGACAGACAGACAGACAGACAGATAGACAGATAGATAGATAGATAGATAGATAGATAGATAGATAGATAGATAGATAGATAGATAGATAGATAGACAGACAGACAGACAGACAGATAGATAGATAGATAGATAGATAGATAGATAGATAGATAGATAGACAGACAGACAGACAGACAGACAGACAGACAGACAGACAGACAGATAGACAGATAGACAGACAGATAGATAGATAGATAGATAGATAGATAGATAGATAGATAGATAGATAGATAGATAGATACTAAAGGGGCAGATATCACCATATTCCCTATGGTATTGCACACCCCCCCCCCCCCTATTTTTTTTTTAGAAACTCAGCGAATGAAAAAGTAACCACCTTAACCAGCTTCCAACCCGACATGAAGTTGTGGCTCAATAGAACTGGCTGCAAAGAACACCAGCTCACAGTCCCAGGGAAATAGAAGACAAGACATAACAAATACACATATATAACGTGTTGAAAGTAATCTTATAATGCCCTAGAAGGACTTTAGAATACGGCCTTAGTCTCTCGGTCTTTTCCTTTGATCTAACATCTAGAGAGTCACGTGGTGCGTTTCAAGCCCTGACGCATTCCCTTCCAAATTCCCCAGAAGGAAGCAGGTGCCCATATCTACAGGCAAGTGGCTGGGACGTCCTCTGCCAGACTTCAGTTCCTGCAGTTCGAGCGAGAGACAAGTGCACTGACCGCTCCAAAACTCAGACACCAGCGCCCTGGTTATTCTGGTTGTGAGACTAACCACTGAAACAAAACCACATTCAGGGTAAACGAGCTCTTACGTTTGGGAGATAGGAATAATGTGGCGGGAGTTTCTTCACAGTCTCACAGAGGTCCCCATCCAGCATGGCCTTGAAGATGTCGGACGTGATCCCGCACACGCGCACAAAGTCCTTGTTCTTTGTTTGACCTCTGACCTGGTCACTCACGAAGCTATTTTCAAAAGATGGGAGATAAAAAATGGCTATTAGACAAAGCAAGCAGCAGAACAAGCACAGTAAAGGAGTTAATAGCTTCAGTAACATTTGTCGTAACTAACCGAACTTGAATAACAGATTATTATCCCGAGAACAACGTTCTTGGGGCAATGATTGTTTCTTTGATCAGCGACCAAGCTCACTGACGTGGGTTCTGACATCTTGCTGTCTGGTGTAGATGTTCTCTCTCTAGTTCCTAGCTTGTGCCATGATAAAATATTGTTTCTACTTTCCTCTTCTCTTCGTTTCCCTCATATTCTCTCTTCCTCCTCCTCCTCTTCCTTCTTCTTCTTCGTCTTCTTCTTCCTACCTGGAAATAGTAGTAGTAGTAGTAGTAGTAGTAGTAGTAGTAGTAGTAGTAGTAGAAGCTGTAATAATAATAATAATAGTAATAGTAGTAGTAATAGTAGTAGTAGTAGTAGTAGTAGTAGTAGTATAGTAGTAGTAGTAGAAGCAGTAATAATAATAATAGTAGTAGTAATAGTAGTAGTAGTAGAAGTAGTAGTAGTAGTAGTAGAAGTAGTAGTAGTAGTAATAGTAGAAGTAGTAGTAGCAGTAGCAGTTTTAGTAGTTGTAGTAGTTGTAGTAGTAGTAGTAGTAGAAGTAGTAGTAGTAGTAGTAGTAGTAGCAGCAGCAGAAGAAGAAGAAGTAGTAGTAGTAATAGACGTAGTAGTAGTAGTAGTAGAAGTAATAGTAGTAGTAGTAGTAGTAGTAGTAGTAGTAGTAGTAGTAGTAGTTGTAGTAGTATTAGTAGCAGTAGCAGTTGTAGTAATAGAAGTAGTGGTAGTAGTGGTAATAGTAGTAGTAGTAGAAGTAGTAGTAGTAGTAGTAGTAGAAGTAGTAGTAGTAGTAATAGTAGTAGTAGTAGTAGTAGTAGTAGTAGTAGTAGCAGTTTTAGTAGTAGAAGTAGTAGTAGTAGTATCAGTAGTGGTAGTAGTAGTAGTAGTAGAAGAAGAAGAAGAAGAATCCCGCGCTAAGGAAATCACTGTTACAACTGTTTCACCACTTTGTCATGTTTATCATGAATTTCATACTTACAGCAAGTCTGTCTTGAGACCACATAGAACTGTAGCGAACGTTCTTTGCTGCGTGTACAGCTGCTGCTCCAAAAATATCACATCCTGGAACACATAAAAAAGCGAAAGAAATAAAGAATTAAATTTCTTCACAAACCATGAATAATTCGACAGTCTGTCATTCTCTTCTTAATATCTCAACTTTAACTCTTTGGTAACTCAACATCTGTTTAGCTTAACTGTAATAAACAGATAAATATCAACCATTAAACATGAAATGAGAAACAACTATATTTAGCCTCTTATTCACGTGTTCCATAATCTATGAAAAACTTGTACATAACAGAATTATTTTTTCCACATTGTCAATAGAATATATGTTTTGGTTTTGTTTTTGTTTTTAACTTCTCCTCTTACGGGTAAGCTTTCCTTGACTGATAAAAATTTCTTGTTGTTGCTTGTCTTGGGAAGAGGCAGTCACTCAGTCATTTGCGTATGCCTTGCGGAACTACAAACAAATATGCTGCTCATATAACAAACATAATTAACAATAAAGTAATTACATACACATAAAAATGACTAACTAGATACACATATATCTGACTAAGTACATACACATATAAATGACTATTTCAGTCAGTCGGTCATTTGCGCGTCCCTTGCAGAACTTTGCCTCCCTAACAGTTTTCCTGTAGGCCTCTTTGTTGTGAGCAAGAGGGTCTAGTGCTGATGCGTCCATTTGCAGATTATCAACGATGTCTTGCAGCCTTCTTCATCTCGATCTTCCTCTCTTTCTTTTTCCCTTTATGTACCCTTCCAAGACGGTCTTCTCTAAATTAGCATGACGTTTAATATGTCCAAAATATTTAAGTTTTCTCTGTTCAGTCTTTCTTACCAGCCTTTCATCTTCAGTATTAAGTTCTTGTAGTATGGATATATATATTCTTTTGTGTGTCCATGATATTTGAAGAGCTCTTTTGTAGCATCTACATTCAAAGGCTTTTATGTGTTTCTCAGCTGTTTTGTTAAGTGTCCAGGTTACACAGGCATATGTTGCGATGGGAAAGATGCATGCCCTTAAAAATCTTATTTTTGTAGTTCTGTCTGTTCATCTCCACAGCTTATATAGTTGTTTTATTTTTTTTGAAGAGCGATAGATGTCCTCCTTTCAATATCCCTCATTTTATCACCATTATTAGTTAGTAATGATCCAAGATATTCAAAACTCTCCACCTCTTCCATTTTTTTCCTCATTGATATGTATATTTCAACTGTCTTATTTGTTTTTTTCAGTTATCATCAATTTAGTTTTCTTTGCACTAAGATAGAGGTTTTGCTCTTCGCTGTTCTTACAGACGGACATAATTAGTTTTTCCATTTCTTTGGAATGGGAAGAGGCAGATAAAAATATTTTGCGGAAGGAGAATTTACTAAACAGAATTTAAAAAACAAACCCCCAGTATATCATTTTTATCCTTATGCAGAATGTTGAGTAGGTTGCTCTTCTGTAGCTAACATGAAGCTGCAACTTAGACCTACAGATCAACTTATAGGTCCAATATGAGCTACTGCTTTCTTTCTCTTTATCCGTGACACGCGTAGAAGTAACAACATTTATGCAGGTGATAAATGATAGACTTAATAACTTTTGTTTATATGATAACTAACTTCTCTGCACATCATAACTAACAGACATAACTAACTTTTCCGCACAACATAACTAACAGACATAACTAACTTTTCCGCACATCATAACTAACAGACATAACTAACTTCTCTGCACATCATAACTAACAGACATAACTAACTTTTCTGCACATCATAACTAACAGACATAACTAACTTTTCCGCACATCATAACTAACAGACATAACTAACTTCTCTGCACATCATAACTAACAGACATAACTAACTTTTCCGCACATCATAACTAACAGACATAACTAACTTCTCTGCACATCATAACTAACAGACATAACTAACTTTTCCGCACATCATAACTAACAGACATAACTAACTTTTCCGCACATCATAACTGACAGACATAACTAACTTTTCCACATATCATAACTAACCTTTTCCAGCAGATATATTGACCTCTTCAGCTCCTCATTGTTTTTCGCAGAAGCTAATTTTGAAAAGAAAAAGAAAATCACTGTAGTCCACTCCCTCATGTTTATCGTTCATTATGTGTATATCTGAATGATATTGTGACCTACCACGTATTTGATAAAACAACCCTCGTAGTAGTAGTAGCAGACGTAGCAGTAGTACGAGTAGTAGCAGTAGTAGTAAGTAGTAGTGGTAGTGATAATAGTAGTACCCTTAGTAGTAGTAGTAGTAGTAGTAGTAGTAGTAGCAGAAGTACCAGTAGTAAGTTGCAGTGGTAGTAGTAGTAGTAGTAGTAGTAGTAGTAGTAGTAGTAGTAGTAGTAGTAGTAGTAGTAGTAGTAGTAGTAGTAGTAGTAGTAGTAGTAGTAACATCAGCGTCAGTAGTAGAAAAAACAGCCTCTGAAGAAGCGATGATAGTAGTAGCAACATTTGTAGCAGCATCAGTAACAATAATAGTAATTGCAACAAGAGCAGCAGCAGTAGTAATTGGTATAGTTGTTAATTTTTAATAGCCTCATACAGCCAGCACACATAAGGTAAGAATTCCTGCCTAAATCACACTCAGCATTGTAACCAGCACAACAAAAATGAAGTGTAACATTAGCTATATATAAGTTACGGACCCTGACCAACACAACAAAAGTTAAGTATAACATTAGCCGTACTTAAGTTACGGACCCTGACCAACACAACAAAAGTGAAGTATAACATTAGCCGTACTTAAGTTACCGACCTTGATCAACACAACAAAAGTGAAGTATAATATTAGCCGTACTTAAGTTACCGACCTTGATCAACACAACAAAAGTGAAGTATAACATTAGCCGTACTTAAGTTACCGACCTTGATCAACACAACAAAAGTGAAGTATAACATTAGCCGTACTTAAGTTACAGACCTTGATCAACACAACAAAAGTGAAGTATAACATTAGCCGTACTTACGTTACCGACCTGAGGGAAAGACTCCAGTGGAAAGGTCCTGCTTCATCCGCAGAATTTTGTTATTCTCGTCCATTTGCTGTAATGAAATAGTATGTATTTGTTATTCTCGTTTATTTATTCTGATAAAAAAGTATGTATTTGTTATTCTCGTTTGTTTGTTGTGATGAAATAGTATGTGTTTTTCTCGTTTATTTATTGTGATAAAAAAGTATGCATTTGTTATTCTCGTTTATTTGTTGTGATTAAAAGATATGGATTTGTTATTCTCTTTTATTTGTTGTGATGAAAAGTGTGGATTTGTTATTCTCAAATATTTGCTGTGATGAAAAAGCATGGATTTGTTATTCTCGTTTATTTGTTGTGATGAAATGGTACGGATTTGTTATTATCGAATATTTTTTGTTATGAAAAAAGTATGGATTTGTTATTAGGAAATTAAAAATTTCAATAAAAAACGAGTTTAATTTGTAGCAGTATATTGGTTACCAGGTGTGTTATGATGTTCAGGACGGATTACAACACACGTTTAAGCACGTTACCGGGTGAACGTTGATTGTTTGGTCATGTGACTGATTTGTTATTAAAATTGGTCACGAGGGGAATTTGGCGGTACTTTTGGAGAAAGAACAGCCGTGGTGAAGGTAAAGGTACTGAAGTATACAATGTCCTTATCTATCTACAAGAGTGCTGAGAAAGTGATTAAACATCGTGTGTATGAGTGAGACCACTGGAGTTGGACTTCTGGTTGGACCTGTTCTTGAATGTAGGGATCGTTCCTGAATAGCTGTTAAAGTCAGCGTGACATGCCCGTTTACTTGGACGCTATTCTGTGCTATCATGCCACTACTTAGAACATGAAATATCACGCATACAGTCATCCACCACTAGATCACATATACACTCATCCACCACTAGATCACATATACACTCATCCACCACTAGATCACACATACACTCATCCACCACTAGATCACACATACACTCATCCACCACTAGATCATACATACGCTCACCCACCACTAGATCACACATACACTCATCCACCACTAGATCATACATACGCTCACCCACCACTAGATCACACATACACTCATCCACCACTAGATCACACATACACTCATCCACCACTAGATCACACATACACTCATCCACCACTAGATCACACATACACTCATCCACCATTAGATCACACATACACTCATCCACCACTATATCACACATACACTCATCCACCACTAGATCACACATACACTCATCCACCACCAGATCACACATACACTCATCCACCACTAGATCACACATACACTCATCCACCACTAGATCACACATGCACTCACACACCACTAGATGACACATACACTCATCCACCACTAGATCACACATACACTCATCCACCACTAGATCACACATACACTCATCCACCACTAGATCACACATACACTCATCCACCACTAGATCACACATACACTCATCCACCACTAGATCACACATACACTCATCCACCACTAGATCACACATACACTCACACACCACTAGATCACACATACACTCATCCACCACTAGATCACACATACACTCATCCACCACTAGATCACACATACACTCATCCACCACTAGATCACACATGCACTCACACACCACTAGATGACACATACACTCATCCACCACTAGATCACACATACACTCACACACCACTAGATCACACATACACTCACACACCACTAGATCACACATACACTCATCCACCACTAGATCATACATACGCTCACACACCACTAGATCACACATACATTCATCCACCACTAGATCACACATACACTCACACACCACTAGATCACACATACACTCATCCACCACTAGATCACACATACACTCACCCACCACTAGATCACACATGCACTCACCCACTACTAGATCACACATACACCACCCACCACTAGATAACACATACACTCACCACCACTAGATCACACATACACTCATCCACCACTAGATCACACATACACTCACCCACCACTAGATAACACATACACTCATCCACCACTAGATCACACATACACTCATCCACCACTAGATCACACATACACTCATCCACCACTAGATCACACATACACTCATCTACCACTAGATCACACATACACTCATCCACCACTAGATCACACATACACTCATCCACCACTAGATCACATATACGCTCACCCACCATTAGATCACACATACACTCATCCACCACTAGATCACACATACACTCATCCACCACTAGATCACACATACACTCATCCACCACTAGATCACATATACGCTCACCCACCATTAGATCACACATACACTCATCCACCACTAGATCACACATACACTCATCCACACTAGATCACATATACGCTCACCCACCATTAGATCACACATACACTCACCACCACTAGATCACACATACACTCATCCACCACTAGATAACACATACACTCACACACCACTAGATCACAATACACTCATCCACACTAGATCACAATACACTCATCCACCACTAGATCACACATACACTCACCCACACTAGATCACATATACGCTCATCCACCACTAGATCACACATACACTCATCCACCACTAGATCACACATACACTCACCACCACTAGATCACATACACTCATCCACCACTAGATCCACATACACTCATCCACCACTAGATCACACATACACTCATCCACCACTAGATCACACATACACTCATCCACCACTAGATCACACATACATTCATCCACCACTAGATCACACATACACTCACACACCACTAGATCACACATACATTCACCCACCACTAGATCACACATACACTCACCCACCACTAGATCACACATACATTCACTCACCACTAGATCACACATACGCTCATCCACCACTAGTTCACACATTCACTCATCCACCACTAGATCACACATACACTCACCCACCACTAGATCACACATACACTCATCCACCACTAGATCACACATACACTCATCCACCACTAGATCACACATACACTCACCCACCACTAGATCACACATACACTCATCCACCACTAGATCACGCATACACTCATCCACCACTAGATCGTTCCGTACACATATTAATGGTTAACGTGTACATATGAAAAAAGTTATCCTTTTCCTTGTACTAAGCGTACAAAAAAGTAAATTTTAAAAAAACATATTGAGTACCGTTAAATAAATGTGTATATTAAATATAGAGTTGGCAGTCAAGATAACTGAGGTTTATGTGAATATAAGCTCATGTTAATATTATACTTTAAACCTCACTTTTTGCTGTTGAGGAAAAGAACAATTTCAAAACATTTAACATTTGCCTGATTTACAACTGCTTTAAAAAATCTGCCTAATATACAAATGTTTTGTAAAATCTGTCTGATTTACAACTGTTGTATAACGCTTGCCTGATTTGAAACAGTCTTCTAACATCTGCTTCATTTAAAACATTTTTCTAAAATCTGTCTGATTTACAACTGTTTTCTAACATCTGCCTAATTTACAAAGGTTTTCTAAAACTTTCTGATTTACAACTGTTTTCTAACATCTGCCTGATTTTAAAATATTTTCTAACATCTGCCTGATTTAAAACTGTTTTCTAACATCTGCCTGATTTTAAAATGTTTTCTAACATCTGCCTGATTTACAAATGATTTGTAACATCTGTCTGATTTGAAATCGATTTCTAACAGGAAAAGTAGCACGATATGATCTCCAAGGACTTTTGTACACAGAGTATATTATATGTTTGTTGAATCTCATAGTTTTATGTAGGTACTTACTGTCACACGACGAGTCAGAACCTCATAGTTTTATGTAGGTACTTACTGTCACACGATGAGTCAGAATCTCATAGTTTTATGCAGGTACTTACTGTCACACAACGAGTCAGAATCTCATAGTTTTATGCAGGTACTTACTGTCACACGATGAGTCAGAATCTCATAGTTTTATGCCGGTACTTACAGTTACACAACGAGTCAGAACCTCATAGTTTTATGCAGGTACTTATACTCACACAACGAGTCAGAACCTCATAGTTTTTTTTTGCAGGTACTTACTGTCACACGATGAGTCAGAATCTCATAGTTTTTTTTTTGTTTTTTTTTTTTGCAGGTACTTACTGTCACACGACGAGTCAGAATCTCATAGTTTTTTTTTGCAGGTACTTACTGTCACACGATGAGTCAGAATCTCATAGTTTTTTTTTGCAGGTACTTACTGTCACACGACGAGTCAGAATCTCATAGTTTTTTTTTTGCAGGTACTTACTGTCACACGATGAGTCAGAATCTCATAGTTTTTTTTGCAGGTACTTACTGTCACACGACGAGTCAGAACCTCATAGTTTTTTTTTTGCAGGTACTTACTGTCATACGACGAGTCAGAACCTCGTTCAGTCTCTTCTGCTCCGCCAGGTTCTTCTCCAGGGCGTGGATTCTTATGACAACAGCAAACAGCAGGTTAGTTCATTAAGTGACATTAACAAACAGCATGCTAGTTCAGTTCATGGCTTTCATTGACTGATATAATCAAACTAGTTCATTGTCATCATTAATTAACAAAAGCAAATATCTTAGTTCGTGGTCTTAGCTTAGTTCGTGGTCTTAACTTAGTTCGTGGTCTTAACTTAGTTCGTGGTCTTAGCTTAGTTCGTGGTCTTAACTTAGTTCGTGGTCTTAGCTTAGTTCGTGGTCTTAGCTTAGTTCGTGGTTTTAACTTAGTTCGTGGTCTTAACTTAGTTCGTGGTCTTAACTTAGTTCGTGGTCTTAACTTAGTTCGTGGTCTTAACTTAGTTCGTGGTCTTAGCTTAGTTCGTGGTCTTAACTTAGTTCGTGGTCTTAACTTAGTTCGTGGTCTTAACTTAGTTCGTGGTCTTAGTTATTTATTCATGAAGTAACAGGCAGGTGTCAAGTAAAACATCACAGGTTAAGCCAGCATACAAAAATGTACAAATCTTCAGTAAACAAATTCAGAAGATCAGGTTAAACATATATTCAGCAAACAGGTGCAGGCGCTGACCAGTCTTACTACTACAAGATTATGACATGAAAACAAGCAGACAGGTAAGCCAGCAGCGGAAATGAAGCCTATTATAGGTAGGATAAGGCCAAAAAAAAAGTATCTTTTCATAGCAAGCAGGAGATAGGACAAATAAAAAACTGTCTGTATCAATGAGTACTTCGGTACTATACAAAGCCAGTATTAATCAAAGATGGTTAGACATGATCAATAAATAGAAATATTTAAAAACCTTCATCGGGGTTTTATTCCGGAAAAAAAGTACTTAACATTTACATTAAGGAGTAGGGGAAAGAAGCAACAACACCAAAAGGAAGGAGTTCTTACAAGAACAGTAGAAAATATTTAAGTCCATAAGGAGACAATAGTCAAAATTCTTTAATTCAGGAAGACTGAAGTAAGATAATCGGGCTTTTCGGGCGAAGAGATAAGTTTATTATTTATTTATGTAAGCATTTAATTGTGTCTTCATTATTAGTGTGCTCATTAACAAATGCTGAATGACTGTGACTGAGTGAAAGTTGTATGATGAAGGGCAGAATGTTAGACGGGCCTGCGTGCCCTATTCTTAACCTTTTGAAAATAAAGTATGTTCGTTCGTTCCTTCTCCTTTCATTCTCTGTTTCCAAGCTAAAGGGTCAGTCTCGATTTGTGCGTGTGTGTGTGTGTGTGCGCGCGCGCGCGCGTCCGTGTGTGTGTGACCTCTTATTTAATGGCCTTAACTCTTTAGCCCCGGACTTAATTTCCATGCTGTGCCAGACTAAACTAGGATAAGAAATTTCGGGAAAGGAACTGGAAAGAAGTTACTCTATAATTTAAAACTATGGGTTGGGTAAGAACTGTGCTACTTGTATTTTAACCCTGCCTAAATATCGCTCTGAGCATTGATTCGCATAGGTGTGCATGACTACCAGCACTGCTAATATGTTCTGGAGTGGAAGAGTTAAGGGTCTCCTTTAGCACACAGAGAAGCATGATCATTTACGTTTATGGGCCCTGCTCATTGTGACCTTTACTGAACACAGAGGAGCATGATCATTTACGTTTATGGGCCCTGCTCATTGTGACCTTTACTGAACACAGAGGAGCATGATCATTTACGTTTATGGGCCCTGCTCATTGTGACCTTTACTGAACACAGAGGAGCATGATCATTTACATTTATGGGCCCTGCTCATTGTGACCTTCACTGAACACAGAGGAGCATGATCATTTACGTTTATGGGCCCTGCTCATTGTGACCTTCACTGAACACAGAGGAGCATGATCATTTACGTTTATGGGCCCTGCTCATTGTGACCTTCACTGAACACAGAGTATTGGGAACACAGTGGCAATAAATCTGAGTTACTCAACGTAAAAGTAAAACATAAATGCAAAATAATTGAAATAACCGTTGGAAAATACAGCAACTGAACAAAAATGAAATAGACAATGAAAACTGAAAAGTAAATTATTTACTTGTTTAGTTAACCCTCTCGACGTTTTCCATCTTTCTTTAAAAAAAAATACTGTTCAGAAATAGAAATCTTATGGGTGAGTTTCCCCCTAGAAAGTGGCCCCACATTTGATTCTATACAAAATAGAGCTGTAATTACAAGACTGAATCATTTCTGTTTGGATAATTCGAAGGACGTGCTATACTTCTCAGGTAGTGAGGAGAATAAGAAATGATTATTTTTGCAACTTACTTTTTCTCTCTGATTCTGCAAAAATTCTCTCCTTTTCTCTCTCCCAGAGCTGAACATTCTGTTCACGTTGTAATCTGAACATTGGAAAAACACGGGAAAAAAAACCAATCTTCACTGGTTCATGAAAATGTGAGTTTCAGCTTACTAGTTCATTTAGTTCATTAATATGACTTTCAGTGACTAATTCATTATAATGTGACATATATACAGGGTTATTCATAAGTCTATGAAACAGTTAAAAAATTTGCAACAAATAAACTACGTAACCGATCATGATTACTCTTACGCCAAGAGAGAGAGAGAGAGAGAGAGAGAAACTCTTCAAGGTCTTTTTTTTTTTTAAATACAGCCCGCCCGCAGAGCTCCCGTGGTTTGCCGCTAGGAGGCAGCAGTAGCAAATATGGCGTTCAGTAAACATGAGCGGTCATTTTGTGTTTTTGGAATACGCAAGAACCTCGTCCGTTGTGACTGTGCTATAATGATTTCGAGCGGAATTCCAGAAGGTAGCACCTGTTTTCAACAGTATCAAGAAGTGGTATGAGGAATTCCGGGATGAAGGTTGTCTGTACAAGGCTCCTCGGCAGGGACGTCCAGGACCAGGCGAAGAAATTGTGAATCGTGTCAGAGAAGCTTACCAGCGATATATATATATATTATAAAGGGCAAAACAACAACAACAACACATCTATGTAAATCATGAAAGGAAAGACGGAAGCACTGTCCTCTCTGCCTTTGTTTTCATAAGGAAAAATGCAGGTACCACTTTCTTTCTTGAGGCTTTGTCTACCCAGGTGCCAGTCGGTCGGAAAAAAATATTCTGCTCTAGTGCAGAGTCAAACCCGGGACTTTCTTGACGCCAGGCGAGTGCGCAAACCACTGCCGCAGTATGACAAATAAAGTGGGAAAAAAAAAGACTCAGAAATTTGTAAACTCACTCTGCTATTTTCTCATTCTTGCTCACAATCAGTCCTTCCCAGAATGCCAGAGATCCTCGTGCGGTTTTCAGGTCGGTCTTGTTTTGGCTGTTGTGGGCTCTTTCTTCCCTTAAGAGATTTTCGGTTTTGGACAAGGAGACTGAGGAAGTCAAGGACGCATTAGTAAGCGTGTTAAATGAACGCTGAGGAATGTACTAAGATAAGATAAGCCCCGAAATATACAAGTCATCGCTATAGCCGCAATGGCGGCGAAGTGTTGCAAAGAAGCATTGTAGTAGATGAAAGTTATCAAACATGGAGCTGGAATCATTTACAGAATACATGAGGAAATGCGCCGAGAAAGAGTTCCTAAACTCTCAATGGACGTCTACAGAGATGATGCTCTTACTTAACTAAGATGGAGGCCTATCTGTTTTCTCAATCAGGCATCCATAGCTGATATCCTAGCGTCAGGGTTGATGAATCGTAGCTGATCAAGACCCTGCCCCAATTCTCCGTGGAGAATAGTAACAGGCCTAGAATGACTAACGGGACAGGCATCCCCATAGTTACCATGGTGGTGGAGCCTGCTGAAGAAGTACTGCACGCCACCTTCATTGTAGCTGCGCTCAGGATTGAAAAAAAAGCTCCCATGATCCGCTACCAAGCTAGTACCATGCTGCGACTCAATATCTTCACAGCATCAGCCGCAAACAACATCAGCTTGAACATTATTTCGAGAGGGACTGAAGAAGAAGAAGAGGAGGAGGAGGAAGAGGAGGAAACGAAGAAGATGAAGAAGAAGAGGAGGAGGAAGTGGAGGAAAAGAAGATGAAGAAGAAGATGAGGGGAAAAGAAGAAGGCGAAGAAGACGAAGAAGAGGAGGAGGAGGAAAAGAAGAAGGAGAACAACAACAACAAAACGAGGAGGAGGATGAAAAGAAGAAGAAGAAGAAGAGGAGGAAGAGGAGAAAAAGAAGAAGAAGAAGAGGAGGAGGAAAAGAAGAAGAAGAGGAGGAGGAGGAAAAGAAGAAGGCGAAGAAGAAGAACAACAAACAGAGGAGGAGGAAAAGAAGAAGAAGAAGAGGAGGAGGAGAAAATGAAGAAGACGAAGAAGAAAAAGAAGAGGTGGAGGAAAAGAAATTAGGAACAGAATAGGCCAAGCAAAGACTGCATTTCAGAGAACGAGAAACATATTAACCAACACATCCTTATCAATGAATGTTAGAAAACGAGTCCTAAAATGCTATATTGAACCTATCTTGTTATATGGAAGTGAATCATGGACAATAGGCAGGTCTGCACAAAAATCATTGGAAGCAGCAGAAATGTGGTTTATTAGAAGAATGTTGCGAATACCCTGGACAGCAAAAATAACTAATGAAGAATGTATGAGAAGAGCTGGAGAGACAAAAAACCTTGTCAAAAAGATAAGAGAGAGACAATGTACTTTCATAGGACATGCAATGAGAAGAGGGGGCATTGAAAATATTATAACAACAGGAAAAATAGAAGGAAGAAGATCAAGAGGAAGACCAAGAGAAATGATACTGGACAGTCTGATGGCCTGCATGAAGGATCGGGTACTCTGGAGAAGTATAATAGCCAACGCCAGTCGGCACGGCACCTGATGATGATGATGATGATGGAGGAAAAGAAGAAGAGAAGGAGGAGGAAAAGAAGAAGAGGAGGAGGAGGAAAAGAAGGCGACGAAGAAGAAGAAGAAGAAGAGGAGGAAAAGAAGAAGATGAGGAGGAGGAAAAGAAGAAGAGGAGGAGGAGGAGGAAAAGAATAAGATGAAGAAGAAAAAGAAGAGGAGGAGGAAAAGAAGAGGAGGAGGAGGAAAAGAAGAAGAGGAGGAGGAGGAAAAGAATAAGATGAAGAAGAAAAAGAAGAGGAGGAGGAAAAGAAGAAGAGGAGGAGGAGGAAAAGAAGAAGAGGAGGAGGAAAAGAAGAAGAGGAGGAGGAGGAAAGAAGAAGAAGAGGAGGAGGAAAAGAAGAAAGCGAAGAAGAAGAAGAGGAGGAAGAAGAAAAGAAGAAGAAGAAGAAGAGAAGGAGGAGGAGGAGGAGGAAAAGAAGAAGGCGAAGAAGAAGAAGGAGGAGAAGGAGAAAAAAAAAGAAGAATAAGAAGAGAAGGAGGATGAGGAGGAAAAGAAGAAGAAGAGGAGGAGGAAGAGGAGGAAAAGAAGAAGGCTAAGAAGAAGAAGCAGAATATCACATGCGAATACTTACTTTCCAAGTCAGTGTTGGCTCTGGTCAGTTTTTGGAAGATTTCCTGATAATACTGTGCATGAACAAAATATATCCTGATAATACTGTGTATGAACAAAATATATCCTGATAATACTGTGTATGAACAAAATATATCCTGATAATACTGTGCATGAACAAAATATATCCTGATAATACTGTGCATGAACAAAATATATCCTGATAATACTGTGCATGAATAAAATATATCCTGATAATACTGTGCATGAACAAAATATATCCTGATAATATTGTGCATGAACAAAATATATCCTGATAATACTGTGCATGAACAAAATATATCCTGATTATTTTCTTGCTGACTTTCTTAGAATAGAATGTGTCATATTATTTGCTTCACTCTCCTTTTAGACTTCTCTGACAGTATGATCATGACACTGCTACTCGTTCCTCCATCATTGATTTCTCAACACTCTCCACTACCCAGTCCAATCATTGCTTTCTCACCACTTGTTGAATAATTTTAATTTGTCCCTTTTCTATTGGGAGAGTTAGGAAATGATGTAAATACAACGTTATGCTCGCGTGTCTTCCAGCAAATTCTTTATAGCAAGATTACTTGGTTTTTCTCTAAATGTCTTCTTCGCTGACACATCAAATATCGCGTTTTCAAGTTATTTATATTATTAAACAGTTAAAATTTAAAATCCAAAACAGAGTTTCTGTTGCATTTTTTAAAACTACTGATTCGTGTGTCCTGTTTTGCCGGTAAATATTCTCGATACTTTTATAGGGAAATTCCCTAACATAGGTATGTCTAGTATCCATTTTTACAGCTGGAAGTTGATCTAAAACCCTATTAACTTACAGAAGAAGATATATTTCTTGTTTTCTTACAAAATACATTCCTCTTATATCTATCTATCTATCTATCTATCTATCTATCTATCTATCTATCTATCTATCTATCTATCTATCTATCTATCTATCTATCTATCTATCTATCTATCTATCTATCAGTCTGCTTGTCTGTCTGTCTTTCTATTTGTCTGTCTGTCTGACTGTCGAAGTGTTTACATGGACGAGTACACAGAGCACTTTTTAATTTCTTGAACCATACAACTTTAAAAACAAAGAGACTAACACTAACCTCAAGTTTGTTTTTAAGATCAATGCCAATTTGATCAAAAGCTTTGGCAAAATCGAACATTATCTTCACAGGGGAGACCATCTCGTCCTCCGAGAAGTTACCGTCCTTGTTTCCGTAGAAAGGATCCAGTAAGAACTTATTGCGAATATGTTGCCATTTTTCTTGATTCTAAGAAGCATTTGTGTATTCAGCTTTTATTAATATACTGAGTGGTTCTAAACTTTTATTTACAGGGATTATTAATAATGGGTCTTCAATTTTATGTGCAGAAACAGCTAAGAACATTTTTTTAAAAAGGAGATGCAAGGAGATGATAGAGCGGTTCTTATAGTTTATATAGAAGAATGGTTAATCTCTGTTCTTTAAATGTATGTGGTGATCAGTTTTGAGCGGTTCTAAAATTTGTATCCAGGAACAAATAACGACAATAAGATAATGTTTGGAATAATTCTACGAACTGTTTATACTAATGTAATGAAGGGGACATGAAAACAGAGAGTTCACTCTAACTTTACTCCCTAGTACAGATGCCAGGTGCCTACTTTTATACGGGCTGACTGAGGCAAGTCTAGAAATGAAGGTGAAGTCAGGTCTTTTGCCAGGACTGGCTATAATTCTAACTACTGAGCTACAAATTATCGCATATAGGTGTTGCACAATTCAGTAACATGGAAACCACCACATAAATCTTATCTAGAAACTCCTCATCCGTTTACACGAAAGAAATTATCTGGATAGGTAAGGAGTACAGTGGGGCTTATACTTTCAGGAACGTGTTGGTACCAGACAAAATTACTGTTGAAGCAAGAGATCACAATCAGCAGTAGAAATTGGTACCTGGCTCTTCTTTGGAACTGGGGAAATAAAGGCTGCCAGGGGTGGAGCTTTTGTGTACCGACTGGGTTGAAAGATAAGGGAACTAACACCATGTTCCATTAGGGGGCAGTTATGGGATGCCACGGTTATCTTTTTTCTAATTTTTGTTTCTCCAAAACTTACCTAGTTTTAGCAGCATTTAAAGATGGATTAAGTTAGCTATCAAAACTTACTTAGTTTTAGCAGCATTTAAAGATGGATTAAGTTAGCTATCAAAACTTACCTAGTTTTAGCGGCATTTAAAGATGGATTAAGTTAGCTTCAAAACTTACTTAGTTTTAGCGGCATTTAAAAACGGACTAAGTTAACTATCAAAACTTAGTTTTAGCGGCATTTAAAGATGGACCAAATTAACTGCCAAAACTTAGTTTTAGCGGCATTTAAAGATGGACCAAATTAACTATCAAAACTTAGTTGTAGCGGCATTTAAAGATGGAGCAAGTTAGCTACCAAAACGTATTAAGTTGTAGCGCCATTTAAAGATGGATTACAGCTTATGAAACGTGAAAATGAACTACCGTAGATGAATATCTAGTAACTTCAGGAAAATGAAGGAGTACAAGTTGTATACTTAACCTTGAAATAAATCACACAAAATACTTCAGTCGTAGGAGGGGGAAAATCTAAGAAAATGATCCAAATTAGAACAAAATTAGAACGGAATTAGAACAATTACTTTGCTGTGGGCAAACCCTCATTGTTTCCAGGTTTTTCCTTTTAAATTTGTACTGGAGGCACGACTGATGTGGTGGTAACTGTGCTCAGTTCTCTCAAGCCGAGACAGATGCCTCAAACTGGATCTGAAGTGCCCCAGTCACCCCGCTGTAGAGACAGGCACCAAGCTCCTATTGGAACCATGGAAAGAAAAGAGATTGGCGCCCCTCTAGTGTGCTGGCAGGTCAGGGAAAATATGTGCTATAATACTTATACTCTTAGGGAGATTATATAGCATGAGCAGGCCTACCTGTGGCGTTTCTACCTCTATTCTTTGTATATTGTAACGGCGCGCGCACATACATACATACACACATATATACATACAGATAAAAGGAAATTAACTGCCCGATGAGGCCTCTTACAATCACCTGATACAACCTTCGGTAGTCTAACTGATACAACTTTCTATAGTCTTACTGGTACAACTTTCTATAGTCTTATTAGTACAAGTTTCTATAGTCTTACTGGTACAACTTTAGTCTTACTGGTACAACTTTATATAGTCTTACTAGTACAACATTCTGTAGTCTTACTGGTACAACTTTCTATAGTCTTCTTAGTACACGTTTCTATAGTCATACTGGTACAACTTTAGTCTTACTGGTACAACTTTCTATAGTCATACTGGTACAACTTTAGTCTTACTGGTACAACTTTCTAAAGTCTTACTGGTACAACTTTCTATAGTCTTACTGGTACAACTTTATATAGTCTTACTAGCATAACATTCTGTAGTCTTACTGGCACAAGGTTGTAAAGTCTTACTAGTACAACAGTCTGTATTCTTACTTTTACAACTTTCTAAAGTCTTACTATTCTCTCCAGCCTGTCGATGAGCTCATCGTGAATGAAAGACGTTCCGTTCTCTATGGGCGCCTCCAGAACATCACCGAACAAATCCATCAGCGCAATCAGGCCTTCCTTGAGCTGTCCTAGATTCTCCTTGTGGAAAAGCAGAGCCGCCATCTTGTTTTGTTTCTGAAAGCGGATGTGCTTTTTTTACATGAGTGATGAGGTCTTCTATATATAAACGCGGGGGGGGGGGGGGACGGGGAAGGGGGTCGCAATTACCCGGGGTGGAGGCCATTAAAGTTGGAAATTACCGTATTTCGAGTTTTTGTTCTCATTCTGTACAGCTTTATAAAACTGGGCTAAAAAAAAAACTAGCCTCATAATGGCCTCTTAAGCGAAAGTCCACATCCTGACCCCATGAAAGATGTCTTTAGAGTGGGTGCAAAATTTGACCTCATGAAAACTCTTTAAAAACTGGGAGCAAAAACATGACATCATGAAAATTCTCTAAAAACTAAGAGAAAAATATGACATCATAAAAAATATATAAAAATTACATGACATCAGGAAAGCTTTACATAGTGTGGATTAATAACAAGACCTCATGAACGCTTCATAAAGACTAGGCATAGGTTCTGAGATCATGAAAGCTTCATAAAGACTAGGCACAGATTCTGAGATCATGAAAGCTTCATAAAGACTAGGCATAGATTCTGAGATCATGAAAGCTTCATAAAGACTAGGCATAGATTCTGAGTTCGTAAAAGCTTCATAAAGACTAGGCATAGATTCTGAGCTCATGAACGCTTCATAAAGACTAGGCATAGATTCTGAGCTCATGAAAGCTTCATAAAGACTAGGCATAGTTTCTGAGATCATAAAAGCTTTATAAAGATTAGGCACAGATTCTGAGATCATGAAATCTTTATAAAGATTAAGCATAGATTCTGAGATCATGAAAGCTTTATAAAGATTAGGCATAGATTCTGAGATCATGAAAGCTTCATAAAGACTAGGCATAGATTCTGAGCTCATGAAAGCTTCATAAAGACTAGGCATAGATTCTGAGATCATGAAAGCTTCATAAAGACTAGGCATAGATTCTGAGCTTATGAAAGCTTCATAAAAACTAGGCATAGATTCTGAACTCATGAAAAATTTATAAAGACTAGACATAGATTCTTGGCTCATGAAAACTTTATAAAGACTAGGCATAGATTCTTGGCTCATGAAAACTTTATAAAGACTAGGCATAGATTCTGAGCTCATGAAAACCGAGTTCGGTGAAGGTGAAGATTCTAAAGTTTCATTCTATAGTATGTGTTAGGAACGTAAATCTTATTTACTTATTTTCACTGTCTTTGTTTTTTTTTCTTTAATCACACAGCATTGATTGCAGGCAATGATGATTCTACGCAATGATAACAAATCTAAAGCTGGAGATACTATCGGACTTTTTAACTTTCCCATATCTCTGGGAGAGGGGGGGGGGGCTATTTAGTCGAGTACTTAGGCCTCATTCATGCATTTGCATGTCCCTTGCGGAACTTTGCCTCCCAAACAGCACTCATGTAGGCCTCCCTGTTGTGAGCTTAGGCCTTCGGTCGACAAATCCAGTGGAATTTTTGTTTCTGGTATTACCACACCAAAAGGCCCCCGGGATCCACACAGCCCCTAAAAATGGGTAACAGAGAAACATTGGGGAGGTAAATGCTTCCAGGCAGTTTACGTCATCGTTTCATGTGCTGAAGATCTTGAAAATACGGGACTAGCAACCCATCTCCAGTGTGCCTTAGTAGCAGAGAAACGAGGATTTTACCTTTACCTTTACCGTGGAAGTAAAAAGAAAAATGGAACGATATACTTCTAGCATTGGCGTAACAAAGGGATGAATAGAAAGAAAGAAAAAGGGACAAATTTCGTATCCTGCAATTTTTCTCCAAATCTACGAAGAATTCAAGTAAACACTTCCCTTCACTTGAGAGCTTACAGGAGAATACGGGGGAATACAGAAGAATACAAGAGAATACATGAGAATACAGGGGAAAAGCAAAGTAAGAAATAAGTATTACTGTGAGGTTACGTCATTTTGTACTCAAAACCCCTCATAAACCGAACAAAGAGGTCAGCGTGAGCGAGTTATATCTTGACATCCCGGGCCAGAAATAGAACATGGTCAAGATACGGCTCTCTCATAAACAGGTCGTTGTACGAGATTTATACGCTGGTTATGCATACAGGTTATAAAGATATATGACTAAGATGGTGAAATGCAAGGACAGACATGACCTTGTTGTGTCTCAGACAAGCTCGAGACCTTGAATTATTTCTCAACCTGGGCTACCTGTGATCTTTGACCTGAAACCTGCTTCCTGTGTCCTGCAATTTGTACAGACTTCCCCTTTCCCAGAGTAAGGTAAACGGGCCTGTATTTCAGTACTGACTAGAAGAAAGACAATGTCAACCAAGGACATTTGTTACCAGCAAGTCTAGCTTGTGGATAAAGTGTTACTAGCAAATATAGAATGTAGATAAAAGTGTTACTAGCTTGTATATAAAATGTTACCAGCAAGTACAGATTGTGGATAAAGTATCCACAACACTCCTACATGAGATCCTATCACAGAATATCGAAGAAATCCTAGAGACGTTATTTTTGAAGTTTTCTCCACGACTTTTATCTCTGTTACTCTGCAGAAAATGGATAACCTTTATATAATCATTGAATGATTTTTAGCCTCTTTTGAACCGCAAGTGGTCAACAGATGCTCCGCCTAGAATCCATTTCTCTCTGGCTTTATAATATCGTGGCCAAACTTGTGTATCTGTCTGACGTGTTTCTTGTCTTTGAAAGTCTCAAAGAAAGCGTATCTTCTGGTGTCAGTTTTTGTCCCTGTCTTAGTGCTTTGTGAACAGAGCCGCTTCTTCTTCATCCTAATAACGATGATGATGATGATGATGATGGTGGTGGTGGTGGTGGTGATGAAAACATCTCCCATAGCGTTTGATGATGGTCTCTAGGCGAGCAAAACAAAAAGGGAACAAAGTCATCAAATGACGGGGTAATGTCAGGCCTTCTGGTCAACTCAACCATCAACATGGCCCTGAAGTAAGTCATTCTGATGTCTTTCCAGTCTCTTTATGCTGCAGTGTTTGGACTTAACCCTGCTACACAAGTCGAATGCCAGGCTAGTCTGCGCTGTAGCTATTGCTAAATCTTCCGTATAAATATACGAGTCTTTCTGAAGGTTAGAATCACGTCCTTCCTTGGCCCGCAGGTCTAGTGGTAGTACTGACCTTGGTTCTACCAGTATCTCACAAAAAATGTATTACGCAGATTTATATCTGTAATCGTTGATTATGTGTTATTCGTGTTATTTAACGGAGAGAGCAAGTTACTGTTCTGTTGACAGTTTTACAGTCATGGTGAAGACGAAAATGACAAGATGGATGGACAGTTCATCTTTCAGTGCTGCAGAACCGGAGCTGGCCAGCAACTCTACAACTCTGCGCTTATCAGACAAGGGCGCATTTCTCCGTGTGCTTTGAGGGAAGGAGGAGGTTTACATTAAAACACAGATTTTGACGTTAGTAGGTAGTCAAGGCCAAGTTAGTAGGCGTAAAATCTCGCGATGAGGTCGAAAAGCTCGCCGAAAACAGGAAAACTTGGCGAACTACCATGCGAGCCCTACGTGACGTTTAAATGCATGGAAAGGATGAACTATGTAAGAAGGTAGTCAAATGATTGCTGTGAATGTTTTGTTTGTGTGGTTTTTTTTTGCAGTAAGATGGCGGATGTAATGGAGATTAAAGGGGGAAATTCACTTACAATTTTTGATAAGCCCGTCTCCGGTTGTGAAAATGATTTTTATTCATGAAGATGACGAATGTGATGGAGATTAATAGGAGAAATATACTTCTCATTTTCAAGCACCTATCTCCTGGTTTTAAAAAACAAAAATTTTACACGTAGATGGCGAATGTGGTGGAGATTAATAGGAGAAATCTACTTCTCATTTTCAAGCACCTATCTACTGGTTTTGAAAAACAAAATTTTACACGAAGATGGCGAATGTGATGGGACGTTCATGGATGACGGTGACGTGGTACTCTGAGACTGTTGTGTTGCTTCAACATGAGGAACTGGGCGAGTGTCAGAGTCTACTCTTTATCCTGCTCCATACATGTGCTTTCACAGTATAACCTCAGGTATTGGCTGAAAAGAACTCAAGTTAACATTCACAGGCAAGACCACGAGCCAATATACCGACCAATCAAACAGACACCTTCACAATTATTGCTTCTCTTATTTTTCGTTTATTTTTTTTCTCTCTCATTGGTCGTTATTTTTTTTCTAACTCTAATATATCTTCAGATATATCTACGTCCTTGATCAGTTGATATTTCTAAAGGGATTCAGGGCCAGACAATTTGTACAGTTTAGATTTGGAAAACTATTTTTAGAGTTTTGAACTGCATTTTAACATGTAACAGAGAAACTGTTCTGCTAGCATGTTTGTTTAGCTCCTGCAATTTATCGCGTCAATCTGTTTTAAGCGCAATCATTTGGCAAACAAAGTCAGAAAACAAAAACATGACTGTGTATTTACTGCCTGAGACGACTGCATTGTTCATTTGTACTTCGAAATTGAGAATGAATAAAAATTTATGCACGTAAAAATCGATTTTAACTCATCCAGTTAATCGATCTCTCTGAAAATCTACTTGTATAAATCACAGCAAGTGCTACAAAATGAATGGTTTTATAAAAATGTCGACCTCGCCAGTCGTGTCCTGAGGATTCCGATAAGTACACGTAAATGTGAACATGATTCGTTCCCGAGTTGTTTGTACACGTAAAGTACAATCTCATTACTTTAATGTTGTTGTTGTTGTTCTTCTTCTTCTTCACCAGCAAAAATCGCATCCTCTTTGTTGTGTCACAGTGTGCAGTTAGACTTGTAATATCCGCCCCTTTCGCCCCGACACATCAGACTTCGGCCTGGCTTACTTTTAAAGACCTCGTTTGCTTTGAAAATTCGATGCTTACTCACTCGGCCAGATTACAGCCTATTACAAGGTCCGACAATTAAGTAATGAGACTAATTACATAAAAAATAAAATAAACATCAACCGAAGATATAACCTGCATTTCATCCAAAGTAAGCCCCTTGTGCATCGATACAGTGAGTGGCATGATCTAACAAACACTTGAACGATCTCTGCAATTCTGTTGGTATGGCCCTTAAACTCGATGTTACGGCCCTTTGGATATCATCAATATCGTCAAAGAAGCGTCCTTTCAATGGTAATTTTAATTTTGGGAATAGAAAATAATCGCAGGGAGACAAATCTTGGGAATAGGGTGGATGGTTGAGAACATACACTTATTTTTGGGCCAAAAATTCCTGTACAACCACCGCCCTGTGAGCTGCTGCATTATCATGAAGAAGGAAAAAAACTGTCAGGTGTTGAATACTCGGGTCGGCCTGGGAGAATCCTTTTTAATAGGCGTTTCAAAATATTTAAATAAACTCTGGCAGTGACAGTCTGTTCCCCCTGAAATAAATTCTTTGTGAATAACTCCTTTGCTGTCGTAGAAGCATACCGACATTGTCTTCAATTTCGACTTTTGAAGACGAATTTTTTTACATAATGGTGATGATGATGACTTCCACTGAGAACTTTGGCGTTTAGTTGTGGGATCATAGCGGAAAATCCATGTTTAATCCTCTGCAACAATCAGTTTTAAGAAATGTTTATTTCTGCGACACGTTTTGATGATGTCTTTGCATACTCAACACGCTGATGTTTTTGGTCATCAGACAACGAATGTGATACAAACCGGCAAGCAACTTTTTTCTTGCCCAAATCTTCCACTAAAATTTTACGAATGGTCTCTCGGTTAACACCAGATTTACCTGTCATCATCCTCACAGTCAAACAACGGTCTTCTTGTATCCGTTCTCTGACTTTTGCAAAGAGTTCCTCATTCAATCAATCAATCAAATGCTTAATCAAATACACCGCGTGGCGTAGGCGATCATTTATCTCCACAATTCCCTGTCTTTTTAGTTGATTATGAGATCCGCCGGTGACTTTCTTCCTAGCCACACCGACAGCCCATCAATAATTTCTCTCTCTGTCTTCCTCTGTCTCTTCTTCCCTCAAATTTTCCATTTGCCACATTGTGTTCCAATTTTCCTCTTCTCAGAAAATGTCCTATAAATCTCGCTTGTCTGTCTCTGATCTTTGCTGTAATTTGCCTTTTAACTCCAGCCTCTCGTAAGACTTCTTCATTGGTTTTCTTAGCTATCCATCGTATCTTCAATATCCTTATAAATCAGATTTCGATGGCCTCCATTTCTCGCTGTACTCTCTTATTCATGGACCATGCTTCACATCCATAAAATAAAATTGCCTCGATGTAATATTTAAGTCCTTAAAATCATGTTTTCATTGATACGGATCTGTTGCACAAGATGTTTCTCATTTTCTGGAATGCTGATTTGGCCTGAGCACGTCTGCTTTTTATTTCATTGTGACATTTCCCATCCGTTGTTATAACTGTTCCTAAGTACTTACATTTATCAGCTTGTTTCAGATCTGTGCCATCATTGCTACATTTTTGTGATATTCTTTTCTTTGAGATTACCATCACTTCAGTCTTCTTTTTGTTCAGACTGAGACCTTTACTTTTACTTTCACGAACCAGGATATCCAGAAGAGCCTGTAGCTCCCCTTTACTTTAAGCAATCTTAACCGTGCCGTCTGAATAGCTTAAGTTGTTAAGGAATATCATTTAGCGGGTACAACCTCATTACGAACAGAAATTGGTTGTCAATGTCTAGTTACATTTGTAATCGTTTCCACACCACTTTTGAATAGTGAATACCACCTGAATATCTGTTAAACAATTATCCCCATAAACTTTTCACATCAATTCAACTGTCTCAATGGCACTTTTTCCGAGTTTTAGACAGAATTTAATGTTAGCTTTTTCCTCCATGTGGATTACGTAACAATGCACCTCTGACTAGGTCAACAACACGGCGGTTTGTTTGTCGTCTGATATAGGTCGGCGATGAAAAGTTGGCAGATCACAGATGAAGGTTGTCTCTTTGGATTCCATGGTTTCCTTCATAGATGGCATTTTTATCTTGGCAATAATAAAATCAGTCTCATTATTTAAATGTCTGACCTTGTACTAGACACAGGGACGCGGAATACGGCCTGGAAGGATTTACTCCGATAACAACAGTAAAGACAGGCGGCATTGTGTAAAAAGAAGTGGACTAATCCCCTATAGATATCGCAAATCCCTGATACTGAATAAGGAGAGTTTACCCACCCGAGGAAACTGAATAGACGGATTTGACGCAACAGATTTACTGACAGGTGAGGCATATTTGCTAATCTTAGGACGCAATTTTGACCCATGGAAAGGCAAGCGGACCGATAAGATGACCAAAGGGAGTGAACCAACCTATCCCGAAGTCCATTCAGTATGTAATTAACCAGCTGACCAATAGAAAGATCTAGAGGTGTGTCCAACTGGACAACTGACTGACAGTATGTAAGCCTGGCATGCAGTTTTGAAATGGGAAGACAGAGAAGACAGAGAGGAGAGAAAAGAAGAATAGAAGGATAGATAGGAGAGCAACGATAGACAGAAAATATGGACAAGTGAAGCAAATAGATATTCAGGAGACAGAGAAGCAGTTTAGAACAAGAAGTAGTTTTGGAGAGACAAAAGATAGGATTTCAAGTTAGAAAGTGATCGTTAGTACTGCGTGAGAAATATATATTTGATATTTTTTTGATCTTTGTAAAATACTTTCGGGGGTGTCTCATTACGATACTTGTAAATTTCGTTTGATGATTATTAAAAGTGAAAATAATTTGATTCAAGAACGAACCACCTCAATTTTCTAGTGACTATGTATGTTAAGATTTCAGTCTTGTGGTGAATCATACAGAATCACGTGTAGTGTCGTTCTGGGCTGTTGAAGAGAAAAGAAAGAAGTGGTGACAAGCATTCATAAATAAAAAGTGACAATGTTGTCGCAGCCACAACGACTATTCATCATATAAAGGACACAGGCGACCAGTGATTCGCGCAAGCATCGAATCATTCAAGATCTAGAATTAAAAGACAGTATCTCAGTTTGAACTTCTTCAATCATTAATTATATACAGAACCAACCTTATATTATTATAGTTGGTTTTAGCTTCGTCTAAAGAGTTTTTGTTTAGTTTGATTATAGTCCCCATGGTAGTAGAGCCTCCTAAAGAAGCATTGTACATCTCTTCTGTTTAGATGTACTCAGGGACTGAACGAAACAATAGGCACTCTAGGACTTAGTTTCTTGGAAGTCACAGCTAAATGTCCCCCCTTTTTTTCCCATGATTTTTCCCCCATTCTTATTTGCTGTATATCATTGACGTGAATTTATATCCTGTCTTCGTTCCCTATTTCTTTGTCCTGCATGTTTTTGTATGAGTAAGGTGTAAAGAGAAACGTTACAATAGTGTGTATGTTAACTAATTAAAGCTGTTCCTACTTTTGTTTTAAATAGCTCTAAAATATTTTTTTAAAAGCAATAATCAGTTCCATGTCCGGCACGATGGTACTTCTCCTCAACACCTTCACAGCATCGACCGCGAGGTATATCAGCGCTGGCACTTCATGGGAGATAGAAGAACAAGAAGTTTTATTCTGTAATATCTTGCCTTAAAAAGTTCTTCCTGCGCATTGTTTTTGGAGCAACTGAAGATCCTATATCATAAGGATGGAAAATTAGAAATAACACAGAAATACACACGCTATTCCAGTCTCCGCTTGTAACTACCACTATGAAGAAGAAACAGATTGAGATGGCTCGGACACTTGGAGAGGATGGACGAGAACAGACAGACAAAAAAGTCTTATACAGACGTGATAAACGGAGACAGACCTACGACGCAGACCGAGGCAACGGTGGCGTGACAGGCTAGAGGAAGACCTACGAGATCTCGGAGTGGACAACTGGCAGGAGGAGACTAAGAGCAGAGAGGAAGGGAGACAACTGGCAGGAGAAGACTAACAACAGAGAGGAGTGGAGACAACTGGCAGGAGAAGACTAAGAACAGAGAGGAGTGGAGACAACTGGCAGGAGGATACTAAGAACAGAGAGGAGTGGAGACAACTGGCAGGAGGAGACTAAGAACAGAGAGGAGTGGGGACAACTGGCAGGAGGAGACTAAGAACAGAGAGGAAGGGAGAGAACTGGCAGGAGGAGACTAACAACAGAGAGGAGTGGACAACTGGCAGGAGGAGACTAACAACAGAGAGGAAAGGAGAGAACTGGCAGGAGAAGACTAAGAACAGAGAGGAGTGGACAACTGGCAGGAGGAGACTAACAACAGAGAGGAAAGGAGACAACTGGCAGGAGGAGACTAAGAACAGAGAGGAGTGGAGACAAGTGGAAGGAGGAGACTAAGAACAGAGAGGAAGGGAGAGAACTGGCAGGAGGAGACTAAGAACAGAGAGGAGTGGAGACAAGTGGCAGGAGGAGACTAAGAACAGAGAGGAAGGGAGAGAACTGGCAGGAGGAGACTAAGAACAGAGAGGAGTGGAGACAACTGGCAGGAGGAGACTAAGAACAGAGAGGAGTGGAGACAACTGGCAGGAGGAGACTAAGAACAGAGAGGAGTGGAGACAACTGGCAGGAGGAGACTAAGAACAGAGAGGAGTGGAGACAACAGGCAGGAGGAGACTAAGAACAGAGAGGAGTGGAGACAACTGGCAGGAGAAAACTAAGAACAGAGAAGAGTGGAGACAACTGGCAGGAGAAGACTAAGAACAGAGAGAAATGGAGACAACTTGCAGGAGAAGACTAAGAACAGAGAGGAGTGGAGACAGCTGGCAGGAGAAGACTAAGAACAGAGAGGAGTGGAGACAACTGGCAGGAAGAGACTAAGAACAGAGAGGAAGGGAGATAACTGGCAGGAGAAGACTAAGAACAGAGAGGAGTGGAGACAACTGGCAGGAGAAGACTAAGAACAGAGAGGAAGGGAGAGAACTGGCAGGAGGAGACTAAGAACAGAGAGGAAGGGAGAGAACTGGCAAGAGGAGACTAAGAACAGAGAGGAAGGGAGAGAACAGACAGGAGAAGACTAAGAACAGAGAGGAGTGGAGACAACAGGCAGGAGAAGACTAAGAACAGAGAGGAGTGGAGACAACAGGCAGGAAAAGACTAAGAACAGAGAGAAGTGGAGACAACTGGCAGGAAAAGACTAAGAACAGAGAGAAGTGGAGACAACTGGCAGGAAAAGACTAAGAACAGAGAGAAGTGGAGACAACTGGCAGGAGAAGACTAAGAACAGAGAGGAGTGGAGACAACTGGCGGGAGAAGACTAAGAACAGAGAGAAGTGGAGACAACAGGCAGGAGAAGACTAAGAACAGAGAGGAGTGGAGACAACAGGCAGGAAAAGACTAAGAACAGAGAGAAGTGGAGACAACAGGCAGGAAAAGACTAAGAACTGAGAGAAGTGGAGACAACAGGCAGGAAAAGACTAAGAACAGAGAGAAGTGGAGACAACAGGCAGGAAAAGACTAAGAACAGAGAGGAGTGGAGACAACTGGCAGGAGAAGACTAAGAACAGAGAGGAGTGGAGACAACTGGCAGGAGAAGACTAAGAACAGAGAGGAAGGGAGAGAACTGGCAGGAGGAGACTAAGAACAGAGAGGAAGGGAGAGAACTGGCAAGAGGAGACTAAGAACAGAGAGGAAGGGAGAGAACAGACAGGAGAAGACTAAGAACAGAGAGGAGTGGAGACAACAGGCAGGAGAAGACTAAGAACAGAGAGGAGTGGAGACAACAGGCAGGAAAAGACTAAGAACAGAGAGAAGTGGAGACAACTGGCAGGAAAAGACTAAGAACAGAGAGAAGTGGAGACAACTGGCAGGAAAAGACTAAGAACTGAGAGAAGTGGAGACAACTGGCAGGAGAAGACTAAGAACAGAGAGGAGTGGAGACAACTGGCGGGAGAAGACTAAGAACAGAGAGAAGTGGAGACAACAGGCAGGAGAAGACTAAGAACAGAGAGGAGTGGAGACAACAGGCAGGAAAAGACTAAGAACAGAGAGAAGTGGAGACAACAGGCAGGAAAAGACTAAGAACTGAGAGAAGTGGAGACAACAGGCAGGAAAAGACTAAGAACAGAGAGAAGTGGAGACAACAGGCAGGAAAAGACTAAGAACAGAGAGAAGTGGAGACAACAGGCAGGAAAAGACTAAGAACAGAGAGAAGTGGAGACAACTGGCAGGAAAAGACTAAGAACAGAGAGGAATGGAAACAGCTGGGAGGAGGAGACTAAGAACAGAGAGGAAGGGAGACAAGTCTTGTCTGCAGCAATGAACAGCAATGGCTTGGAAAGCTGAACGAATGTATGATGTACACTGTAATATTTCAGTGTGAATGCTTTTTAGTTCTGTTTTGCACTAGGTTACTTAGTTACAGAATAGAAATGTAGACCAGGGGTTCTCATACAGGATTCCCCGGAAGATCATTAGTGGTTTGCAGATATATATATATTTTTTTTTTAATAAATCTAATCATAAAGAGATGTGCAGAATTTTTTTTTTTCATTCTGATTAATGAACAAATTACTGATCACTTTAACGTGTAGTCGGGGGTGTCTGAGTGGCGAAGTGGTTAGTGCACTGGTCTCTCATGACGATGGTCGGGGGTTCGAATCCGACTGGCGGCACCCCAGTCTTCCAACTTTAGAAATGGGTACCCGACTTCTTCTGGAGTTGGGGAAGGAAAGGCAGCCAGGCGTGATACTGACCATATCAGCCTCTAGTGTGCTGACAGGTCAAGGAAAATATGGGCGCTAACACCATATCCCTATGTGCCTCTAAGGCATGACAGGGTCACCTTTGCTTTTTTTAAACGTGTAGTCACGTGCTGATATAAAAACTTCATTAATTTGGTCTCGTTAAGACTTAAAAGTTTATTTTTGCTATTCTGCTGGAGTAAACAAGTTGAGAAACGATTTATATATATATTATATATATATTTTCCTGTGTCTTTTAAAATAAATATGTTTTTTTCACATATTTTAACTAATCTTTGACAGATTTCAACTTATCTTGTTTACATATGTAGGACCGAACGGACTCTTTGGTACTTCTTTTGGTATTTCTTGTCATGTGAATCCGGGGGTAGTCTTTGTACCTGAATCTAGTAGGTGAATGTAGGCTTAGTTTTAGTACGTGAATGTAGGCTTAGTTTTAGTAGGTGAATGAAGGCTTAGTTTTAGTAGGTGAATGTAGGCTTAGTTTTAGTAAGTGAATGTAGGCTTAGTTTTAGTAGGTGAATGTAGGCTTAGTTTTAGTACGTGAATGTAGGCTTAGTTTTAGTACGTGAATGTAGGCTTAGTTTTAATACGTGAATGTAGGCTTAGTTTTAGTACGTGAATGTAGGCTTAGTTTTAGTACGTGAATGTAGGCTTAGTTTTAATACGTGAATGTAGTCTTAGTTTTAGTATTATATATTATCTTTAGTATTATTATATTATCTGAGCTTAGATTTAGTACGTTAACCTGAGCTTAGATTTAGTACATTAATCTGAGCTTAGATTTAGTACATTAATCTGAGCTTAGATTTAGTACATTAACCAGAGCTTAGATTTAGTACATTAATCTGAGCTTAGATTTAGTTAATTAATCTGAGCTTAGATTTAGTACATTAACCTGAGCTTAGATTTAGTACATTAATCTGAGCTTAGATTTAGTACATTAATCTGAGCTTAGATTTAGTACATTAACCTGAGCTTAGATTTAGTACATTAATCTGAGCTTAGATTTAGTTAATTAATCTGAGCTTAGATTTAGTACATTAATCTGAGCTTAGATTTAGTTAATTAATCTGAGCTTAGATTTAGTACATTAATCTGAGCTTAGATTTAGTACATTAATCTGAGCTTAGATTTAGTACATTAATCTGAGCTTAGATTTAGTACATTAATCTGAGCTTAAATTTAGTTCATTAATCTGAGCTTAGATTTAGAACGGTAGCGTGTCAATCTAGGCAAAGTTAGGAGATGCAAAGCAGAAGTGTGGACTCATTTGCGCGACCAGACAGTGATTCAGGCAAACCAGAATGGCACGTTATCGTTTTTGTTTGGCCTGGCCATCAATTCGACAAAAACTGGAGTTGCATACAACACCGATGAAGCCAGACACTGAAAATTTCCATCAATGACGTGGCAGCAAACATTCAGAGATCTTATAGTATTTAGGAACATAGTTCAAGACCAGAAAGACAGCTTAAGTTGGTCAAGCAAATGAGTGGAAGTACTAATCTTAGTATGTCAGAGACGGGTTTATAGAAGCAGAGATAGTAGACCCCTAAAATTTGTAAAAAACAAAATTCGTATGCCATTTTTGCTATGATGACCGCGATGATGATAGTACAGATGAAGACGATAACGATGATTCTGTATACTCACTTCTACAACATCCATAGCAGGTGTCTTATACCAGCTTCGTACACTGGAACTGATGTACTGATTTCTGTAGGCAGAATCACGTGACGGTGCGCATTCGCTGTGCCAAGTTGCGCGACCTGAAACGAATGAATGAATGAAAATAACTTGAAACAAGAATTTAACAACATGTTATATTTTTGTTGTTACATCTGGCCTCTTCGGGATACGTGAACACAGTTTCAGTACAAGCCGATGCAGTGGCTCTCCAACATTCAAAAACGTTTGTGTGTGTATGTGTGTGTGTGTGTGTGTGTGGGCGCATGTGTGGGTGTAGTGGTACCAGAAAAAAAGTCCCCACTGTTGGGACTTGAACCCGGTACCACTGAATTAGTAGTCCGAGCGCCTAATCACTCAGCCAATCGGGCCGCCATTGATTTACATCAGTTAAACGGTAATAGACCACAGACTTTGACTATGAGGTAGATATTGACAGGCAAAACAAATGATCACATCAAAGTACAACATAGAGTAAATGGTCAGATATGGTGTACATATAACACAAACTATCATAACCATAATTCAGCGTATTGGCCACTGCACAAAACCACAGAAATTAATAATTAATGTTTCCACCTTCTCGTCATCAGGTAGAAGTGGGCGATCACCACATACAAAGCTCGGCCATAAGATGGAGGGATCCTACCTTCGATACATCTACAAGCCAAGACTAAACAACCCCCCCCCCCCCAAATATAATAGACAAAGAAAACAATGTTGACACTTAAAACCTTTCTCCAATATTTACGCTACCCTCTGAAGGGCTGTCTATCTTGTAGTACCGTCTCTCTCTCTGTGTATCTCTCTGTCTCTCTCTGTGTCTCTGTGTCTCTCTCTGTCTCTCTCTGCGTCTCTCTGTCTCTCTCTGTCTATCTGTGTCTCTCTCTGTGTCTCTCTGTGTCTCTCTCTGTCTCTCTGTGTGTCTCTCTCTGTCTCTCTCTGTGTCTCTCTCTGTCCTGTCTCTCTCTGTCTCTTTCTGTCTCTCTCTGTGTCTTTCTCTGTCTCTCTCTGTGTGTCTCTCTGTGTCTCTCTGTGTCTCTCTCTGTGTCTCTCTGTGTCTCTCTGTGTCTCTCTCTGTGTCTCTCTCTGTCTCTTTCTGTCTCTCTCTGTGTCTTTCTCTGTCTCTCTCTGTGTCTCTCTCTGTGTCTCTCTCTCTGTCTCTTTCTCTCTCTGTCTCTCTCTATCTGTCTCTGTCTGTCTGTCTGTCTCTCTCTCTTTCAGCAAATGGAACAAAGTAGATTCCTTTCTTTTGCCGTCTGTCCGCACGTAAGCGATCAGTAGGACCTTCTACCACGGCAAGTTCCCAAACCAGATATTATCCTATGACCAGATGTCAGTGATGCGTGTCCGATGGTGCCACACCGAGTGAGCGCTCTTGAGGGTCTGCTGGTTTTCCTGTTTTACTTGTCCTGGACCTGGACCCGTTAGCCTACCCTGGCCCGTTTATCCTGAAATCCTCGTGTTGCCTGTTCTTGGCTGGACATTTTACACGTAATGCAGTTCATCATCACCATCATCATCATCATCATCATCATCATCATCATCGCCCTTCATTTCGTTGGGAGCATAAGCTACGGACAAAGGGTCTTTAGTCCTTGTCTTGAATGTGTTCTCTTATTCCTTCCATGTGCATCTCTTGTCTCTGAGCACTGACCTGGTACTCGGTTGGGATGTCTGTTCTGCATTAAGTGCCTAACTTCAAACGCTCTTTTATCAGAGTCCCTTCCTTTTCCAAGACAAAGTTTCCTGGGGGTTTTTTTTCTTCATGTTTCTGTGACATTGTCATTTTCTTTCTCCGGGGAACAGGTCGTTGGTCTATCCCCCAACCTCCTTAGTCTCCTCTTACGACATACGTGGAAGGTGGCAGTGGTTCTGTTCTTTTCTCCTCAGATCTGGACTCCGGTAACCGCATGAGGGCATAATATTATACCCGTCCTTTATCATGTTTCCCATTTATTGAAGAGGCAAGCTGAAGTGTCATCAAAACAAAGTGGAAAACAAGCTAAATGCTGCGTAGAGTTTTCAGTGAAAAGAGAAGTTGCTTTGCACAAAATACTTGTCCTCACAGTGTGAAAGAATGGAAGTGGGTTGTCTGGCGATCTAATGAACATTCTAACTGTAGCTGTACTAAAAGGGACATAACTCTGTTTCTGGTCCTGGGGTCTGGCTTCATTACACTCGGGGCATGTCCATACTTGTTCGGCCTTTGACATTAGGATTTCCTTCAGTGTTTTAAGGGAGATGACTCCAATGTTATGTTTATTATAATAAAATATTATAACAAGCATGTAAGGCATTAGTCAGAGGCTGTAGAAGAGGCATATCAAGATACCATAGTATCAAACAGTCTTTAGTAGAGGCATATCAAGATACTGTAGCATGACACAGAGAGTTTAGTAGAGGCATATCAGGATACCATAGCATCATACAAAGAGTTTAGTAGAGACATATCAAGATACCGTAGCATCATACAGAGACTTTAGTAAAGGCATATCAAGATACCGTAGCATCATTCAGAGACTTTAGTAAAGGCATATCAAGATATCATAGCATCATACAGAGACTTTAATAGAGACATATCAAGATATCGTAGCATCATACAAAGACTTTAGTAAAGGCATATCAAGATACCGTAGCATCATACAGAGACTTTAGTAGAGACATATCAAGATACCGTAGCATCATACAGAGACTTTAGTAGAGGCATATCAAGATATCCTAGCATGAAAGAGAGACTTTAATAGAGGCATATCAAGATAACGTAGTATCAAACAGAGACTTTAGTAGAGGCATATCAAGACATCGTAGTATCAAACAGAGACTTTAGTAGAGGCATATCAAGACATCGTAGTACCAAACAGAGACTTTAGTAGAGGCATATCAAGATATCGTAGTATCAAACAGAGACTTTAGTAGAGGCATATCAAGATATCGTAGTATCAAACAGAGACTTTAGTAGAGGCATATCAAGATATCGTAGTATCAAACAGAGACTTTAGTAGAGGCATATCAAGATATCGTAGTATCAAACAGAGTCTTTAGTAGAGGCATATCAAGATATCGTAGTATCAAACAGAGACTTTAGTAGAGGCATATCAAGACATCGTAGTATCAAACAGAGACTTTAGTAGAGGCATATCAAGACATCGTAGTATCAAACAGAGACTTTAGTAGAGGCATATCAAGACATCGTAGTATCAAACAGAGACTTTAGTAGAGGCATATCAAGACATCGTAGTATCAAACAGAGACTTTGGTAGAGGCATATCAAGACATCGTAGTATCAAACAGAGACTTTAGTAGAGGCATATCAAGATATCGTAGCATGAAACAGCAGAGGCATATCAAGATACCGTACCATCAAACAGACTTTCTAATGAAATTAATACGAAGCAGGCAGCTGAGCGAGGTTCCCCATGAACCACAGGCTGTCGTAGTGAGACATCGCCTTACCAAGTGTAGGATAACATCCTAACTCTGCTCCTATCACCTGTTGCTGGTGAAATCACACGTGAACCCTCTCGTTCTTCATCAGTAAAACGTCTGAATTTGCATAAAGTTGTGCGGCCTACAGGAGAGCCCGCTAGGGAGGCAAAGTTCCGCAAGGGACATGCTAATGACTGACTGTGTAGCTTCAAGTTCGATTAGTTGTTGTGCCACATCACAGAAAGAAAAACAAAAACGGTAGAGGAAAAAAAGAGAACGAAATCGAAAAAAAAACAACCAAAGAAAAACACTCGTAGGTTTCGAACAAAACATTATATAAGGTCAACAAATGCGTACAGAGAACAATCTTGTACAGAGATAAGCACGGAAGAAATCTATGCACAGAAACACGTACCTGCGAATGATCTTGGGGTGTACGTGAGACACTTCCTGTGTAGCGATGAGATACCTTCTTGATCTCTCAACCATGAATCACAAGATCAAGACTTGGAGGGCGCCTGCATACCTCAAAATAAACATAGATAAGGAGCAGCCATTACATTAAGAGCTCCATAAAGAAAAAAGGCTGACAGGCTACAGAGAGGCTATCCATGGATGGCGAACAGAAGATGTTATCAAGCAGGTCTGTGAACTTAACAACATCAACAGTGGTGTGAAATGGGTACCTGTGCCCCACCTTTCAAGGGCACCTTCGTTTGCATGGTCAGGCTTGACAAGATGAGCAGGGAGCTGAATCCACTTTCCTGCGTGTGCAAAGGTTAACGTCACTACCTTACACAAGCTCTCGCTGTCGCCGCCCCTGAGTGTTTGTGTACATCTGGATCTGGCTCCAGTAAGCTAATCACTCAAGCCAGGACTTGTGCCTGGCCAGAGAGCACGTGGGAGGGAGAATATCCGACTACGCTTTAGTTATTTAAGACGCGCACTTGAGAATGAGGCAACGAAAAGGAAGACTGACGGGTGATGACGTGTTTCTTATCGATGAAAACTCCAGTGAGACAGATGCTGTGATTTACACAGATGAGTCCGTTGTACGGCATCAGAGGTCAGTGGCAGAACATTCCAGGGAGCCAGCGGTGCCTTCGTTATGACCACAAGTAGCATGACGATATCGATGACGGCGGTGACGAAAGCCTTGGCCTGGCTGGAAGTCACAAGACTACACCCAGGTCCCAGGTCCCAGGTCTGAATACTGAGTGGCTTAATGAGTTTTAGGCTCTTTTGAAAACAAATGCTTAAGGAAAATACTCGGCATCAAGTGGGACGAATTTAAGAACAATGCAGAGATAAGACAGATGACTAAACAACAACCAGTCTCACGGGTGATCAGGAAAAGGAGATGGGCATATGTCGGTCACGTGATGAGAAGAAACGATCAGAGAATCCCAAAACAAGCTGTCAAGTGGAACACAACAGGCCGAAGAAAAAAAAAATAGGCAGACCGGGTGAAACTCTGAAGAGGACATTGTTAAGAGAGGCCAAATTAACAGGCATAAAATCCTTTGATGAGGTTGAAAGACTCGCCGAAGACAGGAAAAACTGGCGAACTACTTTGCGAGCCATATGTGACGTTTAATGGCACAGGAAGGATATAACATAAGATATAAGAGATGAGTGTGACCCGGACGGTTGAGACAGGCTCTGTACGCAGGCAGTGGCTTGAGTCATTGAAGAGGTCAACGATCCACAGTCACCTTCACCTATGACCCCGCCATACGGGCGTCCAGGGAAGTGGAAAAGCTGACAAGTTGTCGGCTCTGCCCTCATCGCAGATGGACAACCACTGGATCGAGCAGATGGACAACCACTGGATCGAGCAGATGGACAACCACTGGATCGAGCAGATGGACAACCACTGGATCGAGCAGATGGACAACCACTGGATCGAGCAGATATTATCAACACTCTTAGACAGATAAGCAGAGTGGAGGACTCTGAGAGAAGTGAACCTCCATCGCTACTTAGACTGAGAGAGCTTGGGAGTACAGACTGGCACGGGCCGGGAATGAGAAGCATATGGGGCGTGAGAGGACCCCCTAAACCAGCACAGGACGGGCACTATCAGCAGCAGGACGCTGATGGACATTGTTGGGAGGGGTGAGGGAGGGTAGATCTGAGCACCTTTAGACACGTCCAATGATGACGATCAAAACCATAAATCATAAACGTACATATAAAGTATATATATCCGAAACGAAGATGGCTGCAAGACATCGTTGATGATCTGGAAATGGATGCAGCAGCAGCAGGTCATCTTGCTCACAACCGAGAGGCCTACAGGAGTGCTGTTTGGGAGGCAAAGTTCCGCAAGGGACATGCAAAGGAATGAATGAATGACATATAAAGTCGCCGTTCAAGAATAAAAACACCGCCACTCACTCCCAGGTAATATCTTCCCGCTCATTTTAACCCCTGTGAAACTGATGACCTGTATTCTCAGCAGGTGAGATACTGTTCCACGGAGCCAAATTTGACACCAAATCAGGACCATCAGTCAAAAGCCATTCTAGTTGAATAACTTAAGTTATCGGTGCTAATCATCTCCATTTCGTGGGTCGATTAATACCTTTAAAAAATCAATGGATCAATATGTCATTGACTGTCAAATATCGATCAGATTTATGCGAGAAACGATTTCTCTGATATATAAGTAGATTTACAACACTTCTTACCTGGCTATAAAGGTCTACAATAATAGATTTTTTTCTTATCTGTTTCTGTCAGACTGCCGGGCGGGGCAGTTTAGTTCTTATTTTCTTATGTGTTTCAATTTCACTGTTATATTTCAGAAAGAACAATTCATAGTAATAAATGAAACTTTCAGAAAGAAAGAACAGGCACATTTCATTGTCAGGAAAGAAAGAAAATAGCTGAGTAATAAATCAATGGAGACAGAGGTGAGAGGTAATGAAACAGAAAATAACAAAACAGTTAAAATATTTCGGGCATATCCTCATCATCATCATCATCATCATTATCATCATCATCATCTTATTTTCCTGGAACTGTGAGCTTGATGTTCTTTTCAGCCAATGGGTGAAAGTGTTGAAGCAAACCATGGTGTAGGATTGGGAGCGGGTTATGATAGCAAAGGAGTGAAGTAATATCAACAAACAAAGGCGACTGTTGTTACAGTTGTAGGATCTCCCTTCTGCTACTAACTTTAGATCTTTGCAGCTGACGCTGTGAAGACTGATACAGCGACTCTAACTATTCCTTGGTTTAGGAATTTTTATTCTTTCTTTTTCTCTTCTGTCAGATAGTGGAATGTACAAGTTTTTTCTCTTGTGTCAGATAGTGGAATGTACACGTTTTTTTTTTGTGTCAGATAGTGGAATGTACACGTTTTTTTATCTTGTGTCAGATAGTGGAATGTACACTTTTTTATCTTGTGCCAGATAGTGGAATGTACACGTTTTTTTCTCTTGTGTCAGATAGTGGAATGTACAAGTTTTTTTTCTCTTGTGTCAGATAGTGGAATGTACAAGTTTTTTTTCTCTTCTATCAGATAGTGGAATGTACACGTTTTTTTTTCTTTTGTGTCAGATAGTGGAATGTACACGTTTTTTTCTCTTGTGTCAGATAGTGGAATGTACAAGTTTTTTTTCTCTTCTATCAGATAGTGGAATGTACACGTTTTTTTTTCTTTTGTGTCAGATAGTGGAATGTACACGTTTTTTTCTCTTGTGTCAGATAGTGGAATGTACAAGTTTTTTTTTCTCTTGTGTCAGATAGTGGAATGTACAAGTTTTTTTCTTTTGTGTCAGATAATGGAATGTACACTTTTTTCTCTTTTTTGTGTCGATAGTGGAATGTACACGTTTTGTTTTCTTGTATAAGATAGTTGAATGTACAAGTTTTTTTTTCTCTTGTGTCAGATAGTGGAATGCACGCGTTTTTTCTCTTGTAAAAGATAGTTGAATGTACAAGTTTTTTTTCTTTGTCAGATAGTAGAATGCGCGCGTTTTTTCTCTTGTATAAGATAGTTGAATGTAAACATTTTTTCTCTTGTGTCAGATAATGGAATGTAGAAGGTTTTCTCTCTTGTGTCAGATAGTGGAACGTAGAAGCTTTTCTCTCTTGTGTCAGATAGTGGAATGTAGAAGTTTTTCTCTCTTGTGTGAGATAGTGGAATGTAGAAGCTTTTTTCTCTTGTGTGAGATAGTGGAATGTAGAAGCTTTTCTCTCTTGTGTCAGATAGTGGAATGTAGAAGCTTTTCTCTCTTGTGTCAGATAGTGGAATGTAGAAGCTTGTGTGAGATAGTGGAATGTAGAAGCTTTTCTCTCTTGTGTCAGATAGTGGAATGTAGAAGCTTTTCTCTCTTGTGTCAGATAGTGGAATGTAGAAGTTTTTCTCTCTTGTGTCAGATAGTGGAATGTAGAAGTTTTTCTCTCTTGTGTGAGATAGTGGAATGTAGAAGTTTTTCTCTCTTGTGTCAGATAGTGGAGTGTAGAAGTTTTTCTCTCTTGTGTGAGATAGTGGAATGTAGAAGTTTTTCTCTCTTGTGTGAGATAGTGGAATGTAGAAGTTTTTCTCTCTTGTGTCCGATAGTGGAATGTAGAAGTTTTTCTCTCTTGTGTGAGATAGTGGAATGTAGAAGTTTTTCTCTCTTGTGTCAGATAGTGGAATGTAGAAGCTTTTCTCTCCTGTGTCAGATAGTGGAATGTAGAAGCTTGTGTGAGATAGTGGAATGTAGAAGCTTTTCTCTCTTGTGTGAGATAGTGGAATGTAGAAGTTTTTCTCTCTTGTGTCAGATAGTGAATGTAGAAGTTTTTCTCTCTTGTGTCAGATAGTGGAATGTAGAAGTTTTTCTCTCTTGTGTGAGATAGTGGAATGTAGAAGTTTTTCTATCTTGTGTGAGATAGTGGAATGTAGAAGTTTTTCTCTCTTGTGTGAGATAGTGGAATGTAGAAGTTTTTCTCTCATGTGTCAGATAGTGGAATGTAGAAGCTTTTCTCTCCTGTGTCAGATAGTGGAATGTAGAAGCTTTTCTCTCTTGTGTCAGATAGTGGAATGTAGAAGTTTTTCTCTCTTGTGTGAGATAGTGGAATGTAGAAGTTTTTCTCTCTTGTGGCAGATAGTGGAACGTAGAAGCTTTTCTCTCCTGTGTCAGATAGTGGAATGTAGAAGCTTTTCTCTCTTGTGTCAGATAGTGGAATGTAGAAGTTTTTCTCTCTTGTGTGAGATAGTGGAATGTAGAAGTTTTTCTCTCTTGTGTGAGATAGTGGAATGTAGAAGTTTTTCTCTCTTGTGTGAGATAGTGGAATGTAGAAGTTTTTCTCTCTTGTGTCAGATAGTGGAATGTAGAAGCTTTTCTCTCCTGTGTCAGATAGTGGAATGTAGAAGCTTGTGTGAGATAGTGGAATGTAGAAGCTTTTCTCTCTTGTGTGAGATAGTGGAATGTAGAAGTTTTTCTCTCTTGTGTCAGATAGTGAATGTAGAAGTTTTTCTCTCTTGTGTCAGATAGTGGAATGTAGAAGTTTTTCTCTCTTGTGTGATAGTGGAATGTAGAAGTTTTTCTATCTTGTGTGAGATAGTGGAATGTAGAAGTTTTTCTCTCTTGTGTGAGATAGTGGAATGTAGAAGTTTTTCTCTTGTGTCAGATAGTGGAATGTAGAAGCTTTTCTCTCCTGTGTCAGATAGTGGAATGTAGAAGCTTTTCTCTCTTGTGTCAGATAGTGGAATGTAGAAGTTTTTCTCTCTTGTGTGAGATAGTGGAATGTAGAAGTTTTTCTCTCTTGTGGCAGATAGTGGAACGTAGAAGCTTTTCTCTCCTGTGTCAGATAGTGGAATGTAGAAGCTTTTCTCTCTTGTGTCAGATAGTGGAATGTAGAAGTTTTTCTCTCTTGTGTGAGATAGTGGAATGTAGAAGTTTTTCTCTCTTGTGTGAGATAGTGGAATGTAGAAGTTTTTCTCTCTTGTGTGAGATAGTGGAATGTAGAAGTTTTTCTCTCTTGTGTCCGATAGTGGAATGTAGAAGTTTTTCTCTCTTGTGTCAGATAGTGGAATGTAGAATTTTTCTCTCCTGTGTCAGATAGTGGAATGTAGAAGCTTTTCTCTCTTGTGTGAGATAGTGGAACGTAGAAGTTTTTCTCTCTTGTGTCAGATAGTGAATGTAGAAGTTTTTCTCTCTTGTGTCAGATAGTGAATGTATAATTTTTTCTCTCTTGTGTCAGATAGTGAATGTACAATATTCCCCCACCCCAGCTGCTCCTCATATCCGTACATAATGTCAGTGATGGAAGAGTTTGGTCTCTCAGGTTCTACAGAAGATCTTTCAAAGCACTGCATTCCAGCAGATGGTGTTTCACAGTTTCTTCTTTCTGTCTGTTGCAATCTTTACAGCATGTTATGTGGTCAGCTGTCACTCTGTGCAAGTGCTTACTGATGGTGGTGTGTCCTGTGCACAACCTGAATATTGTCCATCGATCTCTGTGGCATAAGTTGTTGATGTGGTCTCTGGGGTTGGGGTTTGGCAGATATGTTTACAAAGATCTTCCAGTTGGGTTGCTGGCCATGTTGTCCATCCATTGCAGCTTTGAGTTGTTGTGTATAATGTGTTTAACTGTTCTCATCTGGATGGGATGCGAGGATGTGCCACGGTGGCTCCATTCTTTGTTAGTCTGTCAGAAAGGATGTGGCATGGTGGCTCCATTCTTTACTAGTCTGTCAGCCAGGATGTGGCATGGTGGCCCCACTCTTTACTAGTCTGTCAGCGGAGATGTGGCATGGTGGCCCCACTCTTTACTAGTCTGTCAGCGAGGATGTAGCATGGTGGCTCTACTCTTTACTAGTCTGTCAGCGAGGATGTGGCATGGTGGCCCCACTCTTTACTAGTCTGTCAGCGAGGATGTAGCATGGTGGCTCCATTCTTTACTAGTCTGTCAGCGGAGATGTGGCATGGTGGCCCCACTCTTTACTAGTCTGTCAGCGGAGATGTGGCATGGTGGCCCCACTCTTTACTAGTCTGTCAGCGGAGATGTAGCATGGTGGCCCCACTCTTTACTAGTCTGTCAGCGAGGATGTGGCATGGTGGCTCCATTCTTTACTAGTCTGTCAGCGAGGATGTAGCATGGTGGCTCCAAGTATTATGTAATATTTTTCTCTACATGTTTAACTGCACATTCATTGTTAGACAAAAGTTCCTTTCATTTACCAATAAAATGACCTAAATTCTGCGGCTTGCATCGCGTGAAAAATGCGGAATAATTTTTTTTTTATTGTATCTACTTTTTTTCTCGTTTTTTTTTTTCGCTGCTTTGAGACTTCAGCGCGGCCCACAATACTCCCTGTCATGGCCCACCTTTAGGCCGCCGCCCATGGGTTTAGAACAACTGTTCTAGAAGCACCACGAAGAGGAGGGATGGGTAGTATCTTGTCTAGGTCTGTTTTGTTTTGCTGACAACATAACAACGGCGTCCCCATGGCACAGTCATCTTTGCAAAAGACAAGTACAACATCACATAGTGACCCCATATTCTGTGGGCTTTCCTGTTTGGTCTTAAAGCAATATGTCCGCTCTTATCTCAAGTCCAGTGTGTGGCAGCATATTTTATGAAGGAATTCTGTTTAGAATTAAGAGTGAACCCTCCCTACCCCCAACTTTTCTTCCCCAACTCCCCCCTCCCAATAAAGGCGTTTTTATGAAATCCGAAATTGGAAACTGAACTTAATGTCCACTGTGCACCTGTCAGGTAGAGCAGGTGAGAATCTATGATACCTCTTTAGCATTATTTGTAGTTTAATAATATGTGAGGAGTGGCTCATGACGGCGATAGATGAGCTATCAAGTAGTTTATTTACTGGCCGGATAAGTCTGAAGATTATAAATGGTTAATAAAGTCAATAAATTTCAGGATAAAACATCAGGTCACAGGGGGTTGATATAGAACATTATTGCGCAGAGAAATAGATTACTTTTTTTTTTCTTTATTACGTTTTTGGTTATACTCTCTCTTTCTCTCTCTCTCTCTCTCTCTCTCTCTCTCATAACAACAAGACAGTAACTACAAAACGCAATAAAAACACTTGGGCTCTGTACTGAAACATCACAGATAGAAAACGTTAGCGAGCACAAAACACTAGGTCTTATTATTGACCAACATCTGACATGGAAATCTCATGTACAAGATCTAACAAAACCCATCGCACAAAAAGTATACCAGTTAGCTAAAATTAAACACTTCATCGATCAAGACACAAGGAAGACATACTGCATATCACATATACAAACACATTTAGACTATTGCTCAACAGTCTAGGATGGCTGCTCAGTGTCAAATACAAAGAGGCTTTGCTCACTCCAAAAGCGAGCAGTAAAGCTTATTAGTGACAAAGATCAAGCACAAACAACTAACCAGCACAAATGTATCAAAATACTGCCTCTTAAGAACAGGTTCCTCTTCAATAAAGCCAAGTTAAAATATCAAATTCTTTCATGGCATGCCCCGCCTTATCTATGGAACCTGTTTAAATTTAGCCCAAAGTGCAGCCAACGCTTGAACAACATATGTCTTCCAAAACCTAGACTTGATCTTTACAAGAAAAGCTTTAGTTATTCTGCTGCTCATCCTTGGAATACCCTCCCATCCTGTATAAAAAAATATAAATTATATTCCTTCCTACAACTACAAACTTTCCCAATATCTATTTGATGTCGACTACATGCCTCCATGAAACATAAAACTTAAAAGTTATTTTAGACTGCTCTTACAGACACCGAATACAGTTAACTGTAATTGTTTATTCTGAATAGTCCTGAAATGTTTGTTTAGCAGATAGTCATTTATATATGTATGTAGTTACTTCTGTACTGAGTGAATGGATAAGAGCGAAACGTAAATGTTATATTTTATTTTATGTCTCTCAGCTTCAATGTTAACTATGTTTGTCACATGAACAGCATATTTGTACAATGTCTGGAATAGAGTGAAAGATGTATGATAAAGGGCAGAATGTCAGACGGGCCTGAGTGCCCAATTCTTAACCCTTTTGAAATAAAGATCAATCAATCACCCAGTCAGTCAATCTCTCTTGTTTTCTCTGTGATTCTGGCTCTATTTTTTTCTTTCGTTCTCTCTCTCTCTCTTTCTCTATGATTCTGTCTCTATCTTTTTTCTTTCACTCTGTCTCTCTCTCGTGGTTGCTCTGTGATTCTGTCTCTATCTTTTTTTTTCTTTCGGTCTCTCTCTCGCTTGTATATATATATATATACATACACATATATATATCTATATACGTCTCTCTCTCGCTTGCTCTCTTGCTCACTTTCTCTTTCTCCTTCGTTCTTTCTCTCTTGCTTTCACTCTCTTTTCTTTTGCTCTTTCTCTCTCATTCTCACTCTATCTTTTGTTCTTTTTCTTTCACTCTCTCTCTATTGCCATTTCTCTCTTGCTGTATATATATCTATATCTGTTTTGCTTTCTCTCTCTTACTTTCTCTTTCGTTTCTCTCTAACTTTCTCTCTAGCTCTCACACACATACTCTCTCTTGCTTTCTCTCTCTCATTCTCACTGGCTTTCTCTCTCTCTCTCTCTCTCTCGCACTCTCTCTCTTTGCTTTTTCTCTTTCCCTGGCGCTATCTACATCGCTGTTTAGATTGAAAGAGAGCTGTGAGTACAGATTGGCAATGAGAGAGCTGAGTACAGATTGGCAATGAGAGAGCTGAGTATAGATTGGCACGGCCAGAATGAAAGGCATATGAGGCGCGTGAGAGGACTTGTAAGCCAACACAGAACAGGCACTATCAGCACCAGGATGTTGATGGATGTATATGGGGTGGGGGAAGGAATCTGACACCTAAGGACATGTCTAGAGTGCAGTGATGAATGATCCAAACCATAAAAATCATAAACCATAAGAGTAAGACAAGAAGGTATTACGTTTGATAAGTTTACTACATTACTACAAAATTTCTAGATGTTTTTTTTGTGTCAAATTAATGCAAAACTCAGTCGATGAGCTAATTAATGTAGCCTGGGATGAAATAAAAATATTCAATAGCAAAAACATTACTGAAGTAATAAATAAATAAACACAAAATATTTGTGACGCATGACAAAATTTCAGTTTTTAACCAGTTTCCCGCGTTTTGGAAGCCATGCAGAAACAAGAGCAGTTTCGTATAAAATCTATTTGTGAATGCGAAAAAAGGATATTTTTGAATAGCTGATTTAGCAGTTAATTTTATTTACTTTTTTAATCAAGCGAACTGATGTCATGTGTGAAAAAAAGTGATAACATGTGCACATCAGTTAAATTTGCAAGAGCCCAAAGCGAAATCGAAACTAACCGATGGCGTTTCCTGCCTACAGCGGAAGTAAACATTTAAAATGCAAGGTGAAAATGTGGATTAGATTAAAGGGAGAATTTTTATCTCAGCGGATGTCGACCGCTGGCGCTGGTAGGTCGCCAGTGCAGGGAGAAAATGGCGGTGGGCGCGAGGCTAAAGAATTAAATCCTGAGTATTCGAGTGATGTATATCAAGCAGTTAAAGTAGCGAATGTAATACATGCTGAGAGTAATGAAAGAGTGTTGCTACCTGAAAGGAGCTATTAAAAACAGGAGACCAAAACGGCCTCCGAAGAACAGCCTTCACAAGTTTAAATTTAACAAGTTTAAATGAGTCACGTTAGAACACACAATTCAACATTGCTTCATCTGTGCTAACAGTTTCAAATAAAGTGCAGAAATTCAAATAAATACCTTGCAGCAGTAATAACTGTGGGTAGAAATGCGGAAAAGAAATCAGGAACAGAACAGGCCATGCAAAGACTGCACCTCAGAGAACTAGAAGCACATTATCCTGCGCATCCTTATCAATGAATGTTAGAAAACGAGTCCTTAAGTGCTATATTGAGCCTGTCTTATTATGTGGAAGCGAATCATTGACAATAAGCAGGTCTGCACAAAGATCATTGGAAGCAGCAGAAATGTGGTTTATCAGAAGGATATTGCCAATTCCCTGACCAGCAAAGACGACTACTGAGGAATGTAGGAGAAGAGCTGGAGAGAAAGTAAAAAAAATTTCTAAAAAAAAAAAATAAGAGAGAGACAATGTGCTTTCGTATGGCATGCAATGAAAAGAGGGGCCGTTGAAAGTATTGTAACAACAGGAAAAATAGAGGGAAGAAGAGCCAGGGGAAGGCTGAAAGAAATGATACTGGATAGTCTGAGGAGATGGCGTGAGATGAAATGACCAACCTAACTGATGGCCTGCATGGAGGAATATAATAGCCAATGCCAGTTGTCAAGGCACACGATGATGATGATGATGATGATTCATCTGAACTAAAGAAATGGAAAATATATTTTTTAAATATATTATAAATAATAAAGTTTCTTTCGTTTTAAAAGAAGGTTCAGAAGTATGTATGTGTCAAGGGTAGATGTTCTCAGGGTAATAGGAAGCAATGAAGACCTAGAAACACACGGCGAAGAAGACGTGAAGCAGAGATCAGAAAGATGGACTACACATGGAGACGGATAGAAGAAACAGAGATCAGAAAGATGGACTACATATGGAGACGGATAGAAGAAGCAGATATTAGAAAGATGGACTACACATGGAGACGGATAGAAGAAGCAGATATTAGAAAGATGGACTACACATGGAGACGGATAGAAGAAGCAGAGATCAGAAAGATGGACTACACATGGAGACGGATAGAAGAAACAGAGATCAGAAAGATGGACTACATATGGAGACGGATAGAAGAAGCAGATATTAGAAAGATGGACTACACATGGAGACGGATAGAAGAAGCAGATATTAGAAAGATGGACTACACATGGAGACGGATAGAAGAAGCAGAGATCAGAAAGATGGACTACACATGGAGACGGATAGAAGAAGCAGAGATCAGAAAGATGGACTACATATGGAGACGGATAGAAGAAGCAGAGATCAGAAAGATGGACTACACATGGAGACGGATAGAAGAAGCAGAGATCAGAAAGATGGACTACACATGGAGACGGATAGAAGAAGCAGAGATCAGAAAGATGGACTATACATGAAGACGGATAGAAGAAGCAGAGATCAGAAAGATGGATTACATATGGAGACGGATAGAAGAAGCAGAGATCAGAAAGATGGATTACACATGGAGACGGATAGAAGAAGCAGAGATCAGAAAGATGGACTACACATGGAGACGGATAGAAGAAGCAGAGATCAGAAAGATGGACTATACATGAAGACGGATAGAAGAAGCAGAGATCAGAAAGATGGATTACACATGGAGACGGATAGAAGAAGCAGAGATCAGAAAGATGGATTACACATGGAGACGGATAGAAGAAGCAGAGATCAGAAAGATGGACTACACATGGAGACGGATAGAAGAAGCAGAGATCAGAAAGATGGACTACACATGGAGACGGATAGAAGAAGCGGCCCAGGACAGAGATAAATGGAGAGTCCTTACTGATAGCTTATGCCCCAGATCAGTCAGTCAGTCGTGTGCATGTCCCTTGCAGAACTTTCCCTCCCTAACAGCTCTTCTGTAGGCCTCTCGGTTGTAAGCAAGATGCCCTGCTGCCGATGCATCCTTTTGTAGATAATCAACGATGTCGTGCAGCCTTCTTCGCCTTGGTCTTCCTCTCTTTCTTTTCCCCATTATGTACCCTTCCAAGACGGTCTTCTCTAGATTATCATTACGTTTAATATGTTCAAAATATTTAAGTTTTCTCTGTTTAATCCTCTTTACTAGCCAACCATCTTCAATATTAAGTTATTGTAGTATGGATATATCTGTTCTTGTTGTGTCCATGACATTTGAATAACTCTTCTGTAGCATTTACATTCAAAGGCATTTATGCGTTTCTCAGCTGTTTTGTTAAGTGTCCAGGTCTCACAGGCATATGTTGCGATGGGAAAGATGCATGCCCTTAAAAATCTTATTTTTTATAGTTCTGTCTGTTCCTCTCCACAGATTCTTTAGTTGTTTTATTTTTTGAAGAGTGATACATGTCCTGTTTTTAATTTCCCTCATTGTATCTCCATTATTAATTAGTAGTGATCCAAAATATTCAAAACTCTTCACCTCTTTCAATGTCTCCTCATTGATACATATTTCAGCTGCCTTGTTTGTTTTGTCAGTTGTCATCAATTTAGTTTTCTTTGTATTGAAATAGAGGTTTTGCTCTTCGCTGTTCTTACGGACTGACATAATTAGTTTTTCAATTCCTTTTTGTGTTGTGGACAGCAATACTGTGTCATCAGCAAATCTAATCTCTGGTATTTCATAACCTCCAATTTTTATGGCATCGTAATATTCTTTGTCTACATCTTCTCTAACATTCCTCATTATATTTTCAGTATACAAGTTAAATAAGTAGGGTGACAATATGCACCCCTGACGGACCCCTTGTTTTATGTCAAACCAGGTTGTTGTTTCACCATTTATTCTTACTGCTGCTTGTTGGTCTAGATACAGCAGTGATGTTAGTTGTATCAAATGTGTTGGAAATCCCATTTTTTCCCGTATTTCCCCAGACAGGGATAAAAATATAAAAAAGGGGGTACGTATCTTGTTCCGCCAGGGAGAAAATGTCTTGCCCGTGTTACAGTTACCCACCCACCCCCCCCCCCCACCCCCTCTGCCCTTTTCAATTCATTCAGTTAATTCCAAAGAACAATGCTCGTACGAGTGAGAGTCTACAGAAGTTGCAGGGGACGTCATAAAGCGGGTAAACTGTTTCTATATCACCTGTCTCGTAGCTCTTCCTTTAGGAGTTATCTTTTCCTGTTTTGTTTGACCCTCCCACGTCAGTCACGAGGCGGTGAGTTCACAGTGACCTGTAGCACTACTTACTGTCTTACTGCAGCAGGAATACCTGAACATTACACATTTTAATTTAAAAAAAAAGAGAAACAAAAAGAACTAAAGAAGATTTTCTTAAGAGAAAGAAAAAAATAAAGAAAACAGAATAAGCTTGAACGAACACTAGAAATTTCGGTTAAGACATATATAAAGAAAAGACTGATTCTGTTGTTCTTGATAAAGGCATTTTTGTCGAACTACTGAACAACCCCCCCCCCCCCTTTTTTTTTTTCAAACGGCACACACGTAGACACCCCCCCCCCCCCCCCGGATCAGGCAGAGAAAGGGAGACCACATAGGCAGCGTTGTTGTCTGGTTTTGTTGTCACTTGTGCCTAACTTTCTTTCTGGGAGATACCAAAGACGTAAATTTTAATTTTCAGCTATTTTCTTTTCCGCGTATTTATCTGTTGCGTTGCTTTTGGGTGTGGTCCTTGAAAAAGGGATTTGCCGAAATACTGGATCGTTTTATCTTGCTCAATTTATATTTTCTCATCTTACTTTCGGCCACTGTTTTTTTTTCTGCCGCTCTCTCATAACCCAGTCTATCTCTCTTTCTCACAACCCAGTATATCTCTCTTTCTCATAAACCAGTCTATCTCTCTTTCTTATAACCCAGTCTATCTCTCTTTCTCATAACCCAGTCTATCTCTCTTTCTTATAACCCAGTCTATCTCTCTTTCTTATAACCCAGTCTATCTCTCTTTCTCATAACCCAGTCTATCTCTCTTTCTTATAACCCAGTCTATCTCTCTTTCTCACAACCCAGTCTGTCTCTCTTTCTCATAACCCAGTCTATCTCTCTTTCTCATAACCCAGTCTATCTCTCTTTTGTAAAACTGAAATGAACCTGTGTTTACGTAAAATTAATCTCGAATGATTAAAATAAGTATAACTGATGCTTCAGCACAGCATCCTTCCCCAGTAAGGTACGTCTTGTATTAGAAAAGAAGAAATATGACCAACATTGTCTGTTTGCACCGAGCCAAAAGAATGAATGAAGAGAAACTTCAGATCTTAAGCAAGAATTCAGCTAAACTTGGACTATATATTAATAGACAAAACATATAGTGGAACATATCCTCCAGAACTGCACCAACTATGAGACACTGAGAAATAATTACTGGCCCAGTGAAACCACTAAAGAAGATAAGCTCTACGGTTCCATACATGAATTTTAAAAAAAAAAACAGTGAAATTTATCCAAGAGACAGGACTGCAGGTATAGACAGACAATGCGAACGAAGAAGAAGAAGAAGAATAGACAAAAAAAACCAAAGATAATGATAAGTAATAGTGTAAGCACTAGCCTCAAGGTAACTGAGGAGTGCCAGTTGAGGAAGTAGAGCATTTCACATATTTAGGCAGCGTAGTGGATACATTAAGACAGAACTACAAAAATAAGATTTTTAATACAAACGTAAAGACTGTCCTCCCATATGGTTCAGAGACATGGGTTATGACCAAGACAATACAACAGAGGATCCAAACAGTTATGAATACTGCTTGATGAGGATTTTAAACATTAAATGGCAGGACAAGATCAGGAACGAGGAGGTCTGAGAATGGGCAGGACAAGAACCTATGAACCTACAAATCATGTCTAGGAAGTGGAGGTGGATTGGCCACAGTCTGAGGAAACTCGACACCCGCATAG
>CM019694.1:50339391-50449391 GCA_009760885.1 Achatina immaculata
CACAACAAGTGAATCATGAAATAGACTATGGTCCAGAGTTTCTCAGGTACTAGGACTTCTAAGCTAGGATCTGGATCACTTCTATAAATCTTGAAACAGCTTACCATCGCGAAAGCTTCTAAATCAGGCAGTTCTAAAGATACAGAACAGAACACGTTAGATTATGAGGGCAAGTCAGGAAGCTGAAAGCAGACATTAGATCTAATTAAAATGGGTCTTACATCTAACTACATATCATAGCTCTCATAAATTAGGTGAGTTAACATCTGACGAACTTAGTTAAATAGAAAACTTGCGGCTGTGACAAGTACAGAGACAATAAGTAAGAAAAAAAAGAAAACCTTAGTTTCCCTAAGTTTTAGACAAGAATCCGACAAGATGGCGATGTAGGGACTATACGTTAGATACGTCACTTTCCCCAAGAAGGGTTAAACAACGGCTGGGAGAAGATGGCAGGGTAGATCTGATATGTCAAATAACTCAGTTTTCATAAGAAGCCACTCCTCCCCACCGTCCTACTACCTATTCGATCTATAAATCCATGACGTCACTCGGGCACATAACGGCAACACGCCCACTGTCAAAACACGCCCCACCCGCTTTAGTGTATATTGTTCAACATACAAGTTTATAGTTAAAAGGTGTTTAATTAATAATTAATATTGCTCTTTCTGTGTAACCTCACTCTCACTCTCTCTCTCACACTCTCTCTCTTTCTCTCTCTTTCTCTCTCCCTCATACTCAAGGCGCATGAGGATTCCGCAAGTTTTCCACAAACACATGTCCTTTGCCTTTTCTTACCGCTCTTGTCCAGGTGAGCTCTCTGTTGGTCAACATCCTCTCTGTTGTTCTTCTCCATGTCTCATTTGATCTGCCCTTACTCCTGTGACCGTGAGGTGTCTATTTCAGTGCTATTTTTTGGTAATGAGTCACCAGATGTCCGGAGTACATGTTTCAGCCATTGCCTTAGTCTTTCCTCAGTAATCGAAGTCAATGGCTTCATGTGGATTTCTGCCAGCAAGATGTTACTTCTTAAGGTATTTATCCAAAATATTCTTCTAATGCTGCCTGAATATTTAGTCTGGAAAGAGTTCAACTTGTTTTCTGAAATTTTGGTGATTTTTCAGTATTCACCTCCTCAGAGAAATACAGCTAGAACATTGCTTTTAGATATCCTGTTTTTCGTTTTCCTGTTCACCTTTATATTGTTCAGGATTGTGAAAGCCTGGTTTGCTCTAGTTAGCCGTTGTTGACGCCTTCTTCGCTGGCTCCATCTTCTTCTACTCTACGACCAAAGATATACGAATTCCTCGACCTCTTCCACTGTTTTATTCTTTGTTTATTATGCCAGGGCAACACTGATGCTGAACGAGTGTGTTAAAGGGAACCGTCCTCGAGAGTTTACACCACGCACGTCTTACATGTAACATGTAACAGAGAAGAGGAACTGCATCGTAACGAACCAACATTTAATGGGAGCTATTAGCAAACATACTCTTGGATGGATGCTGCGGCATGCGACGGGGCATATATGGGGCTGTACTGAATGCAGTTACGCCGGAGTCTGATTGTGAACCCGTGAACCTTTGAAGAGAAGTGGAAGTAAAATCCTGGTGTTCGTCAGAAAACGAGCAGTTTATAACATAACACAATGTTGGAATCACATTTGCAGAAACGCTAAAGGACATCCTGATGTGGTATAACCAGAAAACTGTGTTCCCTTACTTTACCGTACGAAAGCCTCGTTGTTTCCTGTTTATAAAAAAATTCATTCGGAGTTGATGGCGCAAAAGAACTAGGAACAAACTTTTTTTTTCCAAAGACTCAAAACTTGGACTCTTAGGCCTCTCTGATATTCTGCCATTTACAGCTCTAAACTTTTCTTCTGGATACTGGATACTGGATAAGACCAAGCTCCATTACTGGTCTCTGGGAGCTGCATCATTACACTCTGGGCGTGCCCATAAGTTTTCTGTATACCACATCAGGATGTCCTTTAGTGCTTTCATCTCCCTATCTATTGTTATAACCGCCATGTCACATTGCAGTACTACAGTATGTTTCATTCATTCATTCATTCATTCATTCATTAGCATGTCATTTGCGGAACTTTGCCTTCTTAACAGCTCTCTTGTAGCCATCTTGGTTATGAGCTAGATGCCCTGCTGCTGATGCACCCATTCATACATCACCAACGATGTGTTGTTGTCATCTTTGTCATGGTCTTCCCCTCTTTCTTTTTTTCCCATTAGGTGTGAGATAGCTCAGTTCGTTGATACGCTGTAATCTCGTGGCTAGACGGCTGCTCGTCCTATCGGAGTCCGTGGTTCGAATCCTAGGCAATTCTCCCTCTCACGTCTCACTAAAGTGCTTTGTCTACGATTTTTTTCGAGGTCTAATCCTACAAAACCGTGCTCTCTTACTCGGCTCTGAATTGCCTGCCATATTTCGCCAGTTTGACTTATAAAACAAATCCCTGACACTTGTCTTACGTATGTAATACGTACATCTATTTAAAATAATATATCAGCAAAATCTTAGATAAAGTTCTTAGATAAAGTTCTGTGGACTTAAGTCTCCGATGAGTCTCCCAGAGGTCAAGTGGCACAACACATTTGACACCGTTCCGGCTGAATCATTGGTGATAGACGGAGACTTACAGGTCATGCGCGCTGCTCGTCATCCAGTGACGCAGTCATAACGAGACACTCAAAACTTGGCAGACTCTGCGCCATGGTCTGGTTTATGACCAACAGCCAAGAATCATCAGCCCAGAGTTCGTGGTTTTTTTTCCCATTATGTCTTCACCAAACTCTCATGACGTTTAATGTGTCTTCTCTGTTTAATCTTCTTCACTAGCCAACCTTCTTTAATATTAAGTTCTTGTATCATGGACACAAAAAAAGAACAAATATATCCATACTACAAGAACTTAATATTGAAGAAGGCTGGCTAGTAAAGAGGATTAAAGAGAGAAAGCTTAAATATTTTGGGCACATTAAACGTCATGATAATCTAGAGAAAACCATCTTAGAAGGGTACATAATTGGAAAAAGAAAGAGAGGAAGACCAGGGCGAAGATGGATGCAAGACATCGTTGATGATCAGCAGGCCATCTTGCTCACAACCGAGAGGTCTACAAGAGAGCTGTTTGGGAGGTAAAGTTCCGCAAGGGACATGCAAATGAATGAATGAAAGTATGGATATATTTGTTCTTTTTTTATCCATGATATTTGAAGAACTCTTCTGTAGCATTTTTATTTGTTTCTCAGCTGTTTTGTTAAGTGTCCAGGTCTCACAGGCAAATGTTGCCATGGGGAAAATAAATGTCGGTTTAAATAAATATAAATATAATAAATATCGGTTTTTAAAATACATATTAAAATTTTCTAATTAGTGTAAAAAAAGGTACAGATAAAGGAAATGAAAATAAATGATTTTAACACCTAGCGTTTATTTTTCATTCACGAGAACATCATCAACTGCATCAAATAAGAAATACAAGAAAGAAACAGGTTAAGCAAGTGATAATTACTGCTGAAAATCACATGACATTAAAAAAAAAAGAAAAACTGTTGATCACAACTTGTTGTATGTAATAAAACAAACAATAAATGCTGGCTCTTATGACCTTCTTTCGTCGCCATTTTTCATCCGGGTTATCCAGTCACGTGACCCAAGCCAGAAACTTCGAAAATACCCGCACCTTATGTTTTTTTAGACTTAATGTTTCTAGACTTTACATGTTTCTAGACTACATGTTCCTAGACTTTATGTTTCTAGTCCTTATGTTTCTAGAATTTTTGTTTCTAATCCTTATGTTTGTCACTTAAGGACAAACAACAACAAAGAGGAATATAAAATTTTAACAAAAGAAGTACGAAGAAACATAAGAAAAGACAAAAAAACAATACATACAAGATTGTTGTGAAAGAACAGAAGAACATCAGAAGTGTGGAAGAGATAGTGAAATGTTTAAAGAAATGAAGACATTGAGGAGAAATGTCATACCAAGCTAAATGTAATTTGTGATGAGATGGGGAATACCTTGACAGAGGCAGAGGAAATTCTAGAAGGATGGAAGGAATATTGCAGAGGAATGTATGAAACAACCGACTGTGGAAGCAGAAATCAACAATGTGAATTATTATTGGAGGAGAGAGAACCCGAACCGACAATAGAAAAGTTTTATGGGCAATAAAGAATCTGAAAAATGGTAAATCACCAGGATGTGATAAGATAACAGATGGATTTATTAAAGCAGGAGGAAAGGAATGTGCAACAATCTATCATGCACTATGTAAAAAGATATGGCATTCAGGTATTTGGCCAAAAGAATGGAAAAGAACTGTATTCATACCTCTGCCAAAAAAAGGGTAACCTGAAATTATGCACAAACTACAGAACTGTTGCCCTGATTAGTCATGCCAGTAAAATTCTGTTAAAAATCATAATGGGTAGACTTCGAAAGAAAATGGAAGAAGAAGTCAATATGGTCCAAGCTGGTTTCAGGCAAGGAAGAGGATCAAGAGATCATATATTCAATATAAGACTAATAATAGAGAAATGCAGAGAGTTTAATGTGAATCTATATTTATCCTTTATAGACTACTTAAAGGCATTTGACTGTGTACAACACCAGAAACTTTGGGAAATAATGGAAAAAATTGAATTTCCAACACATTTGATAAATTAACATCATTACTGTATCTAGACCAACAATCGGCAGTAAGAATAAATGGTGAAACAACAACCTGGTTTGACATACAACATGGGATCCGTCAGGGGTGCATATTGTCGCCTTACTTATTTAACTTGTATACTGAAAATATAATGAGGAACGTTAGAGAAGATGTAGACAAAGAATATTACGATGCTATAACAATTGGAAGTTATGAAATACCACAGATTAGATATGCTGATGACACAGTATTACTGTCCACAACACAAAAAGGAATGGAAAAATTAATTATGTCAGTCCGTAAGAACAACGAAGAGCAAAACCTCTATCTTAATGCAATGAAAACTAAACTGATGACAACTGACAAAACAAACAAGGCAGCTGAAATATGTATCAATGAGGAAAAACTGGAAGAAGTGTAGTGTTTTGAATATCTCGAATCACTACTAACTACTAATGGAGATACAATGAGGGAAATTAAAAGGAGGACATCTATCGCTCTTCAGAAAGTAAAACAACTAAAGAATATGTGGAGAGAGCAGACAGAACCACAAAAATAAGATTTTTGAGGGCATGCATCTTTCCCATCGCAACATATGCCTGTGGAACCTGGACACTTAACAAAACAGCTGAGAAACACATACATGCCTTTGAATGTAAATGCTACAGAAGAGTTCTTCAAATATCGTGGACACAAAAAAAGAACAAATATATCTATACTAAAAGAGCTTAATATTGAAGAAGGCTGGCTAGTAAAGAGGATTAAACAGAGAAAACCTAAATATTTTGGACACATTAAACGTCATGATAATCTAGAGAAGACCGTCTTGGAAGCGTACATAATGGGAAAAAGAAAGAAAGGAAGACCAAGGCGAAGATGGTTGCAAGACATCGTTGAGGATCTGCAAATGGATGCATCAGCGGCAGGCCATCTTGCTCACAACCGAGACGCCTACAGGAGTGCTGTTAGGGAGGCAAAGTTCCGCAAAGGACATGCAAATGAACGAATGAATGAATCCTTATGTTTCTAGACTTTATGTTTCTAGACTCGAGGCATAAAAATCTTTTTTTTTTTTTTGGATTTTCGTTGGTTTTCCAAGGAATCTCAGAACCCAAAAAGGGTCTTCTTAACCAGAAGGGGGCTTGTGAATCAATTTCGTACATCTGTCGAAATCTACAAGTTCACTTCATTTGGATGACGCGAAATGTCAAAAGTTCACGAATTCGACACTACATAAAGACAAAGAAGCTTTTCGTTTGTCATCTGTTATAGAGTTTGTTTTTACCACGATGGTTGAGGCAGGAGTAGAACAGAGTGTAGATTCTGCGTGATGTTTCTCTCTGTACAACAGAGTGTAGATTCTGCGTGATGTTTCTCTCTGTACAACAGAGTGTAGATTCTGCGTGATGTTTCTCTCTGTACAACAGAGTGTAGATTCTGCGTGATGTTTCTCTCTGTACAACAGAGTGTAGATTCTGCGTGATGTTTCTCTCTCTGTACAACAAAGTGTAGATTCTGCGTGATGTTTATCTCTGTACAACAGAGTGTAGATTCTGCGTGATGTTTCTCTCTCTGTACAATAGAGTGTAGATTCTGCGTGATGTTTCTCTCTCTGTACAACAGAGTGTAGATTCTGCGTGATGTTTCTCTCTCTGTACAATAGAGTGTAGATTCTGCGTGATGTTTCTCTCTCTGTACAACAGAGTGTAGATTCTGCGTGATGTTTCTCTCTGTACAACAGAGTGTAGATTCTGCGTGATGTTTCTCTCTGTACAACAGAGTGTAGATTCTGCGTGATGTTTCTCTCTGAACAACAAAGTGTAGATTCTGCGTGATGTTTCTTTCTGTACAACAGAGTGTAGATTCTGCGTGATGTTTCTCTCTCTGTACAACAAAGTGTAGATTCTGCGTGATGTTTCTCTCTGTACAACAGAGTGTAGATTCTGCGTGATGTTTCTCTCTGTACAACAGAGTGTAGATTCTGCGTGATGTTTCTCTCTCTGTACAACAGAGTGTAGATTCTGCGTGATGTTTCTCTCTCTGTACAATAGAGTGTAGATTCTGCGTGATGTTTCTCTCTGTACAACAGAGTGTAGATTCTGCGTGATGTTTCTCTCTGTACAACAGAGTGTAGATTCTGCGTGATGTTTCTCTCTGTACAACAAAGTGTAGATTCTGCGTGATGTTTCTCTCTGTACAACAAAGTGTAGATTCTGCGTGATGTTTCTCTCTGTACAACAAAGTGTAGATTCTGCGTGATGTTTCTCTCTGTACAACAAAGTGTATATTCTGCGTGATGTTTCTCTCTGTACAACAAAGTGTAGATTCTGCGCGATGTTTCTCTCTGTACAACAAAGTGTAGATTCTGCGTGATGTTTCTCTCTGTATTTTTCTATGAGGCAACTAACTTATCTTAACGGCTTTCATTTTCAATGTTAATTATGTTATATGCCCAGCATTTTTGCAGAATGTCTGGAACAGAGTGAAAGTTGTATGATAAAGGGCAGAATGTCAGACGGGCCTGCATGCTCAATTCTTAACCATTTGGAAATAAAGATCAATCAACCAATCAATCAATCAATCAACCAATCAATCAATCATTATTGTTAATGGTCAGCAACAAGATCTGCCCCATCCGTGAACGGGATCTTTCTTGTACTAACTTTAATGAAGTCTGTCCTTTCTGTTCAAGTCTTATTTGTTCTTGCTTTATTTAGGTATCATGTTCATAGTTTGGAAAGGCAGAGGAGGGTGAGGAGAGTTTGGGCGGTTTTGGGGGGGGGGGGGGAAGGGGTGTTGCGGGGGTGTTTGTAATACCTGCGGGGTTATAATTCACACCTGGATCTGTTTTCTCTCAGTTTGTCAGTTTTATGCAGAAAATAAACAAAACGATGATTGTTGAACAGGTGATTTTCAAAACCATAAGTGATTCATTTACTCAAAATTGTACCAGTATGTATCTGTCTGTCTGTCAGTTGTCGGTTCGGGTTCTTTCTCCTCCAATAATAATTCACACTGTTGATTTCTGCTTTTACAGTCAGTTGTTTCATACATTCCTCTGCAATATTCCTTCCATTTTTCTAGAATTTCCTCTGTCTCTGTCAAGGTATTCCCCATCTCGCCACAAATTACCTTTAGCTTAGGTGTGACATTCCTCTTCAATGTCTTAATTTCTTTAAACATTTCACTATCTCTTCCACACTTCTGATGTCCTTCTATTCTTTCACACTTGTATGTATTGTTTTTTGTCTTTTCTTACGTTTCTTGGGAAGATCAAATCGGAGTGGTCTTGATCCCATAACTGTCCTTTTTATCTTTATCTTCATGTCTGCTATTAATAACTCATGCTCCGTGTCACAATCAGCACCTGGTAAAGTTTGTGCTGATGTTATGCTTGACCTCCACCTTCTTTGCATTAAAATGTAATCTGTTTGATTCTTGGTTTTCCCATCAGGTGATGTCCATGTGTAAAGTCTTCTTGGATGTTGTTTAAAAAGTGTGTTAGCGATCATTAGCTCATTTCCCATGCAAAACACCATTGGATTGTCACCTGACTCATTTCTATGTTCTATGCTAAATTTCCCTACAACATATCCTTCGTCTTCTGCTCTTTCTGTACCAATCTTTGCATTAAAATCCCCCATTATTAATACAATATCATTTTTCCGTACCTGGTCTATCGTCGTTTGCAGTGTGTTATAAAAGTCTTCTACTTCCTCTTCTTCTGCAGATGTAGGTGCATATATCTGGATGATTGTTACATATCTAGGAGTGCCCTTAAGTCTGATTGTGGGGATTTTATGATTTACTGGATTGTAACCTAGTAATGCTTTTGATGTTGTTTTGTCTAAGTAAAAAGCCACTCCATTCTTTCCTCCTAATTCTCCACCAGAGTATATAAAGATATTATCATTCTCGCTCTTGAAGTGTCCTGATCCTTTCCATCGATGTTCGCATATTCCCAAAATATGTATCTCCGTTCTTTTCATCTCGTCACTTATTATTTGATACTTTCCCTCATACATACTTCTCACATTCCATGTTCCTTCTCTTATTTTTCTTTTTAGTTTGATTAAGGAGTTTTCCTTAGTAACACGGTCAGGACTTTGTCCGTCATTACAGTTTCTAGTACTGACCTGTCTCACACTCTTCCCTGTGTTAAAGTTAGATCTATCTGGCCTGGGGGCCTCACCACCAGATCTTTTTTCCTATCTGACTTTCCATGTTGCTGTTGGGTTTCTTGATATATTTCCAGAAGAAAGTTTACCATTGCTTTCCTTCCGGGTAGTGACTGTACCAGTCAGTGATTACCATCATAGAATGGTGACTATCACCAACATTATCTGTCGGCTGCTCTCCTATTCCATCCACCACCTGCTCCCATGGCTTCAAGTCACCCTGATCGGGGGGCTATACGGTACTCCACCTTGCCCAAGGGTGTCCCGTAGACTGAAGGAGGTAAGGAGGTGTCTTACTTCTCTCTTGATAGGGGATACTCCTACCCCGCTAACTCTCTCTCTCTCTCTCTCTCTATATATATATATATATATATATATATATATATATATATATGTATACCCACACACTGTAAGGGCCTATACATTTAATAACAGGATACACCTGATGTACTTTTCAGTTACTGGTATTTAGTTAACCGCAATGATGACTTCTTTGTTTACTTATTCAGTGATTCTGCTACAGTACTTCTGAAACTACGCGATAAAAGACCAGTTGAAACATCCGATCCGAGAGTCATATCTCAACAAGAAAGAAACAGTAAAGGAAAAAACATGTACCATCTTTGTATTTTTCTTGATTGCAATTATAGCACAGAGTAACATCTGGAAACTGGAAAATAAAAGTACCAGTTTCATTTTTCTTTTTGCGTGGCTCCAAAAATGTGAACTGTATGATTTCTTTCTTTGCAGCTTAGAGGGAGCAGTGCTTAACTCTAGTATGTGGGGTATGATTTCTTTCTGTGAGAGCTTAGAGGGAGCAGTGCTTGACTCTAGTATGTCGGGTATGATTTCTTTCTGTGAGAGCTTAGAGGGAGCAGTGCTTGACTCTAGTATGTCGGGTATGATTTCTTTCTGTGAGAGCTTAGAGGGAGCAGTGCTTGACTCTAGTATGTCGGTTATGGGTCGCTGACTGCCATGTAGGACAATGTCTTCATTCCCTTCTTCCAAGGCCAAGAAGAAACAAAGAAACAAACACAAAAGTTTATGTAGGAACTGAGCTACCTAGTATGTAAATATTCGTGCGTTGATTTGTTCTCTTCTTGTCCCTATACCACGGCCTAGTTTGTGTCGCAAAACATCTTGTCACGTGACAGGGGTAAAGGGCAGCAAGGGGAGGATGAAGGCAGAGTGTTTAGTTTCGCTATCTGGGTGTGTGTGTGTGTGTGTCTGTGTCTGTGTGTGTCTGCGTCAGCTGACTCGAGATTTCTCGTGTAGTCTGTGACTTACATGAATTTTTAACCTCAACCCACAAAAAGTCCTGAAAGTTCACTGTCCGCCCGAATACCTGAATTCGTTACGGGGAAGATAGATAGATAGAATGAATGAATAATCTTTATTTTTAAAGGGTAAAGATTTGGGCACGCAGACCCGTCTTACATTCTGCCCTTCATCACTCCATCTTTCATTCTATCCCACACACTTGATTTAGTACAAAAATACAAATTAAATTAGGAAAAACATATCAAAAGAGTGTAAGATTTAACTACTACATTCAAGGTAAAAGAGAAGAAGTAATTAACCTAATAAAATAGCACTCACGCACACATACATACGCAGACATATACATAAATAAAAAAAATTGTAAATACAGATCTTCTAACATATGTTTTTTTTAACAAACATTAAAATCATTTCTAACAATATCTAACAAGTTGCTTTTCTAACTATGTCACTGAAGTACTTGATGGTTTACAAGCCATGTGTTGAGAGAGTGCTGGTTATTTTATGGAGGCATATAATTACAAGCAAGTAAGTAATGAAACAGGTTTGAGTTAAAGGATGAAGTATTACCAATGGATTTTAAATTGTAGGGGAGGGTGTTCCAGAGCTCTACTGCAGAGTATGCAAGGCTTTTCTTGTACAGATCAATCCTGGGTTTAGGAAGAAGACAGTTTTTTAAACGCTGGCTACGTTTAGTGTTATACGTAAACAGTGACAACAAGTAAGGCGGAGCAATGTGCGACAGAATTCTGTGAACAAACTTAACTTTGTTAAAAATGATTCCATTTTTGAGGGGTAGAATTTTGAGTTGTTTGTGTTGATCTACAGTCTGTACTGGGTGTTTGTCACAAATAAGATTTAATGCTCGCTTGTGAAGTGAGTGGAGCCTTTTTGTGCTTGAGACTGAGTATCCATCCCAGATTGTGGAGCAGTAATCTAAGTGTGTTTGTATGTATGATATGTAGTATATGTTTCTTGTGTCTTTGTCGGTAAAGTGTTCAATTTTGGCTAATTGGTAAACTTTCTGTGCAATCAAATTTGTTAGGTTATGTATGTGAGAATTCCAAGTTAAATGCTGATCAATGATGAGTCCTAGGGTTTTATGTTCATGAACATTTTCTATTGCCTTAGTCCCAGCACAAAGCTGTAGTGAAGTTTTAGTTGCATTTTGCAGTTTCTGTCTTGTAGTGATGAGCATGGATTTTGTTTTGTTGGTGTTTATCAACATACCATTTTTATTACTCCATTTAATCAAACTGTTTATATCATTTTGGAGCGTTGTCTGTAGTTTATTGATGTCATATTCACTATTGTAAACAGTACAGTCGTCAGCGAAAAGATCACATGAAGAGTGCTTTAAATGTAGTGGTAGGTCGTTAATATAGATAGCAAAGAGAAGAGGACAAAGAATAGAGCCTTGAGGAATACCGGTATCAACCACAGACGAGCCAGATATTTTGTTTCTACAGCAAACTACTTGTTTTCTACCTGAGAGAAAAGATGTAATACATTTTGTTAGGTCAGGGTGTAATCTATAGCCTTCGAGCTTTTTTGCAAGAATTTCATGATCAATCATATCGAAGGCTTTCTTAAAATCAGCGATAGATAGATAGATAGATAGATAGATAGATAGATAGATAGATAGATAGATAGATAGATAGATAGATAGATAGACAGATAGATCAAAGTTCTCACAGCCTTGTCCAAAATATGGTCAAGACACTCTCTCACAATCTCCAGTGATGTTGTGTATCTTCACTGTTACTAAAAGAATATAAATCGAAGTTTTCCACTTTGTTAATGGAGTTTCTGGAAAATTTCTGTAGTCTTCAGAAAGATACTGTAGCCATCTCCCGATCAGACTCGAAATTTGATTAACTTCACTTTGATGCGATTTTAACAACGCCGCCCGCTTCAAAGATTTTGAATTAGCAATTTAAAGTGTCAATCAATCAATAAATCAATCAATTAAATCAGTCAATGGATCATTCAACCAATCAATTCACTAGTGTTCATGTAGTTTTAGTGCTCTAGTTACCCGCTCCCAATCCGACATGAAGCTGTGCCTCCAACACCTTCACAGCATCGGCTGCAGAGAACACCAGCTCATAGTTCCACTGAGATAGAAGACAAGACAGGGCAGTGTTATAGTTGCTACGCTTTCCGTGGTTAGTAACTAAATTCCGTACACACCTGGAATATTACACCTGGACGAGTAATGTCAGATCGGCACGGTATTCTGTTGCCCAATACACCCGATGCAAGTGTAAATGAAGACAAGAAAATCATGAAATTAATCAGAGTTTTGAGTGAGAATTATTCTACCCGAAGTTAATATCTGCCGTCTCTGCCACGGAAAGTGTTGCTAGCTCAGATTTTGTGTGCCAGGTGCGGCCGCTGGGAGAAGATAAGCAAATGTGTTATGATTACAGCTGTCTATCATGTGATCCGGGTAGATTCCAGGTTATATAATCAGCCCAATGTACTTTAATATTGCCTTGAGTATATATATCTTATCTTGAACGGAGTAGATGTGTCCCCGACAGCCGTTCTGCAACGCTGGAGACGAATGAGTGGTCGCTGGAAGGAAGGTTTCAAGTGTGTAACACGCCAACACTTTGTAAATTCAGTGTGTGTTAGTGTGGGCTTCGTTCAGTGACCGTTTTAAAACTAGTTTTATACTGGATCGCTTAAAACACTTGTTTATTATCAGTTTCAGACTAGTTCGTTTGTGTTTAGAAAGAGTACAGTGTTGACGGCGAGGACTAAACAACTTTTTTTTTCCCTTAATATCCCGTTCAAGTTTCTGTCTGCCATACATTTTGTTCAAGGTTCGTCCTATCAACAAAGTTCATTTGGTGTGTGGAAACAATCAAGGAAAATTTGATGTTCACATTACGTTTGTGATACGAAAAGTATAATTTACTGTTTTATTAAACGTACGTGATTTTGGATGTATATTTTGTCTCCATTGCAGTATTGCAATTGCAAACAGTTAAAAAACATATTGCTAATCCTGTTTTAAATCTAATTTGTTCAGTTACAGAAGAGCGAAGTTCGCTGCATATCGGGACGACCAGTTGTTCTACGAGTTTTGTGGTCACATTTTCTCAGTTTTATTACGTCTGGAGTTCTGATTTTGATCTATATTTAAATCTACATATCGAAGAGATAATCTGGAACAAAATCCAACATCTTCGTCCTCAGTAATCTTTGGATAAGAGACAAGTTAAAACTAATTCCAAAATCTTCGTCCTCGACAATTTTTGGATAAGAGATAAGTTAAAACTCAATCCAGAATCTTCGTCCTCAACAATATTTGGATAAGAGAGAAGTTAAAACACACTCCTAAATCTTCGTCCTCAACAATATTTGGATAAGAGACAAGTTAAAACACAATTTCCTAAATTTCGTCTGGAGAACAGATAAGTTAAAACACGGTATAGAATCATCGCCAGCGTTACTTTTATTGGATACACGAAATCGTGCTATAACCACTAGTAACCAGCCATCATGAATCTGACAGATATACTCAAAGATATTGGCAACGAGGGACTGTTCCAGATTGTGGCCCTTCTGACGCTAGTTATGGCCAAGTTACCCATTCAGTGGAGCATGACTATCATGTCGTACGCCGCCTATGAACCCCAGTGGTGCTGTGTGCCCAGAGGCGTCGAGGTGGACAGCAAGTGCGAAGTTGATAGACTGGAAGCTTCATCCAATTTCTCCAGGCTGTCTTTCAAGTCAACTTACGGACGCTGTGACCTGAACTCTACGATGTGCTCCAGGCGTGTGTACCTGGCCGAAGATGGAGCGTCAACAGCAGTTACGGAGGTGAGGTTTATATCTTTATGATATATCTGCTTCTCTCTAAACGTGTTTTCCCTGGTTTATCTTCTTCATTAGGTCTGCTTTGTTTTGTCTGCTTTATTTCGTCTGCTTCGTGTCTTTATATCGCAATGCATATTATACGAGGGGTGATTGATAAGTTCTCGGCATAAGATACAACGGATTATTTGTGGACAACGTTTTTGGGTCATTTCTCAACATAGTCCCCTTGCAAGTTTGTGCATTTAGTCCAGCGATCCTGGAGCATACGGATCCCTTCTTTGTAAAAGTCAGCATCTTGTGCCAGTAGAAAGTGGTCTACAGCATGAATTACGTCATCATCTGAAGCAAATTTGCAACCACTGAGCTCCTTTTTTGAGTTTGGTAAACAGGTAATAGTCCGAAGGGGCCAAAGCTGAGGAATAAGGAGGATGTTCAAGAAGCTGGAAGCCGCATTCATGAATGGCAGCCATTGCCACTGCCGACTTGTGAACTGGACCATTGTCTTGATGAAAGATGACTCCTCTCGTCAATTTCCCTCGGCGTTTTTCCTTCAATTTGACCTGCAGTTGCTTCACAAAATTAGCGTAGTAAACCCTGGTGACCGTTCTGCCCTTTTGAAGATAGTCTACCAATAGCACACCTTCTGAATCCCAAAAGATGGAAGCCATCTCTTTGCCTGCAGACAGAACCACCCTTGCTTTCTTTGGAGGTTTGGATCTATGATGTTTCCACTGGTTTGGCTGTTCTTTGGTTTCTGGTTGAAAATGATGAACCCAAGTCTCATCCATAGTCACAAATTGCTGAAGAAACTTTTCAGGATCTGCAGAAAAATGGCCAAGATTGTCTCTTGACGTGTTGAGACGCTGTCGTTTGTGACCAGCTCCAGGAAGTTTCGGGACCCATCGAGCAGAGACGTTTGTCATTTGAAGATCATTGTGAATAATGGCATGAACACTTTCCTAGGAGATTCCCAACTCAGTAGCAATGTATCGCTCAGTTAGTCGTCGATCCTCCATTATCATGTCACGGATTCTGCCAGTGGTTTCATCGGTGGTTACTGTTCTTGGTCTTCCTGGACAGGGATCATCTTCCAGACTCTCCCTTCCATGTTTGAATTGAGCTGCCCATTTCTTCACTGTGCTGTAAGAAGGGGCACTCTCCCATAGAGTCTCCACCATATCCTCATGGATCTCCTTCGATGATAAGCCTTTGATGTAGAGGTAGCGAATGACTGCTCGATGAGAAATTGTATCCATTTTCTCAGTTTCTGCCACCCCTTACCACTTCAGTAGCCTGTAAAAAAAAATTGGTTGTAGTTAATTTCTTGAAACTTTGTGTTTAATCTTATATTAACCTGATCTACAAATCAATCTAATATCAACTGCGCGTTTCAAGTATTTGTACCTTATGGGGGGAACTTATCAACCAGCCCTTTTATATGTCTTGTTCGTCTCGCCATCACTGGGAAAGTAAGTCTAACAGTGTTTGTACACGCAGCTCTGTTCTTTTATTTTCCTTACCGGCATCTTGCTTCTCTATCTCTGTATCAGTAACTTGTCGTTCTGTTTTTGTAGTAGTATCTTTGTCATTCTATATGTGACAGTATCTTGTCATTCTGTTTGTGGACAGCATCGTGTATCTCTGTTTGCGACAGTATCATGTCACTCTTTATGTGACAGTATCATGTCAGTCTGGTTGTGACATTATGTTGTCATTCTGTTTGTGACAGTATCTTGTCACTCTGTCTCTCGTGTATTTTGTGATTCACGTGAACTTTAACCCGAAGCACAGGTTCCCAAAGTTCCCTGTCCGCCCGAATACCTCAGACTAACATCTCCTAGGACCTGAAAACTCGTCATAATATTAGCTTCTATCTATCTATCTATCTATCTATCTATCTATCTATCTATCTATCTATCTATCTATCTATCTATCTATCTATCTATCTATCCGTCTTATCTGTCTTGTCCGCCTGTCTTGTCTGTTCGTCCGTCCATCTGTGTTGTCTGTCTGTCCCTTCCTCCCTCCGTCCGGCCGTCTTATCTGTCTGTCCTTCTTGTCTTTCCGTCCGTCTGTCCTATCTGTCTGTCCGCCGGTCCGTCCGTCCGTCTTATCTGTCCGTCTGTCCGTCCATCTTGTCTGTCCTTCCGTCCGTCTTGTCAGTTCTTCTGTCCGTCATGTCTGTCCGTCCATATGTCATGTCTGTCAGTCCGTCTTATCTGTCCTTCCGTCCGTCTTGTCTGTCTTATCTGTCTGTCCGTCCGTCCGTCTTATCTGTCTTATCTGTCTGTCTGTCCGTCCGTCTTTTTTGCCCGTCCGTCCGTCCCTAGTAATATATACATATATCCGGTGAGTAATCGTTATTAGCGCGTGCGATTAAAGAGTTAAAAATGTCTGCGATTAATTTTTCTTCAACGAAGCTCCTAATGCGTTAATTAATTTCCGTTAATTTGACAGCGCTTCACGTGTAATTAAATTAATGAAGCAGTGCCAACTGAACCCAAGTCTACTAATAGTAGTAGTGGGTCGCTGGAACCAGTCAGCATCGCTGGGATCAGTCAGCATCGCTGGGGTCAGTCAGCATCGCTGGGATCGTTTCCCACTTCTCGTTCCCTCTCGCTACACTACAGAATTACTAGGGGGGAGAGAAATACGTTTCCTGCCCAGTGATTCTTGCAACGCTCCGCCATCTTGAAGTCAGAATGGCCGTATCTAGTGATGAACCTTCCCAGCACAGAGCACAGAATGTTTTTTTCTTGACCAATCTCGAAAGAAACAAACCGAACCTCAAACCTCTCTTGACTGAGAATTGCGACTGCGCTGGACCGTCGTTTCAAGAAATGGTAAATGCTTGCGAAAAGAACAAAGGAAACGAGGTTCTTTACTAGGAGCTGCAGGCTCTTCTGGAAAGTTCAGACCATCTTGATAATGATCAACACACACCGGAAAAAAAGCTACCACAAAAGAAAATGAGAATGCAAGAACCTATCAGAGTCTGAAGTTGAGTCGCTGATACATCTCTCCCCCTCCACGAAAACAGTTTTTTGTGCAATGCTGACTTTAGCAAGAAATTGACACTGAATTGGATCACATTATGCTGAAGGAGGAAGCCACGGGAGGAAAGTTACCCAGTTCTGGCTAAATTAACTAGAAAAATACTCGTATTTAGCACACTCGGTGATTGGCGGGCTGTGTGGCTGAGTGGCTAGGCGCTCGGTTTGCTAATCTGGTAGTACCGGGTTCCATTTCCAGCAGTGAGGATTTTTTTTTTTTTTTTGGGTGCCTCCACACCAAAATGGCCCTGGGGTCCACCCAGCCTCTAAAAAAATGAGTATCAGAGAAATCTGGGAAGGTAAACCGGCCAGGCGTGATACTGACCACATCAGACTTTCATGTGCCGAAGATCTCAGGCTTAATACCATATTCCCCAATATGCCTTAATGCCACGGAAACGGGAATTTTACCTTTCACCATTACCCCCGATAATTTTTTAAAAAAAAATCCTTGAGCCGACCAGTGTAAACAAACTGGTCCGCTTTAAGAACTGGGTGTTAATAATTTAATAGTCAGAGAATCAATTACTTTTCATCTCCATATCATTATTTTAAAAGACACAATTATTGACCAAGTTTGTCAAAGTGCTAGACTAATTTGCATTGCTGTGTGACTCAAAGTAGAAAAAAAACCTTGGAGCTGTTGAGTGATTGTTTCAATGTTTGTCTGGTGGCTATTTATGCTACACTAAATTGCTACTAAATTGATCTGGAATAGTTCAATATGCGCAGGCAGGCGTTTATTAAAGGTGTTTTACATTAGAAAGTAGCACTGAGTTATTTTTACTTTATAGAACAATATTAATGCGCTTGAAAGAAATCCGTAAATTTCGAATAATGTGTAGATAATTTTGATTAAAAATTTTAATCGTGTGATTGATGGAATGTACGTGTATACATCAATATATGTCATCTAGCACTGCTCAATATGTCATTATTTTAATGGGACACTGGCTACGATCAATGACTAGTACAGTCACTGCCCGGAAGGAAAGCAATGGTAAACTATCTTCTGGAAGTATACCAAGAAACCCAAACAGCCATCATGGAATTAAAGAGAGAAAACTGAAATATTTTGGACACATTAAACGTCATGATAATTTAGAGAAGACCGTATTGGAAGGATACATAATGGGAAAAAGAAAAAGAGGAAGACCAAAACGAAAATGGCTGCAAGACATCGTTGACGATCTGCAAATGGATGCAGCAGCAGCAGGCTATCTTGCTCACAACCGAGAGGCCTACAGGAGTGCTGTTTGGGAGGCAAAGTTTCGCAAGGGACATGCAAATGAATGAATGAGCACTGCTCACACATCCACGTTTTTCCTGTCGCTTTCAGAATGTTTACAGTGTTTATTTGGGACATATGTTTTAGAATGTTTATTTGACAGACATATATTTCCCACGTGTTTTAGAATGTTTATTTAACATACATATTTCCCGTGTATATTAAAATGTTTATATGACAGACATATCCCCCGTGTGGTACCCGGGATCTGCAAAGAATAGGACCACTGTACCCTACCATGCATGATCGTAAAAGGCGACTAAGGAGGGTTCAGCATAGGGCCAGCAACCCTATCTGGTAAAAAACTATCAGACTGCTACAGAAACAGAAGCAAGGGAAAAAACAAATGCAGGTGGAAGGAGAAATGCGTATCAGGAAACTGAGCCCATGAAGGTTGTGGATGAAAGCCAGCCACTGGAAGTCCCCATCCCGACTGCAGACCTCCTGGAACCTAAACAAAAGATGCAAATAGGCAGCTGGAATGTAAGAACACTAAACCAGACTGGAAAACTAGCACAAACCATCAAGGAAATGCACAGATACAAACTAGACATACTAGGAATACAAGAAGCAAGATGGACAGGACAAGGCAGAAGGAAATTAACAACACAGCACACAGAAGATACAATAATATGGTCAGGTAAAGAAGATCTTCATGAAGGAGGAGTAGCATTGATTATAACAAAAGAAGCATCAAGAGCATTGCTGAAATGGACCCCAATAAATGAGAGATTATTATATGCACGGTTCGGTTCTAAGTACTGCAAACGCGCCACAAACAGCCTCTGGCAGTCAAGTCCAGCTCCTGGCCTTCCCGTGGCAGAACTGTTTAAACTGACAGGAGAAGGGGCGAGGGCGAATATCTGGCGCCTGAAAACCAGTTACTTAGGGTAGATGAGTGTCACGTTTGGTAGCTCATCTGCCGCTGTTGGCGAGATCTTCAGCTGCCGTGCGTGGAGCGGTGCTCTTCCCGGCCAATGAAGAAATTTGCAAATGAGGTTGCCGCGCAGCATCACTGCGGAAAAGGTGGTTGAAAGAATAAAGCGAAGCAAACAGTCAAATCACGGCACCTCTGGTCTGGAGGTCGGCCACGTCCTGAGTGCAGTCATATCGGGTGAAATGCATGAACCGGCTTGTCCCAGAGGTTAAGTCACTGCTGGCTTGACTTTTCAAATGCCGCGCGTGGAGTGAAGCTCCTCCCGGTTAAGGAAGTAAATGCGGAAATAAAGGTTGCTGTGCGGCGCCGATGGAAAAAGGTGGTGGAAAGTTAAGTTTAACCTGGTATGTCCAGTAGTATCGCTACGAGAGCTATACCACGGCACCTCTGCTCTAGAGGCCGCCTACGTCCGAAATACACCTACACTGGTGAAATATGCCTAAACCGGCATACACCAGGGGTGGAACTCGATGGCTAGACATGTCATGCCACCTCCGCTCTAGAGGTCGGTAACGCCTGATAAACACCCATACTGGTGAATTTTGCCTAAACCGGCTCATACCAGGGGTGAATCTTGAAGGCTATGAATGTCACAGTACCTCTGCCCTAGAGGTCGGTCCCGTCCCAAACATGCCCATACTGGGAAATGCCTAAACCGGCTCAACCCAGGGGTAGAAGTCACTAGTGGCGAGGATTCGTCCTCCTGGACAAAAGCTCCATCCTGGTTACAACTAGGAAGGGTAGCGGCCACGACCGCAAAATGCTGAAGTCGGAGACACTGGACCAGGGAAGTCTAGATAGGCAACCACCTCTCACCCGGCGGGGATGTCTGCGTATCCTAATCACGCTGAGGTTTTCCGGTGAGAAAGTCCAACCCTGGACTGGATGGGCAACCACCTCTCACCCGGCGGTGATACACGGGTATCTCAAAACACGTCGAGGTCTTCCGGTGAGAAAGTCCAACCCTAGACCAAACTGGTGCAATGAAAACCACGGTGTCACGCAATCCCGCTTCCGAGACCCACCAAGAATACAGGCTAAAGCACTGTGATACTCTGAACCCCTTGTGGTCCTTTCGTGGAACTCGTGTGGTCTATTTGGACCACACAGGGGACCACCGGACCTAACGAGGACCACATGTGTGAATTCAGTAGGTTCACAGTGCGGTTTTTGGTGGTAGAAGTGAACGAAGAAGAAGAAGAAGAAGATATGCACGGTTCAACTCAAGATTCACGAAGCTGTCTATTATAGTTTGTTATGCACCAACAGAAGCAGCTGAAGAGGAATTAAAAGAAGATTTTTATAACAGCCTCCAAGCCACAGTAGAAACAATACCCAAGCATGATATGCTACTCATCTTGGGCGACTTCAATGCAAAAGTAGGTGAAGGAAATGAGGATAGAAGAAGAATCATGGGAAGAGAAGGAATCGGAGAAATAAATGAAAATGGAGAAAGACTGTGCAGTTTCTGCGAAGAAAACATGATGACCATCGGAGGGACAATTTTCCAACACAAAAACATCCATAAGGTGACTTGGAGGTCACCAGATAAAACCACAGAAAACCAAATCGATCACATACTAATAAACAACAAGTGGAAACGGTCACTACAAGATGTGCGAGCAAGGAAAGGAGCAGATATAGGAAGTGATCACAACCTTCTGGTAGCAAAAATAAAACTAAAATTAAGGAAAGCCAGAATCGGAGATCACAGAAAGATACATTTTGATACAAGAAAACTGATAGACCAGCAAACAAGAAATGAATTCTCAATAATTCTTAAGAACCGCTTCAGTGTCCTACAAGACGAAGCAGAAATGTCCATATTAGAGTTCAATAAAACACTACAGGAAACAGCAAAAGAGGTGCTGGGATATCGGAAAAGGAGAAAAGAGGAATGGATAAGTGAGACCACATGGGAAAAGATAGAGCAAAGAAAAGAAATCAAGAAAAAATTACTGAACACCAAATCACAACGGCTTAAAGAACGAGTTTTAAGTAATTATGCACAAAAAGACAAAGAAGTAAAGGAATCATGCCGTCAAGATAAACGTCAATATTATGACAACTTAGCAGAAACAGCAGAGAAAGCAGCATATACAAATGACATGAAAACCATATATAAAATCACAAAGCAGATGACAGGTAACTTCAATACAAGATGTGAAAGTGCAGTAAGAACACAAAATGGACAACTGGTCAGTGGAGAAAGAGAAAAAATTGAAAGATGGAGGGAACACTTTAACACCCTACTAAACAGAACACAAGCAGCACAAGCAATAGATATACCTGAAGCAAAAGCGGAACTAAACATCAATACAGGACCAATAACAATAAATGAAGTAAAAGAGGCGATAAAGATGCTAAAATCAGACAGGGCACCAGGTGAAGATGAAGTGACTGCTGAGATGTTGAAAGCAGAAGAAACAGAAACACCAAAACAACTTTGCCGGATATTACAACAAATTTGGGATTTAGAAAAAGCCCCAGAGGAGTGGAAAACTGGTCTTATAGTAAAACTACCAAAGAAGGGTGACCTCAGAGATTGCGGGAACTGGAGAGGCATTACCCTACTGCCACTCACTAGTAAAGTATTTTGCAGAATAATCATCAACAGAATTGTACCAACACTTGAGGAAAAACTTCGGAAAGAGCAGGCAGGATTTAGGAAAGGAAGATCATGCATAGACCATATATTTGTACTTAGACAAATATTAGAACAGGCAAATGAGTGGCATAGCACAACATATGCATTATTCATAGATTTTGAGAAAGCCTTTGACAGTGTCAACAGAGATGCACTGTGGAAAATCCTAAGATGGCATGGCCTCCCCCATAAAATAGTTAATGTAATCAAAGCCCTATACGAGGGTTTTCAGTGCAAAGTTATCTGTGGAGAACATACCTCCAGCAGCTTTAGGGTACAAACAGGAGTGAAACAGGGATGTGTACTATCACCAACATTATTTATCTTGGCAGTAGACTGGTTAATGAAGGAGGCAACATCAGACAAACGCAGAGGATTACAATGGACCCTTGACACAGTGCTGGAGGACCTTGACTTTGCAGACGACATTTGTCTATTATCAAGCAGTCACAAAGATATGCAAGATAAAATAAACAAGTTAACCCAGAATGCAAACAACATAGGACTAAAGATCAACGTAGGAAAGACAAAGTTAATGAAGCAAAATGTGAACAACAGAAATGTACTCAGAGTAGATAACAAGTTAGTGGAGGAGGTTAACGAATTTGTATACCTTGGCAGCAGAGTAGTAGAAAATGGAGACAGCACAGAGGACATCAACAGCAGACTTACTAGAGCAAACCAGGCTTTTGCAATGCTACAGAATATATGGAAATCAAATAAACTAAGCATAAATATGAAAATCAGGATATTTAAGAGTAATGTTCTAAGTGTACTACTCTATGGAAGTGAATGCTGGAAAATCACCAAAACCATAGAAAACAAGTTGAATTCTTTCCAGACTAAATGTTTACGTAGAATTAAAAAAATATTTTGGCCAAACACCATAAGAAATAACATCTTATTGGCAGAAATGCAGATGAAACCACTGACAACAATTATTGAGGAAAGACGCTGGCGATGGTTGGGACATGTGCTCCGAATGACTGACAACTCACTACCAAAAATAGCACTAAGATGGACACCACAGGGGAGCAGAAGTAAGGGTAGACCAAAAGAGACATGGAGAAGAACAACAGAAAGGATGTTGAGCAATAGAGGGCTCACCTGGGCAAGAGCAGAAAAAAAGGCGAAAGACAGGCATTTGTGGAAAACCCTTGCGGAAGCCCCATGTGCCCTGGGCACTTAAGGTTCAGAGAGAGAGAGAGATGACAGACATATGTTTCTCACATGTTTTAGAATGTTTATTTGACAGACATATATTTCCCATGTGTTTTAGAATGTTTAGCTAACATACATATTTCCCATTTGTTTTAGAATGTTTATTTGACAGATATATTTCCAATCTGTTTTAGAATGTTTATTTGACAGACATATTTCCCATGTTTTAGAATGTCCAGTCTTTATATTTGTTAGAGACGTCTTGTTTTTGTGTGCCTATACTGGTATGTCCCCTCAGTGTAGACTTATTTCTGTTGATGTATTATCACAGAATTCTGTCTGCCAGGTAGTTCATTTTAATGTCGAGCATCAGAGAATTCCTAATGCACTGTTCATTATATTAAATTATGATTAATAGATATCTGCTTATTAAAATTGTCTATTATTGTGCTATAATTACAACAAAAAAACAGACATTGATCATGGACTGGAAATATACTCGAAGAAAAGCTACCTTCAAATAGACAATTATATTATTTAATATCGTTACTTGTTACTTTTATGATAGATTTACTTGTTACTATTATGAAAGAGTTACTTGTTACTTTTATGATAGAGTTACTTGTTACTTTTATGACAGAGTTATTTGTTACTGTTATGATAGAGTTACTTGTTACTTTTATGATAGAGTTACTTGTTACTTTTATGACAGATTTTAAGAAAAGCCTTCTCTTAGAGTACTATACAAACAGCGTCATACACACTGTCACTTATATAAACAGCGTCATACTCACTGTCAATTATATAAACAGCGTCATACTCACTGTCACTTATATAAACAGCGTCATACTCACTGTCACTTATATAAACAGTGTCATACTCACTGTCACTTATATAAACAGCGTCATACTCACTGTCACTTATATAAACAGCGTCATACTCACTGTCAATTATATAAACAGCGTCATACTCACTGTCACTTATATAAACAGCGTCATACTCACTGCCACTTATATAAACAGCGTCATACTCACTGTCAATTATATAAACAGCGTCATACACACTGTCACTTATATAAACAGCGTCATACACACTGTCACTTATATAAAAGCGTCATACTCACTGTCACTTATATAAACAGCGTCATACACACTGTCACTTATATAAACAGCGTCATACACACTGTCACTTATATAAACAGCGTCATACACACTGTCAATTATATAAACAGCGTCATACTCACTGTCACTTATATAAACAGCGTCATACACACTATCCCTTATATAAACAGCGTCATACTCACTGTCACTTATATAAACAGCGTCATACACACTGTCACTTATATAAACAGCGTCATACTCACTGTCACTTTAGTTGAAGTTATCAGAAGAAACTAGAGCGTTCTTATTATATCTCGCTGGAACTGTTAGCTGGAACTGTTCAGCTGTTAGCTGGAACTGTTAGCTGGAACTGTTTAGCTGTTAGCTGGAACTGTTAGCTGGAACTGTTCAGCTGTTAGCTGGAACTGTTCAGCTGTTAGCTGGAACTGTTAGCTGGAACTGTTCAGCTGTTAGCTGGAACTGTTCAGCTGTTAGCTGGAACTGTTCAGCTGTTAGCTAGAACTGTTAGCTGGAACTGTTCAGCTGTTAGCTGGAACTGTTAGCTGGAACTGTTCAGCTGTTAGCTGGAACTGTTAGCTGGAACTGTTAGCTGGAACTGTTCAGCTGTTAGCTGGAACTGTTCAGCTGTTAGCTGGAATTGTTAGCTGGAACTGTTATCTGGGTTTCTTTGTTGTCACTGCAGTGAAGATGTTGAGACACAGCATTGTGTTGATTTTTGGGCGGGTTATGGCTATTTTTTCAGGCCCTGCGTGGAAGTAAAAAATCGGGGGGGGGGCATAATATATCTCTTTAGGAGACTCCACCACCGTGGGGATTATGACAATCGCTCCCCGTTTAGCCTGGCTACGTCCATTACTGAAAAAGGGGGGGGGGGGTAGAAAAGAAGAAGTGAGGCAGGGTCTTAATCAGTTATGATTGGACAACTCAGAGGCTAACATGTCAGCTTTGGGTGGCTGGCTGCCAAACAATGACAGCATCTTGACCCACAACTAAAGAGTTAAAAGCAACAGTAAGAGGGTTAATGTAAAACTATACGAAGAGGCCGAAGGAATCTCCCGCAACTCTTCAAACTCCACATGACCCCCAGATCTCCAGCATCTCCAATATTCACAAGATAATAACATCACAATCTGGCCTCTTGAGCGCCAGTTTACAGTGTTCTGATTTAAGACTCTTTTGATGGGCTGAGTAATAATAATTAAATACACCGGATATCTGGGTTTAGGGGGGTCCTTAACATGATACCACATTACACAATATATGTCCCCGAATTTAAGAGAGAACAAAAATGTTTAACAGTACATCGTAACCGTACCAGGGCATAGTTCTTTAGTTCGTTAACCTACATTTTAAAAATAATCTGTTCGAATAAGTCTGTTTGTAAACAAAGACTTTATTGTTTGTATTAGAATATATATCATTATTTTTTCTGTTGTTTCAATGCTGTCAGACTGAATCCTGTGAGACAACTTGTACGGTTCTTGGCTGACTTAGAGTAGTTACTGTGCCAGATGGAAAAAAAACAATCAGTTTTGTTGAAGTATAACACGTAGCTTATTTTGTGGGGGCCAAAGACTCTGTCCGATTTGGCAACCAGGAATCCATAACTGACATGCTGGCGTCAGGGTTGGCAATCCATAACTGACATTCTGGCGTCAGGGTTGGCAATCCATAACTGACATGCTAGCGTCAGGGTTGGTGAAATAACTGACATGCTAGCGTCAGGGTTGGCAACCCATAACTGACATGCTAGCGTCAGGGTTGGTGAACATAACTGACATGCTAGCGTCAGGGTTGGCAATCCATAACTGACATGCTAGCGTCAGGGTTGGCAATCCATAACTGACATGCTAGCGTCAGGGTTGGCAATCCATAACTGACATGCTGGCGTCAGGGTTGGCAATCCATAACTGACATGCTAGCGTCAGGGTTGGCAATCCATAACTGACATGCTAGCGTCAGGGTTGGCAATCTATAACTGACATGCTAGCGTCAAGGTTGACAATCCATAACTGACATTCTGGCGTCAGGGTTGATAATCCATAACTGACATGCTGGCGTCGGGGTTGGCAATCTATAACTGACATGCTAGCGTCCGGTTTAGCAACCCATAACTGACATGCTAGCTTCAGGGTTGGCAATCCATAACTGACATGCTAGGGTCCGGGTTGGCAATCCATAACTGACATGCTAGCTTCAGGGTTGGCAATCCATAACTGACATGCTAACGTCAGGGTTGGCAATCCATAACTGACATGCTAGCGTCAGGGTTGGCGAAACATAGATGACCAAGATCCTTTCCACCTCTCTGTTGGTACCCCCCCCCCCCCAATTAACAGGACTAGTCAGGCTAACGGGCCAGGGATCATCGTAGCCCTCAAAGTAGTGGAGCCTGCTGAGAGGTGTTGTACACTCCCTGCATTTTTAGCTCCACTCAGTTACTGAAAAAATAACAGCCATGACCCGCTCCCAATCCGACACGATGCTGTGCTTCAACATCTTCACCGCTCCGGCAGCAAAGAACACCAGCCCGCAGTTACAAGGACACTGAAGAGTAGACAAGGAAAGACAGGATAAGGCAAGACAAGCAGAAGACAAGACAAAGTCAGGCGAAGACATGACAAGGCAAAGTCAGGAGAAGACATGACAAGGCAAAGTCAGGAGAAGACATGACAAGGCAAAGTCAGGAGAAGACACAAGGCAAAGTCAGGAGAAGATATGGCAAGGCAAAGTCAGGAGAAGACATGACAAGGCAAAGTCAGGAGAAGACATGACAAGGCAAAGTCAGGAGAAGACATGACAAGGCAAAGTCAGGGGAAGACGTGATAGGGCAAAGTCAGGAGAAAACATGGCAAGACAAAGTCAGGAGAAGAAGTAACTGTGATCTCTGCGTGGATTACCATTAAAAACAAGCAAGAAAAAATGAAACCACCCCCACATGAGCCATTAAATCACACAAAAAAACAGAAACAAATCACATGTATTATAAAGCAGGAAATCAAGTAATTTAATAAACCGAATAAATTGTTACGGTAAATCACATAATTCAATATGGGATTCAGAGTCCTGAAACGATTCTTCAAGCTTTTATAACGAGAACTTTTTGAATGATTCACATTTTCCATCAAATATTACATTGGTTCAGTGAACTGTAGTAGCAAACTACATTTATGCTCCAAGTTTCATTGTCTTTACAAAGCCAAACAAAATGTAATAAATATCAGTACAATGTAGTCCTTTATATTAAGGAAGATTACAATGTAAGAGATACAGATATACTTGGAATGAGAATGCTGGAATCCATAGCAGTAATGGTTCTTCTATTGAAGTCAGCGGGTTATACTCCTGCTGCCGTCGCCCTCCATTTGGTAGGGCTTCTCGCAGGTGTGTTGACTCGTGCTGAGATTCTCTTTGCAAAGAGAAGATCAAAGCACTTATAATCTTCGCCAGAGCGCAGTGCTAATAATCATGAGGCAGTGTAACGCCCTGAGATCACATTACAGTGATCACATACATTACTGTGTAATGGAACAACTGTATAGTAATAGTATGTTGCAAGACATTATAATATAGTAGGTCACACTACATTATAGTATGTTAGGTCACGCGACACTACAGTACAGTAAGTCAGACCACGTACATTACAGTATAGTGAGTCACACCACGTACATTACACTATAGCAGGTTACACTGCATTACAGTATAGTAGGTCACACTACATTATACGATGGTAGGTCACGCTACAATGCAGTATAGTAGGCCACATTACATTGCAGTATAGTGGGTAAAAATTACATTACATTACAGTATAGTAAGTCACACTATATTACAGTATAGTAGGTCACAGTACATCACAGTGCAGTAGGTCTCATCACATTACAGTATAGTAGGTAGTAGACTACAGTTAGTAGGTCTCGTTTATTGCATAACAAGTCGCCTCATACACATTACGGGTATAGCTCGATACATTACCGTAGGCGAGCACAGCACACACTACAGTAGGTCACGCAGCTTACAATGTAACGAATTTCTCTATCTCTATCTCTCAGTGGGACCTGGTGTGTGACCAGCAGTGGGTGGTGTCCTCTATGTATCTGTCTGTTTATATACTTTCCCCTCTCTCTTTAACGGCTTCTTTGTCCGTGTAATATTTCTGTTCTTATCTCTTCATCCTTTTTCTCTTTCGTCTGTTTCTGCTAGCAAGGAGCTTGCGGCCCGCCTTTCCATCTACCATAAAATAAAACAGCCCGCCTGTTTACTTATCCATCCATCCATCCATCCATCCATCCATCCATCCACTCAGCCATCCACCAATCCATCCATCAATGAATCCATCCATCCATACATCCATCCATCCATCCACCCATCCATCCACCCACCCACCCCACTCATTCATCCATCCATCCGTACACTCAGCCATCCACCAGTCCATCCATCAGTGAATCCATCCATCCATCCATCCAGCCATCCATCCATCCATCCATTTCTCATCTTGTGGTGTGTGTGTGTTTAATTGAACTTATCACTCACTTAAACTGCTGTTCACAGATTTTTCATTGGCGTTACCATTGGCGCCTACTTAGTGGCACATGTGCCTTACATTCTGGAGTTCGTATCCCCGAAATGGAGAGTTATACCTGCTTCTCTCCCGTTTGCTGGAATCGGAGCATCATTACTTCCCTTGGCAGCGTGGCAGTTACCGGACTGGAGATGGATGCACTTTATCTGTGCCATGATGTGCGCTCCGTTCCTTCTGGGATATCTGTAAGCCAATTTATCTGTATGTCCCGATCATGTGTCCGAGTCTCTGACACAGATGTATGACTTTCTGACTGATTTTTCTGCCTCTCTGACTGTTCTGTCTGTGCTTCTGACTCACTGGTCTGCTTTCTGTCTGTCGGTCTGAAGTCAATGCCCAGTTGATTTGTGTGTTGATTAATTTACCTGGTTGTATATTCTTTGTCTCTGATTTTTCTGTCTGTATGGATCATTTGTTTATCTCTCTGACTCATTTGTTATCTCTGTAACTCATTTTTATCTCTCTGACTCATTTTTATCTTTGAACCATTTGTTATTTCTCTAGCTCATTTGTTCTCTCTCTGATTCATTTGTTTTCTCTGACTCATTTTTATTTCTCTGGCTCATTTTGTTATTTCTCTGACTCATTTGTTATCTTTATAACTCATGTTTTACCTCTCTAGCTCATTTGTTATCTCTCTGACTCATTTGTTCTCTCTCTGACTCATTTGTTCTCTCTCTGACTCATTTGTTATCTCTCTGACTCATTTGTTACCTCGTCTCGTTCTCTGTTTCTCTGGCTGTTCTGCACTGTCTGGTTTCTTTTCTCTCAGCCTTGCAAGTGAGATTCTAAACTCCTTTGTCTTTGTCTGCCTGTGTCCTATGTCTTCTTCGGACATAAAACAGACAAGTGTATTACTCAGCAAACCAAACGAATGGGAATTTTTGTGATACGCCTGGTAGTGGAGCTTGTTCGGCAGTCTCTTTCTTTTGCCCACAAAATGTTTCCTACCTGATGCCTGTATAACGCAGGACAGAAAAACGTCACGAAGATTCCCTCATTAACTCAGTGGTTAACGTATTAATTCACGAACTCTTCCATCCACTCGTTTATACAAAGGTCAGCATAAACGGTGGCTCATTCAAAAGGGCCCCGGGATCCACCCAGCCCCTAAAAATGGGGTACCAGAGAAATCTGGTAAGGTAAACGCGGCCGGGCGTGATACTGACCACATCACACTTTCATGTGCCGAAGGTTATAGAAAATATGGATCTAGCGTCGTATTTCCCAAAATGCCTTTAATGGCCGCGGAAACGGGGAGTTTACCTTTCATCTCTGATACGTCTTTGTCGTCAGGTACATCCCAGAGAGCGTCAGGTGGCTCACGGTCAAGGGCAAGGTCAAAGAGGCGGCGGAAGTGGCAGAGAAAATTGCCCGGATGAACAAGAAAGATTACGACCCCAAGAAGTGCTTGAAGAAAATAGAGGTGAGGAAAGGCTTTAGAGGATTAAAAATAGAAAAGAAAATAGATGGTCAGAAGATTTTCAGGAATGAGAAGCTTTTTCTTTCAAGGATTTTGAATATTTCCGTTCCCAATCCCCAGCCTTTTTAAAAAAAAACATTTTGTTTTGTTGTACATTTATATGTTGGGTCTTGTTGTTAATTTATAATACTGGTAATCTTGCGTAAATTTATAACATTGGTAATCTTGCATTAATTTACAATCTCTAACATCGTGAATGATATTCGTTCTGCTTACTTTTTACCCCTCAGATGTCGTTTATTGTTTATGCTTTTAAAATGAATGCCTCAGATTGTTCTGTGTTTTGTTTTTAATGTCTTTATAGTTTTTATCGGAGAACCTTATCCAAGTATATTCAATTTAACAGATAAAATAAGAATAGACAAAGTCAAATTCATGTATGAAAGCATGTTTAAAAATAAACATAGAAAACTTATCATTCTGTTACCACAGGCCGTACCTGTAGACCAGATGGTATTCTGCGCTTCATGGTAGTTTGGAGATAATAGTCTTGGGAGGGTACATAACGGGGAGAAAGGAGAGCAAGACCAAGGCGAACATGGCTGCAAGACATCTTTGGTCATCTGCGAATGGATGCATCAACAGCAGGGCAATTTGCTTACAACCGAGAGTCCTTCAAGAGAATTGTTAAGGAGGAGAGTCCTTCAAGAGAATTGTTAGGGAGGAGAGTCCTTCAAGAGAATTGTTAGGGAGGAGAGTCCTTCAAGAGACTTGTTAGGGAGGCAAAGTTCAGCAACGGACCTGGTGAAGACTGAACGAATGAAGAATATTGGCTGATTTTGTCACGTGCTAGTAGATTTTATTCTACAGGTATCATCCGCATAATGTCCATGATACGCTCTGTGAAATGAGACGTTATGTGATTTGGACGTTGTGCGAAAATCATATATTTCGCAAACCTATATGGAATAACATATGTTATATACCATACAGTTATACCTTGCAGTGTAATCGTTTTATTTAAATATGAGACACGCAATACGTGGAAACTACGGAGTTCGCCACGTCCTATTATGTCCAATACATCCCGTTCTTGGAGTGGGACTTTTCAAAAACTCCGTTATAACACTATAGGACCCGCTGGACGTATATGCAGCTGGACGTTATCCCAATCGACGTTATTCGAGGGATGTCTGTATTTCTTGTTCCCCTTGAGTTTTCCTGTGATTATGAGTTACAAAGCATTTTACTGTAACGTTTAAACATAATGAATAAAAAGACAACATGCATGTTTAAAGTAGCAATATCAAAAATGAAGTTCAGCAGCTTTTGTATAATATAACCATTTTGTTGTTCCATAATAAATCGAGCCTTATATGTTCATTGTCTTCAGAAAGTGGCCCAGAGAGAGCAAAAACTGAAAGACAAAGGCAAGAAATACTCTTACCTGGACGTATATCGAGGGTGGAAAATGGCTCGACTTACGCTAACTCTACAATATGTATGGTAAGCAAGCTGTGATAATATCACGCTGACAAGTCAAAAAGTAACCCCAGTAGGGAACTGTGCGCCATATTTCAAGGATATTTCAGTGATTTTATACATTTTTGTTCATGAAATATTGTAGTTACTTTCCATAATGCGGTTACTTTTTGACGCATCTCGTACTCTTTTCTTAGTAACATGTAAGATTAAGGATTAAATCTGCTGGAAACGGCCTGCCATTAAGCCTGTATAATTAAAGGAAGTAAATAGCACAGGAGTAGCACAGCGAATAGCTTGTCGAGTTATTTAAGATGAAATGAGTGGGTATAGACCAGCTTCGTGGTGCTCCAGTCCACCAAGCTGTAGGAAGAAGTAATCTTAAAAGCTGGGTTTGAAGATGATCAGCTCGTGGTTTTTGTCTGCTGCTCATTCTCTTGCTGAACAGCTTCTCTCATGGCTCAGCTCCTCCAATGGCTCAGCTTGTCTCATGGCTCAGCTTCTCACATGGTTCAGCTTTTCTCATGGCTCAGCTCATCTCGTGGCTCAACGCCTCCCATGGCTCAGCTCCTCTCATGGCTCAGCTCTTAACATAGCTCAGCTCCTCTCATGGCTCAGCTCCTCCCATGGCTCAGCTCTTAACATAGCTCAGGTCAGCTCCTCCCATGGCTCAGCTCCTCCCATGGCTCAGCTCCTCTCATTGCTCAGCTCCTCTCATTGCTCAGCTCCTCTCATGGCTCAGCGCCTCTCAAGGTTCCCCGTATTTGTGTTAGATCTGCATAATCAGCCACAGTACCAGCGGAGAAAGTTTATTCTGAAAAGTCGAGGAGCCCTGAATTCACGTCCTTTTTTTCATCAAATTTGACACTCGTTTCCTCCTCAAAGACCTCCTCTTTACCCAGAGTCCCTCTCCAAAATATGTCCTCCTCTTCATCCCAGACCTTGCGGCTGATAGAACCTTCCCCCCCCCCCCCCAAAAAAAAAAAAAAAACAACAACAAAAAAACCTTGCATTGACAACTTAACAAATATCTCAAATATCTCAGCTTCCCAGTTCAGGTCTACCACGTGGCTTTTAACCTACAAGTGTGACCTGAATACCTGGAAACTGTCAAGGGTCTAACTCTATTGCTGGTCCTGGGGCACTGCACTCGTTGCACTCGGCCTTCGACATCAGGATGTCCCTCAATGTGTTTAGAGAAATGATTCTAGTGCTGTACTGGTTGAGTATTGCCCGTGATCTAGCACTTAGTTGGGATCTTGCATTCACTGCCCTGGGCTACGTGTATCTCCGTGATTTGTGGGAGATGAGTACTTTTAGGAGGAATTTACTTTGCGATTGTTCCTCGATCTGTTGTTCGAAGACTTTGTGTGAGTCCAGATTGTCCACTTTGATAGGGCACTCTATAAAGATATTAAACAGCAGTCACAACACAAGGTGGATTTCATGTTTGATGATGCTTGTATGAAGGCAGAAGATTGGCTGTACGTTCTGTATTGTTGTAACAGGGGGGTAAACTCAAAGGTCGCGTCATTTATTACATAAAAGTTGAGCTATTGCATTAAACATCATGAAAGTTTAGCACCGTACATGTCGAAACTACAATATATACAAGGTCCGACAATTAAGTAATGAGACTAATTACATAAAAAATAAAATAACCAACAGTTGAAGATATAACCCGTATTTTATTCAAAGTAAACCCTTTGTGCATAGATACAGCGAGTGGCACGATCTAACAAGCATTGGAGCGACCTCTGCAGTTCTTCTGTTGGTATGGCCCTTAAACTCGATGTTACGACCCTTTGGATGCCATCAATACCGTCAAAGAAGCGTCCTTTCAGTGGTAACTTTACTTTTGGGAATAGAAAATAATCACAGGGAGACAAATCTGGGGAATAGGGTTGTTTTTGGGCCAAAAAATTCATGTACAACAACCGCCCGGTGAGCTGGTGCATTATCATGAAGAAGGAAAATAACTGCCAGGTGTTGAATACTCGGGTCGGACTCGGAGAATCCTTTTCAACAGGCGTTTCAAAATACCTAAATAAACTTTGGTAGTGACAGGCTGTCGCTCTGGAATAAATTCTTTGTGAATATCTCCTTTTCTGTCGTAGAAGCACACCAACATTGTCTTGACTTTCGACTTTTTGAAGACGAATTTTTTTTTCCATTTGGTTAAGATGATAACTTCCACTGAGAACTTCGGCGTTTAGTTGTGGGAGCATAGCGGAAAATCCATGTTTCATCCTCTGAAAAAATCAAATTTAAGAATTATTTATTTCTGTGACACATTTTGATGATGTCTTTTGCGTACTCAACATGCTGATGTTTTTTGGTCAACAGACAACGAATGTGGTAGAAACCGGCAAGCAACTTTTTTCTTGCCCAAATCTTCCACTAAAATTTTACGAATGGTCTCTCAGTTAACATTAAATTCATCTGCCATCATCCTCACAGTCAAATAACGATCTTCTTGTATCCGTTCTCTGACTTTTGCAATGAGTAGAAATTTGGCGTCCATGTCTAGTTGCATTTTTAATCGTTTCCACACCACTTTTGAATCGTGAATACCACCTGAATATCTGTGTACGAGATAAACAGTCATTCCCGTAAACTTGTCGCATCAATTCAGCTGTCTCAATGGCGCTTTTTCTGATTTTTAAACAGAATTTAATGTCACCTTTTTGCTCCATGCTGATTACGTAACAATGCACCTCTAACTAGGTCAACAAAATGGTGGCTTGTTTGTCGTCTGCTTATCGAGCGGCGATGAAAAGTTGCCAGATCATAGATGAAGGTTGCCTCTTTGGATTCCATGTTTTGCTTCATAGATGGCATTTTTGTCTTGGCCATAATAAAATCAGTCTCATTACATAATTGTCGGGCCTTGTATCTGTTATAAATTAAGAAGGTTGGGTTAAATCTTAAACTAGAGAAAAATTCTCAAAACAACATAAAAAATTTATAGTAAACAAAGTGACCATGGTTATGTACAATGAAATGACACGAGCCTATAGATATCTTATGTTTTTCTGGTGCCTTTAAAAAAAATTCTATGAAAAAAAACAACAGCAGGATAAGCTCCAGATTCATTCTAAAAATAGTAAGATTGAACGTTTTTCTCTTCTTTTTCTTTGTGAAAAGTAACGATGACAAAGTCACTCCCAGCAACTACCTTGTTAAATTTCTTGGTAAGTGCATTGGCAAAACTGGCCATGTAGGTTCTTATTCTCATTCATCAGATTGTTGATTTCTTTTTCCAAAATTCAATTCCCAAAGGAGAGAGAGAGAGAGAGAGAGAGAGAGAGCATGTTTAGCAGTTGTGGATCCCCAGCCTCATCCTCTCTCTGACCTGTGCAGATTCCTAGATTGCCTTTCCTAGAAAATTTTTAAGAAACGTGTTTTTTTTAAGGTTTTGTTTCTCCACAAGCCAGTATTTAATATGATGTAGTGAACTGGACTTGTTGGCAGAAATGGAGATGAAGCCACTAACAACAATTATTGAGGAAAGACGCTGGCGATGGTTGGGACATGTGCTCCGAATGACTGACAACTCGCTACCAAAAATAGCACTAAGATGGACACCACAGGGGAACAGAAGTAGGGGTAGACCAAAAGAGACATGGAGAAGATCAACAGATAGGATGTTGAGCAATAGAGGGCTCACATGGAAAAAAAAGACAACGGACAGATGTTTGTGGAAAAACCTTGCGGAAGCCCCATGTGCCCTGAGCACTTAAGGTTCAGAGAGAGAGAGAGAGAGAGAGAGAGAGAGAGAGAGAGAGAATGTAAACTGTAAGATGAGAAACCAGGATTGACCGAATCAATGTCGACTAAGATTATAAGTTCATTCCCCTCACACACTCTCTTTTCCTTCTCCACCTCGTGATTCTCATTAGAGCTACGGAGTGCGTGCACCTAGATGAGATGCTCTTTCAGTGGCGGATCTAGGAACACCTACCGGCGTGTCCGAAATACAGAGATAACACACTTTTAATATTTACATTTTTTTAAATTTTTTTTTATAATTAATGTTAAAAATAAGAGTTTAAAGTTACCCTTTTTTTCTTTCTAAAATCATCTTTCTTATCTTCCATCAGGTTTACGACATCGCTGGTTAGCTACGGTATCATTCTGGGCATATCCGACCTTGCTGGAAACGTGTACCTCAATATGTTCCTGGTGGAAGCCATTGAGATACCCTTCATCATGTGCACCTACTACTTCAGTAACTGGTGCGTCATTTCTGTTTTGTGTAGTTTTGTTAGCGGTTCTCAACTTCGGATAGATATGGCCCCAGATTAAGATCAATACAGGACATGAAAAAATACATACAGAAGAGAAGGGAAAGGAAGAGAGAGAGAGAGAGAGAGAGAGAGAGAGAGAGAGAGAGAGAGAGAAATAAAGAAAGAATACTTTTTTAAAAAAAAATTACAGAGTTAGAAAATTCTTACTAAAATACTTGAAGTTTTCTAACTTCGATATTAAAATAATCATAATTACAGTCACTACTAATCATTAAAATGTTTTTTTAAATAGTTTTTTTTCTATTTCTCCTCTCAGTGTTTTAAGTACTAATATAATATTTGAAAAACTTAGGATTATTTAGGAAGTTACATTATACAAAATGTTTTTAATTTAATATTATTATTATTATTAATAATTACGTCATATTAAAGGCATAGCATCGCTTGAATTTAACTTTTTTTTCGCTGGCAGCGGGTCATTGCTAGTCTATGGTTGCAGCTAATATCTGTCAACTAACATCTACCTGTTAACAACTAGCAGCTGACATCTGTCAACTAACATCTGTCTGCTGACATCTGTCAACTAACATCTACCTGCTAACATCTGACAAATAACATCTCCCTGCTAACATCGACGTGCTAACATATGTTTACTAATATCTACCTGCTAACATCTGTCAACTAACATCTACCTGCTATCATTTAGCAGCTAACATCTGTCAACTAAAGTATCTCTGCTAACACTTACCTGCTGACATCTGTCAACTAACATGTACCTGCTGACATCTGTCAAATAACATCTGTCTGCTGACATCTGTCAACTAACATCTCCCTGATAACATCTACCTGCGGACATCTGTCAACTAACATCTACCTGCTAACATCTGTCAACTTCACATTCAATTTGTAAGATAACAAGATGTGACTGGGCTTTAATGATTTTAATCCACCTCTCTGGTTTTTCTTTCATTCCAGTATTGGACGTCGGTATACAGCCTTTATCTACTTCAGTCTCTGCACACTGACCGCCCTGCTGGCTTTAATATTCCATTGTAAGTATATACAACTAGCATATTGCTGGCTTTAATATTCCATTGTAAGTATATACAACTAGCATATTGCTGGCTTTAATATTTCATTGTAAGTTTATACAAGTAGCGTCCTGCTGGCTTTTATATTTCATTGTAAGTATATGCAACTGACATATTGCTGGCTTTCATATTGTAAGTATACACAACTAGCACCATGGTGGCTTCCATATTTCAGTGTAAGTATTCACAACTAACGCCGAGGTGACTTTTATATTTCATTGTTAAGTGTATACACCTAATATCCTGCTAGCTTTTATATTTCATTGAACGTATACACAAATACTAGTAGTAGCTGTATTCACTGTGCTTAATACCTGAGCATATCTTCTTCCTCTTTAGTGACCCCTAGTCTTCCAAACCGCGACATGGCCATCACAGTGATGTGCATCTGCTGCAGGACATTCGTGGCCAGCGCTACGGCCGTCTTCATTGTGGTCTCCACCGAAGTTTACCCCACAGTTATCAGGTGCGTTGGATAGTTTTATCTGTCTGTCTGGATACATTATCAGTGTGTATAATGTTCTTGGATAGTTTGAGCTTTTCGCCTGGATACATTACTTGTGCGAATAATGTGCTGGGATAGTCTTATGTTTTTTGTCTAGATACATTATCGGCGTGTGTAAAATGCTGAAATAGTTTTATCTGTTTGCTTGGATACATTCTCAGTGTGTATAAAATGCTGGGATAGTTTTATCGTGCGTCTAAATATATTATCAGTGTGTATAATGTGCCGGGATAGTTTTAAATTTGTGTCTAGATACATTTTCTGTGTGTATAATGTGCCGGGATAGTTTTATGTGTTTACTTGGATACATTATCTGTGTGTATAATGGGCTGGGATAGTTTTGTATTTGTGTCTGGATACATTATCTGTGTGTATAATGGGCTGGGATAGTTTTGTATTTGTGTCTGGATACATTATCTGTGTGTATAATGGGTTGGGATAGTTTTATGTATTTGCTTGGATACATTATCAATGAATATAATTTGCTGGAATAGTTTTATCTTCGCGTCTAGACACATTATCAGTGTATATAATGGGCTGGGTTAGTTTTATCTTTGTCTAGATACATTATCAGTGTGTATAATGGGCTGGGGTAGTTTTATCTTTGTGTCTAGATACATTATAAGTGTGTATAATGGACAGGGGTAGTTTTATCTTTGTGTCTAGATACATTATCAGCGTGTATAAAATGCTAGGATAATTTTATCTGTTTCTCTGGATATATTCTCAGGGTGTTTCATATAATTGTAAGTAGATATTTCTTCCTTCCTTCCTTTTTCACAAGCAAATCATGAAAGGATTCATTAAAATATTCATAATACTACGGTGTATGATACTGACCGCGCCATCTTGAAGTCATTAAAACGCTGTGCAGCGGGGCAATGACTTGTATTGGAATCCCTGTAGCAAATAATCTAAAGCCTTTGAGGGCTATGAAAGCTTATGTTGAAATATAATGTGATGTGATATATGCCAGGTAAAGATCTATACTATGGAGTGATATCATCATTAACCAAGAGAATTCATGATTATTCAAGCTTATATAATAAAGCCATGGTGTTTTCTTTTTGTAGACTGTAGGTGTAAAATAATCTGTGATGCGATGGTGCAGTGACTTGTCCCCTCGCTTGCTGATTAGATCTATGGTTCTTCTAGGCACTGGTGAAGATGTGTGTGTGTGTGTGTGTGTGTGTGTGTGTGTGTGTGTGTGTGTGTGTGTGTGTGTGTGTTTGGAACCACCCGGCATCGGGATCAACCTAGGCTAAAAAAATGAGTACCTGAGATTGGAAAGGCAGCGAGAGCAGGTGTTGGCATACCTATCGCAAGAAGGATGTTGTGGCATAGATATGTGAAGGCGCTAACACTTTATACCCCTTCGGCATGTCACGGGAAGCAACCTTTTCAAGTATAAAATATTCTTGTCCAGTTAAAAAGCTTTTTTTTCAGCTTTCATCGTTTCTATTTCTCAGAACTCTGGGATATGGTGCAGCCAACACAGCGGCCAAAGTTGGAGGGGTTATTGCCCCTTTTCTCATTAACATGGTGCGTATTCTTTCATGAGTCTTTCCTTCTCTAGTGAATGTTTGTGTTTGCATATATCAGGGGTGGCAAAACCGCGGCTTTAGGGCCACATGCGGCCGTAGGACATATAGTGTGCGGCAGGCGGGAATGTGCTGGCTGAGCACCTTTTTACATCACAGTTAATATAAAAGTAAATATGTAATTTGTAATCTGTAATCAGAGACTGGATTCCCGCATTCCGGGCATTCCTATATGTACTCCGCCTTCCATTCCATCACCCACTGAAGTGTGCACCCGCTTATGGAGCCAGTCACACACTGGTTGTGGATAACGCGCGGTGAACCACTTGGTTCGGTAGAAACGTCCACTTTCCCTCCCCTCCCTCAACTCGATCATCCTCCTGATGTGATTGCTATCACTCAGCCAGACGGCGACCTTCATACTCAGCCTGTCCAAAGTGGCTCTTGCAGCCTCCTCCTTGTCCATACTATGAAAGACCAATGTTACATTTTCTTTTTTTTTTCGTAATTTATTTACTTGTGTAACTGGAGATTCCACTTTAAAAAACTTACATTTGTTGTTTCTGATGAGCAGACATGTTTCAGAATCTAAATGCTGATTTTCATGTTGGTTTTGAGCCCGGGATTAAATAAATTTTGAATCAGCAAAGATTACAAACAAAATCTGTTTATAGAATAATCATCCATACAGGCTGATACTGAGAAAATAATAAATATTATTATGTGCATGGATTTCTCGATATAAAGTGTGTGTAACAAAATGTGCACCTGCAATAAAAAAAAAGTGTAATACTTGTTCACGTCTTGTGGATTTCAAATATTTGAGGTTTATATTAAGTGGTTTATATTATCCATACTACAAGAACTTAATATTGAGGAAGGCTGGCTAGTAAAGAGGATTAAGGAGAGAAAACTTAAATATTTTGAGCACATTAAACGTCATGATAATCTAGAGAAGACCGTCATGGAAAGGTACATAACGGGAAAAAAGAAAGAGAGGAAGACCAAGGTGAATATGACTGCAAGATGCATCGTTGATGATCTGCAAATGGATGCATCAGCAGCAGGCCATCTTGCTCACAACCGAGAGGCCTACAGGAGTGCTGTTAGGGAGGCAAAGTTCCGCAAGGGACATGCAAATGAATGATGATTACGTGGCTCCGTGTTCACGCTATTCAACGACATATTGAATATTACGATTAGGTGTGTTATTTCCACGACCGTCAACACATGAAAGTCTGATGTGGTCAGTGTCGAAGCTGGTCGCATTTACCTTCCCAGATTTCTCTGGTACCCATTTCTAGAGGCTGGGTGGACCCTGGGACCCATTTCTGGTGTGGCGGTATTAGAAAAAAAAAATCCCCTCTGCTGGGACTTGAACCCGATACGACCGGATTAGTGATTGAAGAAGTCTATAGCAAATGCTCAATTCCCCCCTTTGTTTTTCTCTTCCTGGTGTTAGATTTATTTACCCATTTTACGACATGTTTTTCTATAATATGGCACGTCTTCGTGCCTGAAGTGAATGTCATTTTGCTGTTGACTTGTTTTTTATGATTCTGTTAACGTTTTATATTTTATTAATTATTTTATTTATATGTTTAGTTAATGTAGACTTCTGTTTCTGATTATTAGTTTAGTTTTTTGCATGGTTTACAGAACATATACGGTTGATGTTTAGTTATATAAGTCGATCATTTATATACTGATATGTAGTCATATCAGTCGATTATCAAAATACTGATGTGTATTTATATCAGTCGATTATCAAAATACTGATTTGTATTTATATCAGTCGATTATCAATATACTGATGTGTATTAATATCAGTCAGTCATCAATATACTGATTCATATCAGGCATAAACATACATCAATATTTCGTAGCAGTGGACCATCGACATGTTGATTTATATTCTATTTTGATCGATCATGAGCATAATTATGCATTTCTGTATCATTTGATCATCAATATACTGATATATTTTCATATAATTTGATCATAAACATACTGATATATATCTTCTCTCACTGTATTCACCCTCAGGACACCATACCAACAGTGGCTTATGCTGTCCTGTTTGGAACCTGCCTGCTTTGTGTGGGTGCTGTCCTGTCTCTGAGCGAGACCAAGAACATAGTCATGGAGGACACACTGGAGAAGGCCAGCTCCAAGTCAAGCCTCCTATCCTCCCTGAGTGCCTCCCTCGGCCAGAGGCCAGCCTCCCGCCGTTCCAGCTCCCAGGCCCGTGTTATCATTGACCTTGACACAGATCTCATCCATCATCGATCATATTCGGAGTTTGATGACGAAAATGAAGATGACGGCGAGGATGCCCAGCTCGATGAAGAGGACAACAAGAAATTGGAAGAGGCGCCATTGCTACAGCGCCGACGCCAAATGTACGACCCTGCTTTAGCTTCCGCTGGCCTGGGCGGAGATGAACTTGACGGGAAGAGCAACAGACTTCACAGCGAACTTGATGCTGTCCACAACACCAGTGATACATCCGGTGGACACGAAGACCACTGTGGAAGCGCAAGAAACAGACATTTTGACCACAGCGCGGAACAAGATTTCCACCAACCACCACAGTCAATCAATCAAGTTACAGACATGACAGCTGTCAAAATTAGTGACACTGACACACAAACAAATGGAAACGTTACACACGGAGATAATGTATTGGGAAAAGATGGAATACCTAGTAACAAAAACTACCAAATAAACAGGCAGTTTGTACGAGAATATTAGAGATTATGAGAAATGTATGTATCGTGAAAGTCAAGAATATGTTTATGTATATCTCTCTCTGAACCTTAAGTGCCCAGGGCACATGGGGCTTCCGCAAGGGTTTTCCACAAATGCCTGTCCTTCGCCTTTTTTTCTGCTCTTGCCCAGGTGAGCCCTCTATTGCTCAACATCCTTCCTGTTGTTCTTCTCCATGTCTCTTTTGGTCTACCCTTACTTCTGTTCCCCTGTGGTGTCCATCTTAGTGCTATTTTTGGTAGTGAGTTATCAGTCATTCGGAACACATGTCCCAACCATCGCCAGCGTCTTTCCTCAATAATTGTTGTCAATGGCTTCATCTGTATTTCTGTCAATAAGATGTTATTTCTTATGGTGTTTGGCCAAAACATCTTTCTAATTCTTCGTAAACATTTAGTCTGGAAAGAATTCAACTTGTTTTCTATGGTTTTGGTGATTTTGTTTATGTATATGGACAGCTTTTATTTATATTTGTTTATATGTTTTGTAAACGACCAGAATCGTTAAAGGTTGGGCCACGGTATATGGCGTATGTTTAAATGATTTATTCCATACAGTGAAGTGACCCCTGTTCAGTGTGGGGTCAGGTTCACCTTCTGGGGTATCATCCTCAGAATGACGAAGGTTGCGGCGTTCGGCCGGTCTGCGCCCTGCGGCCCGACACATCCCACTTCGGCTCGGCGTATTTTTAGAATCGGTTCGTCTTTTTCCTTGTGATCACTGTTCTCTTGGTCAGACTTACTGCCTGCTTCCAGAGGCACCATCGGGAGCTAGAATAGGGTCTTGGTCGGATATGGTTTGACAACTCTGATGCAAGCATTCAGCTTTGAGTCACTGACCACTGTCTTATTTAGTTTGAGTACTTCATCCTGGTCACCATTCAGTATTTCATCTTGCCCCCATTCATTATTTCACTCTGGCCACCATTCAGAACTTCATCTTGGCCCTCATTCATTATTTCACTCTGGCCACCATTCAGAACTTCATCTTGGCCCCCATTCATTATTTCACTCTGGCCACTATTCAGAACTTCATCTTGGCCCTCATTCATTATTTCACTCTGGCCACCATTCAGAACTTCATCTTGGCCCTCATTCATTATTTCACTCTGGCCAACATTAAAAACTTCATCTTGGCCCCCATTCATTACTTCATCCTGACCACTATTCAGTACTTCATCGTGGCCCCAGTTCAGTACTTCATCTTGGCCTCTATTCAGTACTTCATCTTGGTCACTATTCAGTACTTCATCGTGGCCCCAGTTCAGTACTTCATCCTGGCCTCTATTCAGTACTTCATCCTGGCCACCATTCAGTACTTCATCTTCGCCCCCAATAAGTACTTCATCGTGGCCCCCACTCAGTACTTCATCCTGGTCACCATTTAGTACTTCATCTTCACCCATCAATAAATACTTCATCCTGGCCAATATTCAGTACTTCATCTTGGCCCCCATTCAGTATTTCATCTTGCCTCCCAATAAGTACTTCATCTTGGCCCTCATTCAGTATTTCATCTTGGCTCCCATTCAGTACTTCATCGTGATCACCATTCAGTACTTCATCTTGCCCCCCCCCATAAGTACTTCATCCTGGCCACCATTCAGTATTTCATTTTGGCCCCCATTCAGTATTTCATCCTGGCTACCATTCAGTACTTTATCTTGGCCCTCAATAAGTACTTCGTCCTGGCCATCATTCAGTACTCCATCTTGTCTACCATTCAGTACTTCATCCTGTTCACCATTCAGTACTTTATCTTGGCCCCCCCCCATTTAGTACTTCATCTTGGCCCCCATTTAGTACTTCATCTTGGCCACCATTCAGTACTTCATCTTGGCCCTCAATATGTAGTTCATCCTGGTCACCATTCAGTACTTCATCTTCGCCCCCAATAAGTACTTCATCTTGGCCCCCATTCAGTACTTCATCCTGGTCACCATTCAGTATTTTATCTTGGCTCCCAATAAGTACTTCATCTTGGCCACCATTCAGTATTTCATCCTGGCTACCATTCAGTACTTTATCTTGGCCCCCAATAAGTACTTCGTCCTGGCCATCATTCAGTACTCCATCTTGGCTACCATTCAGTACTTCATCCTGTTCACCATTCAGTATTTTATCTTGGGCCCCCCCCCATTCAGTACTTCATCTTGCCCCCCTTCAGTACTTCATCTTGGCCCCCATTCAGTACTTCATCTTGGCCCCCATTCAGTACTTCATCTTGATCCCCATTCAGTACTTCATCTTCGCCCTCTTCTGTTCTTCATCGTGCCCCCCCCCCCTCCATTCAGTACTTCATCTTGGCCCCCATTCAGTATTTCATCTTGGCCCCATTCAGTACTTCATCTTCGCCACCACTGAGTACTTCACTTTGGCCCCCCCCCCCATTAAAAACTTCATCTTAGCCCCCATTCAGTACTTCATCTTGGCCCCTAATAAGTACTTTATCTTGGCCCCAATTCAGTACTTCATCTTGGCCCCCATTCAGAACATAAAAAGGATAAGGCGTTAGTGTCAAATTTTCCTTTATGTCATCAAGAAACAGCAGCTGGGAAAACAAATGAAGAAGTCCGGAGAGAATGACAAGCCAAAGAAAACTGGTTAAAACTGACATAAAAACCACAGCGACCATTCCTTGGACATGTGACAGGAAGACAAAAGATAGAGAATTTGCATAATCACTGGAAAACACAAAGGAGAAAGAAGGAGAGAGAGAGGGCAAAAAAATGTATCTCAGGGGAGTGACCAAACTGCACGGGAAGAGAATAGAGTCTGTACTGATGGAAAACACAAAGGACCACGCAAGATGGAGAAGCATGATAGCTAACGTTTTTGGTACTGCATGTATTGAGTGAATGAATGCCCACACAACAGAGCAAGACCTGGTTGGACGTGGTTGGATGTGGTTGAACGTGGTTGGCTGCAGTTCCTTCTTCAGCTTCAGATGGGTCAGGTAGTCATTTCTAAAAATCTGAGGGTCAGGTGGTCATTTCTAAATCTTGGGGGTCAAGTGGTCATTTCTAAATCTTGGGGGTCAGGTGGTCATTTCTAAATCTTGGAGGTCAGGTGGTCATTTCTAAATCTTGGGGGTCAGGTGGTCATTTCTAAATCTTGGGGGTCAGGTGGTCATTTCTAAATCTTGAGGGTCAAGTGGTCATTTCTAAATCTGCTGGTCAGGTGGTCATTTCTAAATCTGCTGGTTAGGTGGTCATTCCTAAATCTGCTGGTCAGGTGGTCATTTCTAAATCTGCTGGTCAGGTGGTCATTTCTAAATCTTGTGATCAGGTAGTCATTTCTAAATCTGGTGGTCAGGTGGTCATTTTTAAATCTTGTGGTCATGTAGTTATTTCTAAATCTAGTGGTCAGGTGGTCATTTCAAAATCTTGGGGGCCAGGTGGTCATTTCAAAATCTTTGGGGTCAGGTGGTCATTTCTAAATCTGCTGGTCAGGTGGTCATTTCTAAATCTTGTGGTCAGGTGGTCATTTCTAAATCTGCTGGTCAGGTGGTCATTTCTAAATCTGGTGGTCAGGTAGTCATTTCTAAATCTTGTGGTCAGGTGGTCATTTCTAAATTTTGTGATCAGGTAGTCATTTCTAAATCTGGTGGTCAGGTAGTCATTTCTAAATCTTGGGGGTCATGTGGTCATTTCTAAATCTAGTGGTCAGGTAGTCATTTCTAAATCTTGTGGTCAGGTAATCATTTCTAAATCTGATGGTCAGGTAGTCATTTCTAAATCTTGTGGTCAGGTGGTCATTTCTAAATCTGGTGGTCAGGTAGTCATTTCTAAATCTTGTGGTCAGGTAGTCATTTCTAAATCTTGTGGTCAGGTAGTCATTTCTAAATCTTGTGGTCAGGTGGTCATTTCTAAATCTGCTGGTCAGGTGGTCATTTCTAAATCTGGTGGTCAGGTAGTCATTTCTAAATCTTGTGGTCAGGTGGTCATTTCTAAATCTTGTGATCAGGTAGTCATTTCTAAATCTTGTGGTCAGGTAGTCATTTCTAAATCTTGGGGGTCATGTGGTCATTTCTAAATCTTGTGGTCAGGTAGTCATTTCTAAATCATGTGGTCAGGTAATCATTTCTAAATCTGATGGTCAGGTGGTCATTTCTAAATCTGCTGGTCAGGTGGTCATTTCTAAATCTGGTGGTCAGGTAGTCATTTCTAAATCTTATGGTCAGGTGGTCATTTCTAAATCTTGTGATCAGGTAGTCATTTCTAAATCTGGTGGTCAGGTGGTCATTTCTAAATCTTGTGGTCAGGTAGTCATTTCTAAATCTTGTGGTCAGGTGGTCATTTCTAAATCTGCTGGTCAGGTGGTCATTTCTAAGTCTGGTGGTCAGGTGGTCATTTCTAAATCTTGTGGTCAGGTAGTCATTTCTAAATCTTGTGGTCAGGTAGTCATTTCTAAATCTGATGATCAGATAGTCATTTCTAAATCTTGTGGACAGGTAGTCATTTCTAAATCTGGGTTAAATGAACCAAGTCCGGCTGGGGATAGAAAAAAACATGAACCTGAATCACGAGGGACCCCCAGATAATTATGAAGATAGGTAGGTAGGTGGGGCAGGTAGGTGGGTACGGCAGGTAGGTAGGTAGGGCAGGCAGGTAGGTTGGGAAGGTAGGTAGGTAAGGCAGGTAAGCAGGCAGAAGACAGACAGAAGGCAGACAGTGGGGAAGAAAGAGAGAGAGAGAGATGGAGCTGAGAGAGAAGTTAAAAACTACATGTAGTATAGCTGATTTGAGGGAACCCAAGTATTTGTGTCGTTTACCACCCATACACTGAGCAAACCCTCTGTGTGGTAAAATGCCGACAAATACCTTGATTTCGTGACGGGGCATTTATGCCATGCCTTTCTATGTGGGGGATTTATGCCACGCTCTTCTATGTGGGCATTAATGCCATGCCCTTCCATGTGGAACATTTATGCAGTGGCCTTCTATGATATCTTGGTTAACAAGGTTAATTAAACCATCAACGTCTAAATATGGAGAAAATCTGCCTGCAGGGCAGGGGGCACTCGAGGCCACTGTACTCATAATTTTCAGTGCATTAAAGGAAAAATGCACTAGTCACGTAAAAATGGGTTATCTATTTACGGGACAAAGGCAAAAGTGTCATCAAAGGTGGCACACGAAAAAATGGAAGACACAAATAAACAAACACAAAAATCGGCTTAACGTCAACTATGTTGATAAAAATCTACTTATGTATAATAGTATTGAGTTTAACGTAAACTTTAACCGAAAATCAAGGGACTTAACCATTAGAAAAAATATCAAAAGACTGTTTTTTCCATACATTTCTGTGTTTACATTCTTTGATTTGCAATATCGTTTTTTTGTTTGTGTTGTTTTTGACCAGCTCTGAAATACTTACTGCTTTAATGTACGTCTACAACATTTGGTTCACACAAGTATCTAGTAGTTGTTGCTCTAATAAATAACCCAATTTCGAGTTATGGATAATGAAAAGGCTAATATTTATGTTTATAGTCTTACCTTTTTTTTTTTTTACCTTCCACACTACAATAAAAGAAAAGGGAAAATCATCAAAGCATCTGTCTCATGAGAAGGTGATAATTTTAAAGAGCAAAATAATGATATTTATGTGTTTTATAATTGATTTTCATGATTGTAATTCAGTTTTAATTTAAAAATAAATGTTTTTAAATATATTTGTTTATTGTCTATTTTTGCTTTTTTTAAAAAAAAAACCACAGTACTCTCCATTCATGTCTATAAAACTCAGTTTTTATGTAAATTTAGCTCTCTCGCACTGTGTCTATAAAACTCAGTTTTAATGTAAATTCAGCTCTCTCACACTGTGCTTATAAAGCTCAGTTTCAACGTAAATTCAGTTCATTCACTTTGTGTGTATTAAGCTTTCAGTTTTAATGTAGTTTCTGTACATTTTCTGTGGGACTATAAACTTCAGTTTTACCGTAATTTAAGGATATTCTCTTTGTGTCTTTAAGACACCGAGTTTACTGCAGTCTCAGGTAAAATCATCATCAAAGGCTCAGCATCGTTAAGCTGTATGTAATTGTATGTGTGAAATATAAACGACGTGAAACTGCGTGAGAAGCAAAGTCTAAAGTTTAGTTTCTGCTGTCGAAAAAATAATTTACTATTAATTTTCAGTCCATCGCCTGGTAGGTCTGCCCATATGCCGTAGTAGTAGCAGTTCCTGTAGAACCTACAGGTTTGTAGACGGTTCGGAAGAGCTGAAGACAAACCTGAAGAGAGAAACCCTACGCATGTTAGTGGCGGGGTTCATTAGTCTGTCCATCTACTGACATCCCAGGACACGGAGGAGCTGTCTGTTTGACAGCCAGCGGTCTATAGCTGACAAGTTAGAGTCAGGGTTAGTGAACCATAGCTGACAAGTTAGAGTCAGGGTTAGTGAACCATAGCTGACAAGCTAGAGTCAGGGTTAGTGAACCATAGCTGACAAGTTAGAGTCAGGGTTAGTGAACCATAGCTGACAAGCTAGAGTTAGGGTTAGTGAAATATAGCTGACAAGCTAGAGTTAGGGTTAGTGAACCATAGCTGACAAGCTAGAGTCAGGGTTAGTGAACCATAGCTGACAAGCTAGAGTCAGGGTTAGTGAACCATAGCTGACAAGCTAGAGTCAGGGTTAGTGAACCATAGCTGACAAGCTAGAGTCAGGGTTAGTGAACCATAGCTGACAAGCTAGAGTCAGGGTTAGTGAACCATAGCTGACAAGCTAGAGTCAGGGTTAGTGAACCATAGCTGACAAGCTAGAGTCAGGGTTAGTGAACCATAGCTGACAAGTTAGAGTCAGGGTTAGTGAACCATAGCTGACAGCTAGAGTCAGGGTTAGTGAACCATAGCTGACAAGCTAGAGTCAGGGTTAGTGAACCATAGCTGACAAGCTAGAGTCAGGGTTAGTGAACCATAGCTGACAAGTTAGAGTCAGGGTTAGTGAACCATAGCTGACAAGCTAGAGTCAGGGTTAGTGAACCATAGCTGACAAGCTAGAGTTAGGGTTAGTGAAATATAGCTGACAAGCTAGCGTCAGGGTCAGTGAACCATAGCTGACCAAGACCTTGCCCGCCTCTTCCTTGGTACCTCAGTAACAAGCCTTAGCCTGGCTAACGGGATAGGAATCGCCATAATCCCCAAGAAGAAGAAGAAGATCTGGCCTCCCTAGGTTCACAAAACCATGGGTCTTTTCCTTTCTCCTCTAGCTGAAATTCTGAAAATCCCCTATTTTTAAAACCACTTTTGTTTCATCTTGGTTATATTCTTGCATTTCGCGCGAGAGAAAAACAATTCATCTTAGGTCGTTATAGGGGACATAATGACTGCTTCTCACAGCGATGTTTTAATTATTCTAGTTATTTCCCGTGATATCGCCAAGCCCAAAAACTCTGCAGCCGGACTACTTTGTTTTTTCACTAAGGTCCTAATCTTGTGCGAGTTCTGCATTTCGCGGAAGTCTGCGCGCAGGTAATTGTTATGACAAAGGCTGCGGTTGTTACTCCGGTGACGTTAATTTCCGTTTGTAGTTAAGGAGGGTATAATTTCTGCCTTAGCTTACACCAGAAATGTGTATCAAGTTGTCAGACCACCAGTTAATTCTTTAATTCTGGCACACAATTTTTGTCGCATAAATTTCTGGCCGACTGTTTTGTTAAGGTAGGGTGCAGCTAATTGTCGCGTGTAGCGTTTCTGTTGGTGTATTTAGTATTTCATCTTAATGCTGAGCCTGTATGTACGTGGACTGCTGCCCCCTTCTAAGGGCAGAATGTAAGACGGGCCTGCGTGCCCAATTCTTTACTCTTTAAAAATAAAGATTCATTCATTCATTCATTCCATGGTTGGTTGATTGGTTTGTTGGTTGGTGGATTGGTTAGCTAGTGGATTTGTTGGTTGATGGGTTTGTTGGTTAGCTGGTGAGTTGGTTGGTTGACTGATTAGTTGGTGGATTTGCTGGTTATGTGATTGGTTGTGGGTTATTTGTCGGTCGATTGTTTGGTTGGTTGGTAATTTGGTGGGTGGATTTATTGGTTTGTTGGTTGATTGATTAGTTGATGACTTTGCTGGTTTTTTTTGGGTTGGTTGGTGGATTCGTTGGTCGGTGGATTTGTTAGTGGATTTGTTGATAAGTAGGCTTGTCGGTAAGGGTAGACCAAAAAAGACATGGAGAAGAACAACAGAGAGGATGTTGAGCAATAGAGGGCTCACCTGGGCAACAGCAAAAAAAAAGGCGAAGGACAGGCATTTGTGGAAAACCCTTGCGGAAGCCCCATGTGCCCTGGGCACTTAAGGTTCAGAGAGAGAGAGAGAGAGAGGTTTGTCGGTAGGTGTGTTTGTTGATTTGCTGGTTGATTTGTGGATTTGTTGGTTGGTGGGTTGGTTGGCTGGTGTTTTAGTTTGTTGGTTGATTGACTGATTAGGTAGCGGATTTGTTGGTCTGTTTGAGGTTGTGGGTTTTTGGTCGGTGGGTTGGTTGGTTTGTGGGTTTGTTGGTTGATTGACTGGTTAGTTGGTGGATTTGTTGGTCGGTTGATTAATGGCCTCTTTATATTCCAGCATGGGAAATGAAAATCAACGAATGATAGAAGGAATGCTCAAACATACAGATATATCACCTAGGAGGGAGAGAGAGAGAGAGAGAGAGAGAGAGAGAGAGAGAAGCAAAGAAAAACAAATGAAAACTGTTGTATATCCAGACTCAAGATCCAGGGAGTTGGAGATACATTGTAGCATTTTTTCATGAGATGGCTGACTATGATGATGATTATTGCCATGCTATGAGAAGATGGCTGACTATGATGATGAATATTGCCATGCTATGAGGAGATGGCTGATTATGATGATGAATATTGCCATGCTATGAGGAGATGGCTGACTATGATGATGATTACTACCATGCTATGAGGAGATGGCTGACTATGATGATGATTACTACCATGCTATAATGAGATGGCTGACTATGATGATGATTACTACCATGCTATGAGGAGATGGCTGACTATGATGATGATTACTACCATGTTATGAGGAGATGGTTGACTATGATGATGATTACTACCATGCTATGAGGAGATGGCTGACTATGATGATGATTACTACTATGATATGAGGAGATGGCTGACTATGACGATGATTATTACCACGCTATGAGGAAATGTCTGACTATGATGATGATTACTACCATGCTATGAGGAGATGTCTGACTATGATGGTGATTACTGCTACGCTATGAGGAGATGGCTGACTATGATGAGGATTACTGCCATGCTATGAGGAGATATCTGACTATGATGATGATTACTACTATGCTATGAGGAGATGGCTGACTATGATGATGATTACTGCCATGCTATGAGGAGATGGCTGACTATGATGATGATTACTGCCATGCTATGAGGAGATGGCTGACTATGATGATGATTACTACCATGCTATGAGGAGATGGTTGACTATGATGATGATTACTGCCATGCTATGAGGAGATGGCTGACTATGATGATGATTACTGCCATGCTATGAGGAGATGGCTGACTATGATGATGATTACTACCATGCTATGAGGAGATGGCTGACTATGATGATGATTACTACCATGTTATGAGGAGATGGCTGACTATGATGATGATTACTACCATGGTATGAGGAGATGGCTGACTATGATGATGATTACTGCCATGCTATGAGGAGATGGCTGACTATGATGATGATTACTACCATGCTATGAGGAGATGGCTGACTATGATGATGATTACTACCATGTTATGAGGAGATGGCTGACTATGATGATGATTACTACCATGATTTGATAAAATGCATAATCCAGACCAATGTTTCCCAGGCGTGTTTAGGCCTCCGCCCCCTTTTTCTCCCAGGCCAAAATCTCAACGCCCCTTCCCTTTGAAGGGTAGAATGTAAGACGGGCCTGCGTGCCCAGTTCTTTACCTTTTAGAAATAAAGATCATTTATTGATTCTCCACCCTCCCCTCAAATTTTTTTTTAACAATATGAAGGAGTACATTTATAACTCACCTACTGCAATATTTTCTCAGCTTTTAATGTGATGGATGAGTTTCATGTAGGGACACAAGTTTCTCAATATCGGGTTGAGAAGTGCTAAGAAAGAAAGTATTACTGTCTGCTGCTTCGTTTTCCCTCAAAGTCTCCCCCCCCCCCCAACCCCCACTGCCTCTTTTTCTTTCGATGCCCCCCCCCCTCTCAACTGCCCAGTTTTCTTTCTCCGATCCCTGGCCTTTCCAGCGCCCACTGGGGGAGCGAGAGGCGTTGTCGCCCACTTTGGAAAAGACTATCTAGAGAAAGGAATTCCAGTTTATGGTCCAAAGTTCCGGTTCTGGCTTTATTTAGTACAAAATACCGGCACTAAATAAGACCAATATTAATTAAACCATTAACTTTCTGCGCGTTCTCTGCACTGAGTCCGACAAACATCGTTAATCTCGTTTTTTATCTTTGTCACGTTTAGCTTTCAGTGCTTCTCTCCACGTTTAGCTTTTAGTTATTCTTATTGCGTTTAGTTTTTAGTGCTTTGTGTCATTCATTCCTTTGCATGTCCCTTGCGGAACTTTGCCTCCCAAACAGCACTCCTGTAGGCCTCTCGGTTGTGAGCAAGATGGCCTGCTGCTGCTGCATCCATTTCCAGATCATCAACACGTTGTGTCACGTTTGCTTTTAGTGCTTTTTTATTATGTTGAGCGTTTAGTGCTTTAGTCGTCGCGTTGAATGTTTAGTGGTTTTCTCGTCACTTTGAGTACTTAGTGGTTTTCTCGTCACTTTGAATGTTTAGTGCTTTTCTCGTCACTTTGAATGCTTAGTGGTTTTCTATCCACGTTGAATGTTTAGTGCTTTTCTCGTAACTTTGAGTGCTTAGTGGTTTTCTCGTCACGTTGAATGTTTAGTTTTCTTTTCTCGTCATGTTAAGTGTTTATTCCTTTCTCATCACGTTGAATGTTTAGTGCTTCTCGTCACTTTGAGTGATTAGTGGTTTTCTCGTCACCTTGAGTGTTTAATGCATTTCTCGTCATGTTGAGTGATTAGTGATTTTATCGTCACGTTGAGTGTTTAATGCATTTCTCGTCATGTTGAGTGATTAGTGGTTTTCTCGTCACGTTGAGTGTTTAGTGGTTTTCTCGTCACCTTGAGTGTTTAGTTTTCTTTTCTCGTCATGTTAAGTGTTTATTCCTTTCTCATCACGTTGAATGTTTAGTGCTTCTCGTCACTTTTAGTTTAGCACTTCTTATCGCGTTTATTTGTTTATAGCTTTTCTTTTTTTATTGTTTAATTTTTAATGCTTCTCGTGGGGTTTAGTTTTTAGTGCTTCTCGTGGCGTTTAGTTTTTAGTGCTTCTCGCCACGTCGAGAGTTTAGCGCTTCTTCCCCCCCCCCCCCCCCAAGTTGCTGCTTCAGTGCGCGAGATCACATCTTAAGTTTTCGTAAAGAAAAACTTTCATTTAATGTCTCGTCAGCCAGGACACAACGACGGCCTGGGACGCCATGAATGTGAGAAACAGCGAAATCTGGGGGGGGGGGGTGTGGGGGTGGGGAGGGTGGGGAGTGGGGGGATTTAGATTGCGCTTATGACGGACCTTGTCTTTTTTCTGTTGTTGTTGCGAAAGCTTTCATTAGCAGATATCATCTGGTGCGCGTTTTGATATAAGAAGAACAAGGAGACTGGTAAGGACACTGGTAACTCATCATCATCATCAGGTGCCGTGCCGACTGGCGTTGGCTATTATGCTTCTCCGGAGTACATGATCCTTCATGCAGGCCATCAGCTCAGTTGGTGATCTCCTCTCACACCATCTCATCAGACTGTCCAGTATCATTTCTCTTGGTCTTCCTCTTCATCGTCTTCCTTCTATTTTTCCTGTTGTTATATGACAGAAAAGTATCTGGGGACAAATTACTCAACTGCTCGGCTCGGATTATCACAAATCTAACTATTCCCCCATCCCCTCATCAATGACCTTCCTCGCCCTCGCCCCCCCCCCCCCCTAATATCCCTAAATTCTTCTGAGCATTTCCAGCCTTCAGAAAATATAAAAATATCTAAAGCTGGACTTCTCTCAGTCCGTCTTCCGCGAGAGGTCTCTAGATGTCTGTGAGACTTCTCTACTGTTTCCGTGAGAGGCCTCCTCTCTCCATCTTATGAGGGGTATCTAGCGGTTTCGTCAGATTTCTGTATGGGTACCGTTGGATTTTTGTATGGGTGCCGTGGGATTTCTGTATGGGTTCTTTGAGTTTTCTGGTATTTCTCTGCGGGTTCTGTGAGATTTCTGTAGGAGTTCCATGAGATGTTTGCATCGGGTCTTTGAGGTGGATGTACGGGTTCTGTGAGAATTCGTTCCATGAGTTTTCTGTACGGGTTCTTTGAGATTACTATGTAGGTTTGGTGAAATTTCTCTGTGGGTTTTCGTGAGATTTCTGTAGGAGTTCCATGAGATTTCTGTGTGGGTTCCGCGAGAGATCCTTAGCGTTTAAGAAACAACGTTCATGTTTTGATGATTATTAAAACAGATAACAAACTCACAGAAAAAGAAATATATTGTCTACTTCAAAAAGAATTGACATTTATTATCGATTACAACGTCTAAAAATTGAGTTGTAGAGTAAACAATCTCCGCACATATGTTTCCACGGCCTATGAACACTTTTTTTTCAGTGATTTCTTCTAGAGGAGGTTAAAAAAAACATAATGAGAAACTGCTGTAGATGGGAGCCATTGCGGATAAGTTCTGTGTCAGACTGACCGCGAAGGAAACGAAACAAAAGTGGACAGGACCCGATGCGTCAGCTTTAAAAAAAAAAAAAGAAATCCAAGGCAAGACAAAAGAAATGGGTGGGGCGGGGTTGGTGGGGGTGGGGGGTGGGGATGGAACTCAGCGTTAGAATCAGTGTTTCATAGAGCGAACAGAAAGAATAACATCCTCTGGTCTCAGCAGGTCCTCTCTCCCAGGCAGTTGACGGAGAAGGCGTTAAAACTGAAAGTCAATGGCCGAACCGTTCTTTCATGGAGATTTCTAGCCGAACAGGAAGTGGTAAACATGCGTAGCCCCGGGAACCCGGATGTGACATGTAGTAGAATGCTGTTATTGGCCAATGATTTATTGAGTTGGAAAAGAATTCTGAAATCATGGACTGGAACAGAATGTAAACCCCCGGTTTTAATTGCAGCTAATTAGAATGCTTGTGTTCAAGGGAATTAATTTATGACCTCGGCTTTATGCTTTCTTGGTGTAATGTGATACAAATGTCTCTACCTGCGCATGCGTGAACTGCGGCAACTCAACCATTCTGGCAAAAACACCAGCAGAAAAGATGGTGATCTTTGCTTGGAAACGCTCCAAAATAAGTGAGTCATGAGCAGAAATTGTAAACTGCTCACGCTTTACGCCAAACGTCAAATAACCGTTTCCTTCAGTTAGCCTTTTCATGCATTTTTTTTTTCCGTGAACTTTTCAGTCAAGCAGAACTGAAGTGTTCCAGTAAAAGAGAGAATTTTGTTTAAATTACAAATAATTTGAAAATTTTTTTTCTTTTTAATTAACAGGGAAATGATAAAATATACGTTTTTTTCCATGAAAGTTACAAGTTTCTTTTGTTGTTATTAACTATGAAATTATAAAACAGGGTTTTTTTTCACGAAAGTTATTAGTTTCTTTTATTGTTATTAACTAGGAAATGATAAAATATAAGTTTTTTTTCATGAAAGTTATAAGTTTCGTATTTGTTATTAATCAGGAAATAATAAAATATAATTTGTTTTCATGAACGTTATGCATAAATATTTTTTAACACAAAAATCAGATGTGAGCAGTGGTAGAGCAACAAGAAAGCTTCCGAGTAAAGAATTCATGGATAAAATCAGCAGCGTTTCTTAGCACTGAACCTCTACAACCTCTGAAAGTTTGTTTGTTTGTCTGTATTTAATCATCTCAGTATCTTCGTGACAGACATCATTTCAGTCGTAATTCTGTCTGTAGCATTGGCGTTAGCACTGTAGTTCTCCATTACCTTTCTGCCATCTTAACCAGTGATCTCCCCTGGAATCACACAAATGGTGTGGCCAAGTGAACAGAGACAGCAATGGAAAGACGAACTCGAGGTTCTAAAAATATACCGAGTCGAAGTCGGATGTGCTGGGTATCGCATGGCGATATAAGGCAGTTAGACTCCTTGTGAAAACGAACGTTGGAGAAGATGATGCTGCGTGAAAGTCAGTAAGAAATACGGGGTTCTTAGAATATCACTGAGTATTTCCTTATACATTACCTTCAGTAGGGAAGAAATAGCATTCAGTGGCTTAAGCCGTTCACTTCGAAGACCCTGTCTTGCCTTGCTTTGCCTTGTCTTGTCTCCTTCCTCATTTACCCTTAAGTGTTGAGGGGGCAAGTAGATTTTTTTATAGAGCTCGGCTCTTTGTCGCATTTGGGGGGGGGGGGGTATTTAAGTCTTTTTGTTATCTCCTCCATCTACCTCCGTCAAGGGCGCCCCCATCTCTGTCACTCTCTGTCTCCCTCTCTCTCTCTCTCTCTCTCTCTCTCTCTCGTGTGTGTGTTTTTTTTTTCTTGTAATTCTTAACATAATTGTTTTGTGTAGGATGATATTTGTTGGTAGTTTTGTAACTTTTTTTTTCGGGGGGGGGGTGCTATTAGTCCTAACTTTTTTTCTATCACAAAATTTCTATTTCTTGCTCTGCCTCCTTTTATAATTTCTTAGGAATACTTCAAAATATCTTATAATCATAACCTTCAAAGATTTGGACGTCAATATCCAAGACACTTTTCGCTTTGAACATCTAAGTCCTACCTCCAAAAGAATTACGAAGCAACTTCTACATTACAACGAAATTACACTTACATTTTTGGACTGAGAAATCTCAGAACATCTTAATAGAAGTACATTTGCTCCACGACATCAGCCATTAAACCCCGACTACCAGCTGTAATCACAGAAATATTTCGTAAGTGTGTACATAAAAGATGTGAAATAAGTAGTTCAGTTGGGAAGGTTTTGTGTTGTTGTTTTTTTTCTTTCGACACTCTTATGTCTATCACATTTCTTGCGTCTGCAAGGTCTATTTCAAGTTGTCTTCGGTAGCAATTTCTCAGCAATTTACCCGCAATCGGGAACTTACCCAAGAAAATGGGCAGGGATTTTAGCGCACTACATAGATGATTATTCCATACTTCGTTTCTTGAAGGATTACTTAAGTGGCCCAGTGTTAACTACGTAGGCGCCATCTTTTCAATGTTATCTGGCTTTATCATTCTGAATGTCTTCTTCTTTTTCTTCCTCCTCCTCCTCTTTCGTCTTCCTCATCCTTCTGCTTCTATCCCCCCTGGAACTAGGAGCTGGTGTTCCTTGCAGCCAATGAAGTGGAGATGTTGAGCCACAGTGTCATTTCGAATTTAGGAGCGGGTCATGGCAACTATTTTTTTCAGCCCCTGAGTGAAGCTAAAAAGCGGGGGGGGGGGGGCCGCGTGCAATACTTCTTTAGCAGACTCCACCACCATAGGAACTATAGCAGTACTTGCTCCGTTACGCAGGCTGAATCTTTTAAGGGGGTACCAATGGAGAGGTGGAACAGGGTCTTGGTCAGTTATGGTTCGTCAACCCTTGACGCTAACATGTCAGCTATGGTTCGTCAACCCTTGACGCTAGCATGCCAGCTATGGTTCGTCAACCCTTGACGCTAGCATGCCAGCTATGGTTCGTCAACCCTTGACGCTAGCATGCCAGCTATAGTTCGTCAACCCTTGACGCTAGCATGTCAGCTATGGTTCGTCAACCCTTGACGCTAGCATGCCAGCTATAGTTCGTCAACCCTTGACGCTAGCATGCCAGCTATGGTTCGTCAACCCTTGACGCTAGCATGTCAGCTATAGTTCGTCAACCCTTGACGCTAGCATGTCAGCTATGGTTCGTCAACCCTTGACGCTAGCATGCCAGCTATAGTTCGTCAACCCTTGACGCTAGCATGCCAGCTATAGTTCGTCAACCCTTGACGCTAGCATGTCAGCTATAGTTCGTCAACCCTTGACGCTAGCATGTCAGCTATAGTTCGTCAACCCTTGACGCTAGCATGCCAGCTATAGTTCGTCAACCCTTGACGCTAGCATGCCAGCTATAGTTCGTCAACCCTTGACGCTAGCATGCCAGCTATAGTTCGTCAACCCTTGACGCTAGCATGTCAGCTATGGTTCGCCGATTGCCAAAACGGATAGACCAGTGTTTCCCCTTTGTGTTATTGTGCATCTCTTTGTAACAAATTTGTTTGGTAAACTTTCTCCGATGTTCAATGAAGGGCTCAGAGAAAGTTAAGTTTGGCAATGAAGAGGTTCTAAGGACTGCAAACGCGCCAGAAACAGCCTCTGGCAGTCAGATCCAGCTCCTGGCCTTCCCGTGGCAGAACTGGGGAGAAGGGGCGAGGGTGAATATCTGGCGCCTGAAAACCAGTTACTTAGGGTAGATGAGTGGCACGTTTTGTAGCTCATCTGCCGCTGTTGGCGAGATCTTCAGCTGCCGTGCGTGGAGCGGTGCTCCTTCCGCCAATGAAGAAATTTGCAAATGAGGTTGCCGCGCAGCATCACTGCGGAAAAGGTGGTAGAAAGGATAAAGCGAAGCAAACAGTCAAATCACGGCACCTCTGGTCTGGAGGTCGGCCACGTCCTGAGTGCAGTCATATCGGGTGAAATGCATGAACCGGCTTGTCCCAGAGGTTAAGACACTGTTGGCGAGACTCTTCAAATGCCGCGCGTGGAGTTAAGCTCCTCCCGGTTAAGGAAGTAAATGCGGAAAAGAAATAAAGGTTGCTGTGCGGCGCCGATGGGAAAAGGTGGTGGAAAGTGAAGTTTAACCGGTATGTCCAGTAGTATCGCTACGAGAGCTATACCACGGCACCTCTGCTCTAGAGGCCGCCCACGTCCTAAATACACCTACACTGGTGAAATATGCCTAAACCGGCACACACCAGGGGGGGGGGGGAACTTGATGGCTAGACATGTCATGCCACCTCCGCTCTAGAGGTCGGTAACGCCTGATAAACACCCATACTGGTGAATTTTGCCTAAACCGGCTCATACCATGGGTGAATCTTGAAGGCTATGCATGTCACAGTACCTCTGCCCTAGAGGTCGGTCCCGTCCCAAACACGCCCATACTGGGAAATGCCTAAACCGGCTCAACGCAGGGGTAGAAGTCACTAGTGGCGAGGATTCGTCCTCCTGGACAAAAGCTCCATCCTGGTCACAACTAGGAAGGGTAGCGGCCACGACCGCAAAATGCTGAAGTCGGAGACACTGGACCAGGGAAGTCTAGATAGGCAACCACCTCTCACCCGGCGGGGATGTTTGCGTATCCTAATCACGCTGAGGTTTTCCGGTGAGAAAGTCCAACCCTGGACTGGATGGGCAACCACCTCTCACCCGGCGGTGATACACGGGTATCTCAAAACACGTCGAGGTTTTCCGGTGAGAAAGTCCAACTCTGGCCTGGGTGGGCTACCGCCTCTCACCCAGCGGGGATGCACTGATATCCTAAACACGTCGAGGTCTTCCGGTGAGAAAGTCCAACCCTAGACTAAACTGGTGCAATGAAAACCACGGTGTCACGCAATCCCGCTTCCGAGACCCACCAAGAATACAGGCTAAAGCACTGTGATACTCTGAACCCCTTGTGGTCCTTTCGTGGATCTCGTGTGGTCTCGTGTGGTCTATTTTGGTCTATTTCTGTCTATTTTGGACCACACAGGGGACCACGGGACCTAACGAGGACCACAGGCGTGAAATCAATAGGTTCACAGTGCGGTTTTTGGTGGTAGAAATGAACGAAGAAGAAGAAGAAGGCAATGAAGAACTTGCATGCCCAATTCTCCTTTCGAAAATAAATCTTCTTTGTTTTTTCTTTGTATTTCTTCCTATTTTACAAAACACTTTATATATATATATATATATATATATATATATATATATGTACACAGACACACGAAGGTTTATTGATAAGTTCTCGGCATAAGGTATAAACACTTGAAACTCACAGATGATATTAGGTGCATTTGTAGAGCAGGTTAATGTAAGATAAAACACCAAGTTTCAAGAAATTAACTACAACCAATTTTCTTTTACTGGCTACTGAAGTGGTAAGGGGTGGTAGAAATTGAGAAAATGGATACAATTTCTCATCGAGCGGTCATTCGCTACCTCTGCATCAAAGGGCTTATCATCGAAGGAGATCCATGAGGATATGGTAGAGACACTAGGGGAGAGAGCCCCTTCTTACAGCACAGTGAAGAAATGGGAAGCTCAATTCAAACATGGAAGGGAGAGTCTGGAAGATGATCCCCATCCAGGAAGACCAAGAACGGTAACCACCGATGAAACCACAGGCAGAATCCATGACAAGATAATGGAGGATCGACGACCAACTGAGCGGTACATTGCTACTGAGTTGGGCATCTCCCAGGAACGTGTTCATGCCATCATTCACAATCATCTTCAAACGACAAAGGTCCGTGCTCGATGGGTTCCCAAATTTCTTGGAGGTGATCACAGACAACACAGTCTCAACATGTCAGTCTTGGCCATTTTTCTGCAGATCCTGAAAAGTTATTCAGCAATTTGTGACTATGGATGAGACTTTGGTTCATCATTTTCAACCAGAAACCAAAGAGTAGTCAAAGCAGTGGAAACATCATGGATCCACACCTCCAAAGTAAGCAAGGGTGGCTCTGTCTGCAGACAAAGTGAAGGCTTCCATCTTTTGGAATTCAGAAGATGTGCTATTGGTAGACTATCTTCAAAAGGACAGAGCGGTCACCAGGGCCTATTACACTAATCTTGTGAAGTAACTGCGGGTCAAGCTGAAGGAAAAGCGTGGAGGGAAATTGACGAGAGAGGAGTCATCTTTCATCAAGACAATGCTCCAGTTCACAAGTCGGCGGTGGCAATTGCTGCCATTCATGAATGCGGCTTCCAGCTTCTTGAACATCCTCCTTATTCCCCAGATTTGGCGCCTTCGGACTATTACCTGTTTACCAAACTCAAAAAGGAGTTCAGTGGTCGCAAATTTGCTTAAGATGATGACGTAATTCATGCTGTAGACCACTTTCTACTGACACAAGACGCTGACTTTTACAAAGATGAAATCCATGTGCTCCAGGATCGCTGGACTAAGTGCATAAACCTGCAAGGGGCCTATGTTGAGAAATAACCCAAAAAGGCTGCCCAGAAATAATCCGTTGTACCTTATACCGAGAACTTATCAATCACCCCTCGTGTATGTATACATGTACATATATACACTTGTACTTGTACGAACTCCCTGTAACTGCGAGCTGGTGTTCTGTGCAGCTGATGCTGTAGAGGTGTTGAGGTATAGCTTCGTATCCGCGTGGGAGCGGGTTATGGCAGGTATTTTTTCAGTCCCGGAGTACAGCTAAAAACCAGGTGGTGTGCAATACTTCTTTAGCAGACTCCATCACCATGGGGACTATGGCGATCCCTGCCCCTTTAGCCAGGGTTGGCCTGTTATTGGTGGTAAATGGAGAGGTGGACAGGGTCTTGGTCAGCTTTGGTTCGTTAACCCTGGTGCTAGCATATCAGCTATGGGTCGCTGAATGCTTCATCTGACAGGCGTCTTCTTATATATGTATATGTGTATGTGTGTATGTGTGTGCGCGCGCACGCGCGTGCGTGTATAAGTGCTCCAGTTCACAAGTCCATTTTGTCCGAGTTTATAATCTGTTTTCAAATAGTCTGTTGTCTGTATGTCTGTCTTTTGATGTGTCTGTCGCTTTCGTTTGTACGTTTGTCTGTCTATACGGTCTTCCCATCATTGTCTTTCTCTTTCTCTCTATCTTTCTCTCCTCTCTCTCTCTCTCTCTCTCTCTTCCCTCCAGCTTTTCTCTCTCTCTCTTTCTCTCCTCTCTCTCTTCCCTCCAGCCTTTCTCTCTCTATCTTTCTCTCTCTCCGTGTATCCTTTCAATTTTCTCTCTCTTTCTCTGTCTCTCCTCTCCCTCTTCCCTCCAGCCCTTCTCTCCCTATCTTTCTCTCTATCTTTCTCTCCTCTCTCTCTCTTCCTCCAGCCTTTCTCTCTCTATCTTTCTCTCTCTCCGTTATCCTTTCAATATTCTCTCCCTCTTTCTCTCTCTCTCCTCTCCCTCTTCCCTCCAGCCCTTCTCTCCCTATCTTTCTCTCTCCTTGTTTCCTTTCAATATTCTCTCTCTCCTCTCTCTCTCTCTCTCTCTTTCGCCGTGTATCTTTTCAATACATGTGCATTTTTGTGGAAACTCAAGCAGGCGTAGCCGATAGAGGCTTGACTTATCAACTCAAGAGATTGTGGGTTCATGGCCTGCTCTGCCATAAAAGAGTCGATACCTGTACCACGTGATAGCGCTAACCTGCAACTACTGGAAAATTACCGATTATAAAAGAGAAAAAAAAAACCCAAGACTTCTGGAGTTACTGTAACCGGTTTACATTATCAAAACTTTGTAAACAGCAACAAAAGAAATCAGCTGGAGGATAATCGACCAGTAATCTGATGTTTATCAGTTTACCCGGAGGAGAATCAGCCAGTTTCGTCGAATGAGGTTCAGCGTGGGAGCCTTTTGTAAAAGAAAAAAAAAAACTAATCTCGTGGAAAATAAGGTAACAGGTAGAGATATAAAATCCCAGTTTCCATGCTATTAAGGCACATTGGGGATAGGGTGTTAGGCCCGTATTCCCACGACCTTCGGCACACGAAAGTGTGGTGTGGTCAGTGTCACACCTCTCCCATTTGCCGTCCCCAGATTTCTCTGGTACCCATTTTTAGAGGCTGGGTGGATCCCCACAAAGAAGGTAAGAACAAAGAGTTCAAGCGAACGTTTAATCTTCGGTGATGCTTGTAAAGTGTTTAATTTTCCATTTATAGGGGAAACAAAAGTACAGAGTACAGAATGTTGTACTGACAAAACCAGTATTTCGGGAAGTACCTCATGCCTGGTGAAAGACTGGTACAAACTGTACCGGTTTTAAAAAATCCAAGAAATTGGAGGATACAATATTAACAACCTTCGGTATGCTGACGACACAGTACTGATAGCTGAGAACCAACAAGACCTGCAAAATCTCTTGGATAAAGTCGCCAAAGAAAGTGAACAGAAAGGCCTTACTTTGAACATCAAAAAGACAGAGACTATGGTTATATCTAAGAAACAGAATCCACCAGCATGCAGTATTAAATTAAACGGAAATATTCTAAAGCAGGTGCAGAAATTCAAATACCTTGGAGCAGTAATAGCTTCAGATGGGAAATGCAGAACAGAAATTAGGAACAGAATAGGCCAAGCAAATACTGCATTTCAGAGAATGAGAAACATATTAACCAACACATCCTTATCAATGAATGTTAGAAAACGAGTCCTAAAATGCTATATTGAACCTATCTTGTTATATGGAAGTGAATCATGGACAATAGGCAGGTCTGCACAAAAATCATTGGAAGCAGCAGAAATGTGGTTTATTAGAAGAATGTTGCGAATCCCCTGGACAGCAAAAATAACTAATGAAGAATGTAGGAGAAGAGCTGGACAGACAAAAAAACCTTGTCAAAAAGATAAGAGAGAGACAATGTACTTTCATAGGTCATGCAATGAGAAGAGGGGGCATTGAAAATATTATAACAACAGGAAAAATAGAAGGAAGAAGATCAAGAGGAAGACCAAGAGAAATGATACTGGACAGTCTGACGGGATGGTGTGAGAGGAGATCACCAACTGAGCTGATGGCCTGCATGAAGGATCGTGTACTCTGGAGAAGCATAATAGCCAACGCCAGTCGGCACGGCACATGATGATGATGATGAAGCCGATCACTGCCTGTACCAGTACCAACAGGCAAGACGGACCACGAAAAGCCAGCCCGTGGCAGGTGCCCACCAGTGCTCATATGTACGGAAGGATGACAGTGCTATCACGGAATACTGACATGGGCTGATTTTTTTGTGTGGCCCACCATGTATGAGTACTTTCCTAAGAGAATCACACGCGCACTTAAACGTCTATAAAAGCTATAACGTAGACCAAAACTACACCCTACTGCCGTGTTACTCAAAGCTATCCCTGTCCCTCTTGGCCGGTCTCAGCCCGTTACTATGCGCACCAACGGTGGGGTAGGACAGGGTCTTGGCCCCCAGATATGGTGCACCGGTCCTGACAAGCGGTTTTCACTCTGGATTTATGGGATAGAAAAAAAAGGATTAATATATATATCACACCAAAGCGGGCAACTGATAGGTCTTTGGTGAACCTTCAGAAAACATGTCAAAACTTGCAAACATTTCTTCCTTCATCTAATGTGTGAATAGTTTTAGAAATTGTTTTTACTTGGCAAAAAGTCTGTAGAAACGAAAGCAACATCTTCAAAGCATGATAATGGTATATTAGACACTCCTTGCAGTGGCCAGCGAGAAGGTGAAGAAAGGTCACCAGATATTGCAGTCCAAATGACTTGTTCACACATAATGTCCTGACTCAAGTCAAGTAATACCAGGGCAAAAGTCAAGTAATACCAGGGCAAGAGTCAAGTAATACCAGGGCAAGAGTCATGCTCTCACTCGCGCTGTTAATAGTAATATATTTATATCAGCCATAATTTGCTCTCGCGTTATATCAGTGCTGTATCTATCTATCTATCTATCTATCTATCTATCTATCTATCTATCTATCTATCTATCTATCTATCTATCTATCTATCTATCTATCTATCTATCTATCTATCTATCTATCTATCTATCTATCTATCTATCTATCTATCTGTCTGTCTGTCTGTCTGTCTGCCTGCCTGTCTGCCTGTCTGTCTGTCTGTCTGTCTATCTGTCTATCTATCTATCTATCTATCTATCTATCTATCTATCTATCTATCTATCTATCTATCTATCTATCTACTGTTTTCCTTTCCAAGGACAGATTTTAACCAATCGAAATCAAGTAAGCACAACATGGGTGAGTTTAGTTTTCTGGCATGTGCTCATATTTCCTCATACCACCACACAAATAATCCAATCGATATCCTCACCTGTACTAATATCAACACATCTTTCTACAGAAATCCCTCATCTCTGCTAAAGGCGATGAAATCCACGATTAAGGGGCGTGGTGGGCGGCATGTTTCTTTGTCGCTAAATCGATTGCTATTTTCACAGATTTTATGGATACAGCAAGCAAATAGGGATATTTCCCGCAATGAGCCGTCTGTAGCTTGAATTTAGTACATCTACAGCTTGGCATGTAAAGGCAGGAAACTATTTCGACACTGCCTTTTATTCGTACAGTGTCTGTACATTGTTAGAAAAGAGCACCGATATCTCTTTGTCATTTTTGAAAAGCGTCAGAAACTAAAATACTGAAAATGGTACATCCGTTTTTAAACCTTGTTTATCAACATCACGGGTTCTAAAACTTTTTCCGCCCACAGACCCGCAGTAGATTGCCTAATGCGTCCACAGACCCCTTTTACCGAACTGTCGAAATCGTCACATCACTTGTCTTAGGCGAATCGTCACGTCCCACGTATTGACCAGTGTCTTGACAGATGATAGATGAAGTATTACCCCCATAGTTTTTCTCATTCTTACCTGACTCTATCTAGCAACATTGCTTGATTGTTTAATCTGAATCTATCTAGCAATATTGCTTGACGGTCTTATCTGAATCTATCTAGCAACACTACTTGACTGTTTAATCTGAATCTATCTAGAAACATTGCTTGACGTTCTAATCTGAATCTATCTAGCAATAGTGCCTGATGTCATAAACTGATTCTTTCTAGCAGCATTACTTTCTTAGCGTCCCGATCTGACTCTTTCTGGCAGCATTACTTTCTTAGCGTCCCGATCTGACTCTTTCTGGCAGCATTACTTTCTTAGTGTCCCGATCTGACTCTTTCTGGCAGCATTACTTGCTTGATGCCCTAACCTGACGCTATCTAGCTGCATTAGGATCTTTGTCATCTAAATTCTTTTTTTTTGGTATTTATTTGTCGTCTCGTTATTTTTGTCGTCCTTGATAAAGACATATCGTCGAAATATTGATATTGTTTGTTTTACGATTCTACGTGCTCATCTCATTTCTTCTTTTGCCATTTCTTCTCACCTTTCCTGCTTTCTATTTTTTTTTCATAACACTACAGCTTACATCACTGACTGTCTCTACAGTACGAAGCGACCAGTTCTAGATTTGAATGTTTTGTCCTCTAAATTTCTAAAACAAGGCCGTTAATCCTAGTTAGGTCTTGGGGTCCAGGGGTCCTTTTAGTCGAGTTGTTAGTGCGTTATCGTTTTGTGGCTAGGGTGGTTGTTTTTTCGACTTCAGCCTGAAGCTTTCGTCTAGGACCCTCTAGTGCTGTAGCATGTGGTTATCAAACTTGTTCAGACGGTGGCACCGCTTGGTAGCGCAGATTTCTGTGGCGGCACGCCCGCGTTCTTGATGCTGGACTTTCGTCGAGTTAACAATATTCTTTTAGCATTTTCAGTTTACAAAAGTTTACTAGTTTTATTATACAAGTCATTCTTGTAATTATGAAACGTGAGCATGCTTGGAGGCGCAGGTCTCTGGTCGTTTCAGCTCACACTGGATTGGGAACAATGTTCCCTCTAAGCTCTGCGGCTGCACGTCCGCACATATAAAAAAAAAATCATACCGCCCACAACAATTTTAGAACCGCGTAAAAAAAAACAAAATGCTACTTTTAATTTCCAGTTTCCAGATGTTACTCCGTGCTCTGATTGCGATCAAGAAAACTACAGTGAAGGTACATGTTTTCTCTTTACTGTTTCTTTCTTGTTGAGATATGACTCTCGGATCTGATGCTTCAGCTGGTCTTTTGTCGCTTACTGTAGCAGGATCGCGACGAGGCAAGTGGGCACACAGAGAATAGAGGCTAAGTAAAATAAACGGCCAGACGAATTTCAACGGCTGAAAAGTACAGCAAGTCTATCCTGTTATTAAATGTACAGACATTTACAGTGTGTGTGTGGGTGTGTATATGTATATATATATATATATATATATATACGAGGGGCGTTCAGAAAGTAATGCACCACATCGTTTTTCTCAGGATCTGTTTATTCAAAAAAGCATGAAATTTATACACAATGTACATGGATATGTCACGTAAACATCGGTATTATTCAACATAATCTCCATCAACTTGTACGGCTTTATGCCAGCGCAAAACAAGTGCATGTATTCCTAGCCCGTTCCAGATTTTTTCTTGATTTATGTAGCCATTTCTTCGCTGCATGAATCACTCCTTCGTCATCTTCAAATCTTACCCCTCGGAGTGCATCTTTAAGTGGACCAAACAGATGAAAATCAGAGGGTGCCAAATCGGGACTATAGGGTGGATGGGGTAGTACAGTCCAACCCAATTTGGTGATTGCTTCCCGTGTTGCCAGACTTGTGCGAGGGCGCGCATTGTCGTGAAGGAGAAGCAGGTCTGGTGGATTCTTGTGAAACAGAACTCTGCGAAAACGTTGATGTCTTAATGCAAGCTTGCGAATTGATTGTCTCTCCTCTTGGCATAACATCCATAAGAGTCACACCTTCAATGTCCCAAAAGACAGTGATCATGACCTTTCCAGCTGAAGGAGTTGTCTTGAATTTCTTTCTTCGTGGTGACTGCGGATGATGCCACTCCATTGACTGTCTTTTTGTCTCAGGTTAAACATGATGCGCCCAGGTTTCGCCACCTGTTACGATCTTGAGCAAAACGTTCTCTCCCTCAGCATTGAAACGCTCCAACAATTCAGAAGAAATTGCTTTCCTTTGCAATCGATGGTCATTGGTGAGACTTCGAGGAACCCATCTTGCGCAAACCTTAGAAAATCCTAGAGCTTTAATAATTGCATTTGCACTACCATTCCTAACTGACAGCTTTACGGCCAATTGTTGAGTAGTGATACGCCTATCATTAAGAATAATGCCCTCGGCGCATTTCAACATTTCTGCCTTGGTTGCTGAGGCAGGACGTCCACAGCGCTGCCGATCATGCAACTCCTTATCTCCACTTATTGATTCTTTGATTCTCTTAACCCAGCGACTGACTCTACTCCTGTCGACTGCAAAACTTCCATACACATCACATAGACGCTTGTGAATATTCACAATAGTTTCCTTCTCTGCAAAGAGAAATTCTATCACAATTCGCTGCTAATACCGCAAGTTGCTAGCACGCTCCATTTCAACAGTTAGGGCAGCCATATTCTTTTGCCGGTTGCGGTGAAATTTGATTCACACAATCGGCACTATCTATGTTTAAAGTTTGGAAAATTTCATGCTTCTATCTTCATTATTAGCTGAAAAAAAATTATGTGGTGCATTACTTTTTGAACGCCCTTCGTTGTTACTACTGCACATTTCCTCACACAATATATTTTTGCACATGAGCTGAACATTGTGCACACAGATCGCAAACCCTTAGAGGGAACATTGATTGGGGCTAGTATTTAAACTGTTGTGAGTTCTCTAGTGGCTGAGGTGGATGCTCGTTTGAATACAGACCCCTCTACCGGTTCTTTATTTTTAATGTTTTGCTATCTGGTTCCTAGGTGGCTGCTGGTTCAGATCTTGGATCTTAACTTGAGAATCTATTGATGGTGAATTGCCTTAACGTTATTAGGCGGTTACATGTCCTAGTGCAGCCCGGGCTTTTGACCTGATGAGTGGCCCTTGGTCACGTGGTTATCGTATTATCCTGTCAAGGCAACACATTTTCTTGTCTTCCTGGGGTCCAAGACCCCCCCCTCTCTCCCCCTCCCTCAGTCGTCCTCGTATTATTTTCGTTCCTCTGACGTCCGGTGGCCTGGTTTACTGAGTGGTTAGGCACTCGGTTTTGGTTTCTCTGACGTCCGGTGGCCTGGTTAGCTGAGTGGTTAGGCACTCGGTTTTGGTTTCTCTGACGTCCGGTGGCCTGGTTTACTGAGTGGTTAGGCACTCGGTTTTGGTTTCTCTGACGTCCGGTGGCCTGGTTTACTGAGTGGTTAGGCACTCGGTTTTGGTTTCTCTGACGTCCGGTGGCCTGGTTTACTGAGTGGTTAGGCACTCGGTTTTGGTTTCTCTGACGTCCGGTGGTCTGGTTAGCTGAGTGGTTAGGCACTCGGTTTTGGTTTCTCTGACGTCCGGTGGCCTGGTTTACTGAGTGGTTAGGCACTCGGTTTAGGTTTCTCTGACGTCCAGCGGCTGGTTAGCTGAGTGGTTAGGCACTCGGTTTTGTTTCTCTGACGTCCGGTGGCCTGGTTAGCTGAGTGGTTAGGCACTCGGTTTTGGTTTCTCTGACGTCCGGTGGCCTGGTTAGCTGAGTGGTTAGGCACTCGGTTTACTAATCCAGTGATACCGGATTCAGTCCCAGCAGTGGGATTTTTCCTGGTACAAGACAGAAGAAGACCCCAGGGGTGCACCCAACCTCTAGAAACGGGGTACCAGAGAAATCTGGGAAGGTGAATACGGCCCAGGGCGTGATACTGACCACATCAGACCTTTACGTGCCGAAGGTCATGGAAAATACGGGCCTAACACCGTATCTCTAATATGCCTTAACGGCGTGGAAACGGGGATTTTACATGTCGCTTGGTGACATTTTCTACGCTAGACCAGCCTCCTATGTTCTCCCGCGCTGCTCTGCATGAGTCCGGGCTGCTTCCAGCTGCAAAGTAAAAGGATTTTTAAAAAAACACACACGCACACACCACATTATACAGTAACATTCTAGAAATTTCACTATACCATACTAACGTATAGTTAGTACATAAAAACATGAAACATTCTAGAAATTTTAAAAATAACTCCTGCCAGACATGTATAAGATGTACATCACGTGATCATCAAATCACAGACCGTCTGGCAGGTCTTCTAGAAGCATTAATTATAAACATGCGGGCTACACACTTAAGCTTTAGTCGCAGGCAAAGACGAAGCAAGTAATACTCCAGCATTATTTTCAGAAAGCCATACTTACGCTTAAAACGAAATTACTCCAGGACTCACGGCACGACAGGCCGACCTGTCATCAAATGTCGAAATTCTCACTCTTTAGTTGCCAAGTTGAAAGCGGATTTTTTCCTTTTGCGAAAAAAGAGGGGGGGGGGGGGGGAATTGTTTCGAAAAATAAGACGTAGAAAATAAGAAAGTTCCAAGTTTTGATTTTGTTTTGTTTTAATTTTAGTGTAGTTTTCGAAGGTTAATTTACACGAAGTGTTCTAATTCAGAGTTTCCCACAGTGGGCGATAATGCCCCACTGTGGGTGTTGGAAACGACCGGGAGAGGGGGCGGTGAAAGAAAAAAGGTCAGTGTTGGGGGGGGGGGTGAAAGTGGAAGAAAAGGAGGCTCTAGGAGAGCGTCGAGAGAAAACGAAGGAGCAGACGGGGGCAGTAATACCTTCTTTCTTAGACGGTGGCAGTAGTACCTTCCTTCTTAGACGGTGGCAGTAATACCTTCTTTCTTAGACGGGGGCAGTAATACCTTCTTTCTTAGACGGTGGCAGTAATACCTTCTTTCTTAGACGGTGGCAGTAATACCTTCTTTCTTAGACGGTGGCAGTGACACCTTCCTTCTTAGACGGTGGCAGTAACACCTTCCTTCTTAGACGGGGGCAGTGATACCTTCCTTCTTATCACTTTAAGAAACTTATGCCCCTACATGAAACTCATCCACTACATTAAAAGTTGAGACAATAACGCAGTAGGTGAGTTATAATTGTACTCCTTCATACTGTTAAATAAACTGGTTTGCTGGCTGAAGCTTTTAGCTGTGTAATGTATATCCTAGCTTAATAGGCCATTGTTCGAGTAATAATTTGGGAGGGGGGGGCGCGGTTAGGATATAGCCTTGGAGAAAAGGAGGCTGGGAAACACTGCTCTAAGTAAAAGACGAGGATGGAACAAGAGAGTAAATATGCACGTGGGGACTGTGTGAATAGTATACCCAGTCAGATAACACTTATACTCCCTTTTTACTGTTCATTTGTGTTGTGCTGTGTCGGATAGACTAATACTAAGAGAACAAATATTGTAGGATTAAACCTCGAAAAAATCGTAGACAAAGCACTTTAGTGAGACGTGAGAGAAAGAAAAATCACAAGAGAATTACCTGGGATTCGAACACGGACTCCGGTAGGACGAGCAGCCGTCTAGCCACGAGAGAACACGTCTCACTAAAGTGCTTTGTCTAAGATTTTTTCGAGGTTTAATCCTACAATATTTGTTCTCTTATTTTACCGTACCAAAACCTCGTAGTTTCCTATTTATAAAAAATTGTTCCTTAAGATTAATACTAAGTACCTTTGTATTGTTTATTTATAGTGTGCCGTGCGAATAGCCTTATATTACCTTTTTATTGTTGTTTACTTATATTTTTAATTGTCTTTTGTGTGTGTGTGTGTTCTGAAACTTCTCCGATGACATCTTCTTTTGTGTTTTCCTCGCTGTCAACCTCTATATTGCTTTAAAAAAAAACAATTGTAGAGTTTCTTAAGCCTAAACAACAGCAGAAAGACGGACGGTTCGTTCTAGGTGGTGGAGCGTATCCAGATTCCTAGGAATTAAAGATCAAAGTAGTCAAGTCCCTACCAATAATAGGACAAGTCAGGAAATACAGATCCGCACGGACTGAAAACAACTGAAAATTCATTGATCACTTTTTTTTTGTGGCGATATGCAGTAGCGTCCATTGGCGGGAAACTGGAACCAAAGCTTATATCCTCCCAGCGTGACACGGTTATTTAAAAGCAACCGTTTTAATAATGCCAGTGTGTTACGTACATCAGAACAGTGCGGAGTTGTGTGTTTTCTGGGGGTCAAAGGACTCAGCACAGAGGGAATGAAGAAAGGAGGAAGATGAATGAGGAAGTGGATAAAGGTGGAAGATGAATGACAAAGTGGATACAGGAGGAAGATGAATGAGGAAGTGGATAAAGGGGGAAGATGAATTAGGAAGTGGATAAAGGAGGAAGATGAATTAGGAAGTGGATAAAGGAGGAAGATGAGTGAGTAAGTCGATAAAGGATGAGTAAGTCGATAAAGGAGGAAGATGAATGAGGAAGTGAAGAAAGGAGGAAGATGAATGAGGTAGTGGATAAAGGAGGAAGATGGATTAGGAAGTGGATAAAGGAGGAAGATGAATGAGGAAGTGGATAAAAGAGGAAGATGAATGACAAAGTGGATAAAGGAGGAAGATGAATGAGGAAGTGGATAAAGGTGGAAGATGAATGAGGAAGGCGATAAAAGAGGAAGATGAATGACAAAGTGGATAAAGGAGGAAGATGAATGAGGAAGTGCTTGAAGTGCCCGGTAAAACAATCTGTGTCAAGAAGATCTGTGTATACTTGTAACTAGATCCAGAAATTCATTCATGGATGAACTTCAGTCTTACAACTTACATCCTTCCCGTGCCGCTAAACGTCACAATGGTCTCGCATGCCATTTCGCCAAGATTTCCTGTTTTCGGCCGGCTTTTCAACCTCATCAAGGGATGTTATTCCTACGAAACCGATCTCTCTTAACAATGTCTTCTTTAGAGTTTCACGTGGTCGACCTTTTTTCATTCGGCCTTTTGTGTTCCACGTGATAGATTGTTTGTGGATTCTCTGGTTGTTTCTTCTCATCGCATGACCGACATATGTCTGTCTTCTTTTTCTGATCACCCATCAGACAGGTTGTTGTTTGCTCATCTGTCTTATCTCTGCGTTGTTGTTCAATTCGTTCACTTTATACTGAATATTTTCTTGAGGCATGTGTTCTCAAAAGAGTCTAATTTCTTGTCTATTTCTTTCGTTTATTTCCAGCTTTCACACTCATAAATGAGGATGATTATTACATTAGAATTGAATAATCTTAGCTTGGTTTTTATGTTTAAAACTGTTGAATGCCACATGTTCTCAAGATTCTTGAAGGTCAATGCTGATTTTGCAATACGAATTCTAAATGGATGAACTAGCCCACAGAAAATAAGTTCTTCTAGTGTTCACGCATGTAACACACTAGTCATATTAAAATAATTGCTTTTTTTTTTTTAAACCGTGACATTCTAAGTTATAGCTTTGGTTCTAATTTCACACCAACTGGATCTCCCGCCAAAAAAAAAAAAATCAATACATTTTTCAATTGCTTTCAGTCTGTGCATAATTGCAACTTATTTATTGACCTACCACTAGTACATTACCCGCGTGCCGTAGCCTCGATGTCTACTATGCCAACAAAACAACAAAGGTCGTGGCAACGTGTATATCACACCAGCCTTGCAAGTCAGCCATACCAGTAAAAAAAAATATATATATACACTATCAATAGAACACCTGAACTATATGTTTTGCCTGCAGATTCTACTTTTTTATACAAATGTGGATTCGTTGTAGCTACAATAATCGAATGCATCTTTGTTAAACTTGAGAGCGAATACTTCAGTAGACACAGGTCTGGCTGTTCTCGCATGTTCTATTGGAGCTTGGGTCATAGTTCTGTTTAGTTCCTCGATTTTCCATTCGTTCCTCTCTTCTCTTCTCCCCCGCCCCCCCCCCCTCTTTCCCGCTTTCAATGTTTTTTCCAGTTTTCTGTAAAAAAAAATGACAGCATATCTTTGTACGTACATAGGTAATTGTTTTGAATAGCGAAGTACGATGTAATCATCTGTAATCTAATATAAAGAAAGTATGCGGAGTCACTTCCATTGAACAGAGAATATTATGCAGTAATAAAAGAGTATGTGCTAGCAACAACAACAACAACAACAACAACAGTATTTCAATATTTCGGCTTTCACCGTCGTCAGACAAGCAAATACCAGCAATATGAATGGCCAGCAAAGTATATGTGCAAATAACGAGAGGATTTTTTTGTAATGTGGCCGCCAGTGTATGATGACGTGAAAACTTACTTTTCAACTTTCTTGAGACTGACATACCCCACCCGAGAAAGAGAAAAAAAAATCATCATCATCATGTGCCGTGCCGACTGGCGTTGGCTATTATGCTTCTCCAGAGTACACGATCCTTCAGGCAGGCCATCAGTTCAGTTGGTGATCTCCTCTCACACCATCCCGTCAGACTGTCCAGTATCATTTCTCTTGGTCTTCCTCTTGATCTTCTTCCTTCTGTTTTTCCTGTTGTTATAATATTTTCAATGCCCCCTCTTCTCATTGCATGTCCTATGAAAGTACATAGTCTCTCTCTTATCTTTTTGACAAGGTTTTTTGTCTCTCCAGCTCTTCTCATACATTCTTCATTAGTTATTTTTGAGAAAAAATAATGCGACCTCTGTAATCGTCAAGGATATGTTTCTCTCTCTCTCTCTATCTATCTATCTATCTATCTATCTATCTATCTATCTATCTATCTATCTATCTATCTATCTATCTATCTATCTATCTATCTATCTATCTATCTATCTATCTATCTATCTATCTATCTATCTATCTCTATCTCTCTATCTATCTCTCTCTATCTCTATCTCTGTATCTATCTATCTATCTATCTATCTATCTATCTATCTATCTATCTATCTATCTATCTATCTATCTATCTATCTATGGTCCGCGTCAGTCAGGCGTTGGGCGTCACTGACTTCCACACAACTATCTGTCCCTTGCTCGTTCTATAAGATCTTTGCTGGGCCGTGCTCTCTTTTAGTCCGTCAAGTATCTTGTTTCTTTGTCTTCCTCTGTCTCTGTATCCCTCAGTTGTTTTTTCGCATCACCACTGGGTGTTCCAGTTTACCTCTTCTAAAAACATGTCTTACAAATCTGGACTGCCGTGTTCTAAATGTTGCTATAAATTCTATCTTATGCTCAGATTCGTTTAGAATCTCTTCTTTTGTTGTCTTGGCTGTCCATGGTATTCTCATAGTTAGAAATGCAACTTGTTAGATATTGTTAGAAATTATTTTAATGTTTGTTTAAAAAAAACATATGTTAGAAGATCTGTATTTACAATGCATTTTTATTTATGTATATGTTTGCGTGTGTACGTGTGCGTGAGTGCTATTTTATTAGGTTAATTACTTCTTTTCGTTTACCTTGAATGTAGTAGTTAAATCTTACACTCTTTTGATATGTTTTTTCCTAATTTAATTTGTATTTTTGTACTAAATCAAGCGTGTGGGAAGAATGAAAGATGGAGTGATGAAGGGCAGAATGTAAGACGGGCCTGCGTGCCCAATTCTTTACCTTTGAAAAATAAAGATTATTCATTCATTCATTCATTCATTCATTCATTCTCATCATTTTATCATTCTTCTTTTTTTTTGAGGAATCACATCTTCTCTGCTTCCAACAGATTTCCAGTGCTCTTGGTTACAATGCCTCGCAGTACAGGTTCCATGTAGCACTGAATAACTAAATACTTGAATTTGTACAAGTTTATTTTTTCGATAAGTTGAAGAAAAAAAAAGGATTTCATAGTACGAAGCCAAGAACTTGCTCTAAGTGCTTGAAAAGGCGAAATAAGATATTGACGGAAGAATATTTATGAAGATATATAAGTGAAGTGCGTAAGTTTCTATCTTTGCATACTTCTTACAAATATCTATGGTGTATTAGTTTTTCAAATTTTGAAAGCTGTGTTGCGCCATAATTGATTACTTGTGCAAAGCTTTTCAACTGTCAACTTTTATCTTTTTCTAATTCATTTTTATTTCCTATGGATTTTGTGAGTTGTTTCAAAGTTCTTTGACTGCTGTATATCAATTATTGAAAGATAACATGCGTTATAGCAAAAGGTCTGTGAAACTGAACAAGAAATTTGATGCATATGACTATGATTATTTTTAATTTGGCCAAATAATTTCAAGACGAAATGTTTCCAAAATCTTTATCGTTTCCGCTTCCGTTCTGCGCCCTTACTTGTTTGCGCAGGCTTCTTCAAAATCCATGAAAAAGCCTTTCAGAGCATTCAGAAGAGAAGGTATGTGACAGATTTCTGTCGTGTAGTCTTCCTGCAATCCTCGTGCAATCATATCAAACACTTTCCAGCACTACTTTTGAAATAAGCTCTACGTCGTCAATTACTTTCTTTTCCCTATAATTTATCTTTAAGTGCTCGAGTGATTTGTTTCTCTACAGATTACTTCGAGCACATGCAAGTACAGTGCATTAGAGAGCATTTTAAAGAGAAAGTGCCATTTTAGAGCAATCATTTTTAAACGGGAGAGGGGGTGGGGGGGGGTTCCCTGAAGGATTTTTGGTGGGTCCACAGACCAGTAAAAGGATTGGCTCGTTTAAAAGATCTTAGCTTCATTTGGGATATATTTATTGCTTTGTTTTTAATGAGAGGTCCACAGCAGTTCTCAGGCCGGACAGGGGGTCCAAGCTGTTCTCAGGCCGGACAGAAGGTCCACAGCTGTTCCCAGAGGGCAGGAGGTCTACAACGGTTCTCAGGTCGGACAGGAGGTCCACGGCAGTTCTCAGGCCAGACAGGAGGTCCACAGCTGTTCTCAAGCCAGACAGGTTGTCCACAGCTTTTGTCAGGCCGGACAGGGGGTCCACAGCGGTTCTCAAGTCGGACAGGGAGTCCGCAGTAAAAAAAAAATTAAGACCCCTGTTTCACAATTTTATAGTCTAATATTCTCTCTTCACCGTACATAAGTTACCTAACAGTGCTGTTACTACTTGTCTTAAGAGAGCTCGCTTTCTCCACTGTGTTTTCGAATGCATTTCGTCCCAGACATTTGTTCTTTCCGTATATTTTTATAAGGTTTTCCCCCACGTTACGCAAGCATTTCTCTGCACTGAAGTGACTCTCTCAGCGTGAATGTATGAGTGTTCGTTATTTTTGCTGTACTTTCAGTGTGCTTTTATTATTATTTTTATGCTACACCTAGCCAGAGATGGCGATTTACATCAGAGCAATCTATATCTTCGTTTCAACAACACAAAAAAAAAGGTGTGGAAGATTATACTTCGTTCGAAATCTCTATTAAGAGATCGACTTATGTAGATACTTAAGGATAGTTTTTTTAAACAATAAAAACAAAAACAAGAAGGTTTATTTGTTTGCTATCGACCTGTGATATGTGTCTGAAACATAAGTATCCTGCAGGCATGGCAACACTTGACAAGAGTTAATTGTTTCGTTGATGACTGCAGCAGTTCTCAGCTCTTCTAGGGCATCTCGATTATGGTTTTTGAAATATCCTAAGCAGGATAGTGGTATTAAAACAACAACAACAACAATAACAACAACAGCAACAATAACAGCAAAAACAAAAACAACAAAAACAAACAACAACAAGAAAACCAACAAAAACAAAGACAACAACAAAAACAAAAACAGCAACAACAACAGCAAAAACATGAATAGCAAAAACAAAAACAGCAACAACAGCAACAGCAAAAACAAGAACATGAACAACAAGAACAACAAAAACAACAATAGCAAAAAAACACCAACAACAAAAACAACAACAACAACAAAAACAACAACAACAAAAACAACAACAACAAAACACAACAAAAACAACAACAAAACAACAAAAACAACAACAACAACAATGGCAACAACAACAAAAACAACAACAACACAAAACAACAACACAAAACAACAACAACAACAAAAACAGCAACAACAACAAAAACAACAACAACAAAACAACAAAAACAACAACAACAACAAAAACAATGACAACAACAAAAACAATAGCGACAAAAAACAGCAGCATTAACAAAACATTAAAAACAAAAACAGCAACAACAACAAAAACAACAACAAAAACAAGCGTAAACTTGTCTAGCGCTAAATCTACATTTTATGGCTAGACTGGGAAGAAATAGATCAACTCAGCTGTTTCAGGCATTCCCTTGCCATGTACTACCGTACTGCGTGGCCAAGATCTCGCGACCCCCTTGACCGCCAACCCAGATTCTCTCCTTCAAGGACACTGCATGCCAGTCATGCATCACATCTTATACATCCACACATCACATAAACTTGAAATACATATTACCAAGTCAGCAAATCAATTTACTTCCATTTACTAACACTCTCTACAACTATCATATTGACACCACCACAGACATTACATACACAGGACAAACACATGCATCAACATGATAACAACAAGGCATGACATAAATATAGTGTATCATCAGTGCAACACATTCAAGTATGACATTTATCATCAATGTAACATATTACAACATGACATGTATCATCAGTGTAACATATTACAACATGACGTGTATCATCAATGTAACATATTACAACGTGACATGTATCATCAATGTAACATATTACAACATGACATGTATCATCAATGTAACATATTAATTCTCTAAGGATAACAAAATATATATTTGCCTGATGCTGGTCTGGGTTCCCCTGCCCCCCCCCCCCAAATAACCAAATTCACACGCATTCATCCAGTTGTGTCATCGCACTTATCTAGCCTTGCCTACTGCTGCTCTTATGAAACACTCGTCTCCCTGGATCGCGATGTGCTCCTACATTTCTGCACTTACAGCAAACTGCTGCCACGCCCCTCTCTCCCATACTACACATGATCTCCTGGTGTGTGCTAACGCACTGAATACCGCTACACATAATCTCCTGGTGTGTGCTAACGCACTGAAATAATCACTCCATCTTCCCACTTCACAAATTCCATGTGCTAATCACGTCATTGATTTGCAGATGCTGCAGCCAGGTTACGTATCTCCAGAATACCATCTCGACCAATGTATATACTAGCCATGCGAACGAAGGCACTGATGGACCTAGATATGTGCCCATCCAGTTGTGAGGATAATCCATGAATCTGATAGAATCTCCTCATGCAACGAGAAGGACAAACAATCTGCAGCACACTGATTTCTCAGCACATTAAATCAAATCAGTGTGAGTGGGCTGGAGCATAAGTATATCACTACAGTCATGGCCAGAAGAAACGAACTTTGCCCCTCCATAGACTCTAGATTGTCTTCCCTTTAGCAGGCTGTTCCTCGCTATATATATGGTTCTTTCACTCCTGGGTTTACGTGAACGGCCAAACTCCGCCCACGACGTACAACCAGTGGTCGTTCACACAAGAACAAGAACAAAAACAAAACAAAAACAAAACAGCACCAACGACAAAAACAAAAACAAAGACAACAACATCATTATCATCATCATCAGGTGCCTTGCCGACTGGCGTTGGCTATTATGCTTCTCCAGAGTACCCGATCCTTCATTCAGGCCATCAGTTCAGTTGGTGATCTCCTCTCACACCATCCCGTCAGACTGTCCAGTATTTTTCTCTTGGTCTTCCTCTTGATCTGTGCGTATTCGTTCTGTTTTCTTCCTTTCTTGCACGTTTATAAATATCTTTATTATTGTTCATCTCGTCAAGAATTTATTATATTTTTTTCTGCTTCCTCTATTTGTCTTTTATCTTTCTACCCGGTGTTCTTGTTTGTCTTTTCTTTTCTCTTAAGGAGCCTACAGAAATGAATAGATTCTTTACTTTATTTTATTTTACTCCGTCCTTCGTCTTGTGTGGTGAGCTGTAGAGGGGAGATGCATTTGATGTTTTTGGACCATATGAGTGGCCTCAGTGACATTTCTGCCGTAATTCGTGACTTTTTCCATAATGCGATCTGTCCCGTCTTTTTCGGGATTTTCCTCTCGATCAGTGTCCTGTAGTTCTTTTAGTTGAAGGCTCTCGCGACTGGCTGTATTTGAGTCATTCTCATGAAGTGGCCAAACAACTTAATTCTTTGTTTCTCTGTGTATTGTAGGCATGGCGTAGGTCCTACCAGTTGTTTTATGTCGACATTTCTTAACTTATCTATCTGGTGCTTGTCTTAGGCAAAACGAGATGAAATAGCAGTGAAAGAGAGAGAGAAGAAAGGACTAAACAGGAAGAAAACAGAAGCAATGGTTATATCACGAAATAACAACCCCCCCCCTAAATCCAGTGTTACAGTACAACCCCCCCCCCCTAAATCCAGGGTTACAGTACAACCCCCCCCCCTAAATCCAGGGTTACAGTACAACCCCCCCCCCTAAATCCAGGGTTACAGTACAACCCCCCCCCCTAAATCCAGGGTTACAGTACAACCCCCCCCCCAAATCCAGGGTTACAGTACAACCCCCCCCCCCCAAATCCAGGGTTACAGTACAACCCCCCCCCCCCCCTTGAGACAAGTTCAAACTTTTAAATATCTGGGTACCCGAGCGCCATCAGGTTGGGAACTTCTGAAATAAAGAATAGAATATGCCAAGCCAGAGAAGCTGTCAGAGAAACGAGAAATATCGTGTGTAATACATCTCTGTCTCTCAAGGTCAGGAAGAGAGGCTGCATCAAGCCTGTCCTACTCTATGAAAATGATTGATGGACATTCAAAAGATCGACAGAACGATCACTAGATGCAACAAGGATGTGCTTTATTAAAAGAATGTTAAGAATATCGTGGACAGCTAAGATGGCAAACAGGAAAATCTAAGAAAAGCAGATGTAGAAAACTAAATCCGTAAAGAAACGACAGTCAGTCATCGGATATAATAACATTCAATCATTGGATATAACGAAAGTCATCCATTGGATATACTGTATAATGAAAAGGTAAGGTCTTGAAAGCATCATAATAACATTCATTCATTCATTCATTTACATGTCCCTTGCAGAACTTTGCCTTCCTAACAACTCTCCTGTAGGTCTCTCGGTTGTGAGCAAGATATCCTGCTGCTGATGCATCCATTTGCAGATCATCAACGATGTCTTGAAACCATCTTCGCATTGGTCTTCCTCTCTTTCTTTTTCCCACTATGTACCCGTCCAAGATGGTCTTCTCTAGATTATGATAACGTTTAAATATATTTGAGGTTTCTCTCTTTAATCCTCTTTACTAGCCAGATAATAACAACAGAGAAGATAAATGGAAAGAGAAACAGAGAAAGATCAAGATGAAAAAAAACAACATGCAGAATAGTCTAACGCGATGACACAACAAAAGCTCACAAACTGGGCTGATGGAAAATATCAAGGATCGAGGTCTGTAGAGAAGCTTGGTCGCCAACATCTATCGGCACCTGATGATGACGAACGTCTTTTCTAACTTTCCCCCACATTTCTCTTTCTTGTTCCTTCTTTCCATCACCTTAATATCTTATCATTTTCAATATCAAGGGTATGTATGTATCACCGCAGATTGGCCCTCTATGTTCATATTTAGGCTGTATGTACACAAGTATTGTAGTCGGATTTCTTTTTGGTACTCTATACGCCCTGGTTGGACATATGTTGGTCACGTGATGAGAAGAAACAATCAGAGACTCCCAAAACAAGCTATAAAATGGAACACAACAGGCCAAAGAAAAATAGACAGACCGCGTCGTAATCTGAAAAGGACATTTTAAAAGAAGCCAAATTAACAGGCATAAAATCCCTTGATGAGGTTGAAAGACTCGCCCAAGACAGGAAAAATTGGCGAACTACCTTGCGAGGCCTATGTGACGTTTAACAGCACTGGAAGGATATAAGATATAAGATATAAGATAAGATTTAAGATACGGCCTGGTTGGCTGAGTAGTTAAACGCTCGGTTTACTTATTCGGTGGTCCCGGGTTCAAGTCCCAGTAGTGAAGATTTTTTTTCTGGCACCACCAGGCCAGAAAGGTCCCGGGCTCCACCCAGTCTCTAGAAATAGGTAGCAGAGAATTCTGGGAAGGTAAATGCTGCCTGGTGACCACATCGGACTTTCATGTGCCGAAGGTCTTGGAAATACCTAACACCGTATCCCCAACATCAATTAATGGCACGAAAACGGGGATTTTTACCTTTTACCTTTGCGATGGCTGTATAAGATAAGCGTAGCAGCACCCGAGGAAATCAGACAAAGCACTGCGATAAGAACAGCAAAGTCAAGAAATAGAATATGTGAGAAAAACTAAAACAAAAATGAGCAATCAATTTATATGTGAATGAAAGAAAAGTAGTAAAAGAATAATTTAGAACAGAACCCCGGACTCCTGCAGGAGGAGATTTTGCTTGCTTACAAGAGGAACCTGAATACGCTACTCGGCCATCAGGCTAGGAGTATATCCCATCATCACCACCAGATTTATGAAGATTTTTTTTAGTTTATATTTTTGTTGTGAGCACTTCATAAATATTGAGAGAAGAAGTCTGTGGTAGACACGGCCCACTCAAGTCACTGACAGACTGAGAGAAGAAGTCTGTGGTAGACACGGCCCACTCAAGTCACTGACAGACTGAGAGAAGAAGTCTGTGGTAGACACGGTCCACTCACGCCACTGACAGATTGAGAGAAGAGGTCTGTGGTAGACACGGCCCACTCAAGTCACTGACAGACTGAGAGAAGAAGTCTGTGGTAGACACGGCCCACTCAAGTCACTGACAGACTGAGAGAAGAAGTCTGTGGTAGACACGGCCCACTCAAGTCACTGACAGACTGAGAGAAGAAGTCTGTGGTAGACACGGCCCACTCAAGTCACTGACAGACTGAGAGAAGACGTCTTTGGTAGACACGGTCCACTCAAGTCACTGACAGACTGAGAGAAGAAGTCTGTGGTAGACACGGCCCACTCAAGTCACTGACAGACTGAGAGAAGAAGTCTGTGGTAGACACGGTCCACTCACGCCACTGACAGACTGAGAGAAGACGTCTTTGGTAGATTCAGTGCGCTCACGCCACTGGCAGATTGATAGAAGATGTGTCTGTGGTAGATTCAGTGCGCTCACGCCACTGGCACATTGATAGAAGATGTGTCCGGTAGATTCAGTGCGCTTACGCTACTGGCACATTGATAGAAGATGTGTCTGGTAGATTCAGTGCGCTCACGCCACTGGCACATTGATAGAAGATGTGTCTGGTAGATTCAGTGCGCTCACGCCACTGGCAGATTGATAGAAGATGTGTCTGGTAGATTCAGCGCGCTCACGCCACTGGCAGATTGATAGAAGATGTGTCTGGTAGATTCAGTGCACTCACGTCACTGGCAGACTGATAGAAGATTTCTGTGGTAGATTCAGTGCGCTCACGCCACTGGCACATTGATAGAAGATGTGTCTGGTAGATTCAGCGCGCTCACGCCACTGGCAGATTGATAGAAGATGTGTCTGTGGTAGATTCAGTGCACTCACGTCACTGGCAGACTGATAGAAGATTTCTGTGGTAGATTCAGTGCGCTCACGCTACTGGCAGATTGATAGAAGTATTCTGTGGTAGATTCAGTGCGCTCACGCTACTGGCAGATTGATAGAAGTATTCTGTGGTAGATTCAGTGCGCTCACGCCACTGGCAGATTGATAGAAGAATTCTGTGGTAGATTTAGTGCGCTCACGCTACTGGCAGATTGATAGAAGATATGTCTGGTAGATTCAGTGCGCTCAGGCCACTGGCAGATTGATAGAAGATGTGTCTGGTAGATTCAGTGCGCTCAGGCCACTGGCAGATTGATAGAAGATGTGTCTGGTAGATTCAGTGCGCTCAGGCCACTGGCAGATTGATAGAAGATGTGTCTGGTAGATTCAGTGCGCTCAGGCCACTGGCACTGACGATGTCAAGACAATGATCCTGCTAAAAATTTCTTAAACTAGTACAGCTGTACCTGTCTTTCATCTTGCACGAAGAACTTTCGGAAATACAGTTTTGCTTAATACAACATTCACTACTCCCCATAGTTTTATAAAATGTAAAACTAAACGCACTTTACAAAATATCAGTGAGACTTCAAATGTTCTTGTGAATATTTGTTTCCTTATCTTACCTGTGGTGAGATTTAACGTTTATAAAATCTCACATCTTGAACTAAAGTCAAAACTGGCAGATTCTCCTCCATGCAAACTGAGCATTCTCATCCTACTGACCCTCAGTCGATTTCCCTGCTTGCTTTTTACCAGGTGTTTTTAATATAATATAAACCGGTTACAGTAACAGACGACCTCCAAAAGTTTCGGTCATTACCGATTAACACGATCACTGGGTCCGCAGATCACAACTATGTCCACGTGTCCAATAGAAGACCGCACTTAATCAACCAGTTTTTTGCTGATTTACGAACAGAATAAGAAAAGATGGGACTTATGAAAGTGAACTGAAGATATGGTGATTTCTTTCTATGCGCAGCATGCAGCTAAGACTTATATATTCTTGGCTACAAATATTAATTTTGAATAAATAAATTACACTTTCATAATAAGCTCGAGGCGAGCCGCACGTGAACACTCAGTTATGTTACTCCGAAAGTTCTCTCGAGACAAACGTATTAGAGTTGAGAGTCAGTGTAGCCGCATATAAAGTTTTTTTTTTTCATGGTAGTGCATTAAACGTCATGATAATTTAGAGAAGACCGTATTGGAAGGATACATAATGGGAAAAAGAAAAAGAGGAAGACCAAGAAGAAGATGGCTGTAAGACATCGTTGACGATTTGGAAATGGATGCAACGGCAGCAGGTCATCTTGCTCACAACCGAGAGGCCTACAGGAGTGCTGTTTGGGAGGCAAAGTTCCGCAAGGGACATGCAAATGAATGAATGAATGGTAGTGCATCTTTCGTAGAAGATTACTTGTGTTGAAGTATATGGGTCAGTGGGTGGGTCGTGGCTGTCCAGGCCTTGCTACAGCACACGTTTAAGTATGTGACAATGTGAAAGTTCATCTTTTAGTAATGTTAGGTGCTACTCAACTTGGTCATGCTAGGTGTTTCTGGTCATTTGAGGTGTTTTTGAACTTGGTCTTGTGAGGTGTTTCTGAACTTGATCATGTGAGGTGTTTTTGAACTTGGCCATGTGAGGTGTTTTTTTTAATTTGGTCATGAGAGGTGTTTCTGAACTTGGCCATGTGCGGTGTTTCTGAACTTGGCCATGTGCGGTGTTTTTTAACTTGGTCTTGTGAGGTTTTTTTTAAATTTGGTCATGAGAGGTGTTTCTGAACTTGGCCATGTGCGGTGTTTCTGAACTTGGTCATGTGAGGTGCTTTTGAACTTGGTCTCGTGAGGTGCTTTTGAACTTGGTCTTGTCAGGTGTTTTTGAACTTGGTCATGAGAGGGGTTTTTGGCTATGCTTTTGTAGAAAGAAAACCTGTGTGAAAGCTAAAGGATGCACGTATGACAGTATGCGACGTCTCTGTCCGTCATCATGAGTTCTGAGAAAATGATTAGACATGGAGCATAGATCTTATATCTGGGCTTAAGCTTGGACCTGTTCTTCAGTGTTGGTATGGTACCTGACAGGCGCTCAAAGTTAACGTGAAGTGTCCGTTTGTTTGGGTGTTGTTTTATGTTGAACTGTCGGAAATACAGTTTTGCTTAATACAACATTCACTACTCCCCATAGTTTTATAAAATGTAAAACTAAACGCACTTTACAAAATATCAGTGAGACTTCAAATGTTCTTGTGAATATTTGTTTCCTTATCTTACCTGTGGTGAGATTTAACGTTTATAAAATCTCACATCTTGAACTAAAGTCAAAACTGGCAGATTCTCCTCCATGCAAACTGAGCATTCTCATCCTACTGACCCTCAGTCGATTTCCCTGCTTGCTTTTTACCAGGTGTTTTTAATATAATATAAACCGGTTACAGTAACAGACGACCTCCAAAAGTTTCGGTCATTACCGATTAACACGATCACTGGGTCCGCAGATCACAACTATGTCCACGTGTCCAATAGAAGACAGCACTTAATCAACCAGTTTTTTGCTGATTTACGAACAGAATAAGAAAAGATGAGACTTATGAAAGTGAACTGAAGATATGGTGATTTCTTTCTATGCGCAGCATGCAGCTAAGACTTATATATTCTTGGCTACAAATATTAATTTTGAATAAATTAATTACACTTTCATAATAAGCTCGAGGCGAGCAGCACGTGAACACTCAGTTATGTTACTCCGAAAGTTCTCTCGAGACAAACGTATTAGAGTTGAGAGTCAGTGTAGCCGCATATAAAGTTTTTTTTTTCATGGTAGTGCATTAAACGTCATGATAATTTAGAGAAGACCGTATTGGAAGGATACATAATGGGAAAAAGAAAAAGAGGAAGACCAAAGAGAAGATGGCTGCACGAAATCGTTGACGATCTGCAAATGGACGCAGCAGCAGCAGGCCATCTTGCTCACAACCGAGAGGCCTACAGGAGTGCTGTTTGGGAGGCAAAGTTCCGCAAGGGACATGCAAATGAATGAATGAATGGTAGTGCATCTTTCGTAGAAGATTACTTGTGTTGAAGTATATGGGTCAGTGGGTGGGTCGTGGCTGTCCAGGCCTTGCTACAGCACACGTTTAAGTATGTGACAATGTGAAAGTTCATCTTTTAGTAATGTTAGGTGCTACTCAACTTGGTCATGCTAGGTGTTTCTGGTCATTTGAGGTGTTTTTGAACTTGGTCTTGTGAGGTGTTTCTGAACTTGATCATGTGAGGTGCTTTTGAACTTGGTCTTGTGAGGTGTTTTTTTAAAATTTGGTCATGAGAGGTGTTTCTGAACTTGGCCATGTGCGGTGTTTCTGAACTTGGTCATGTGAGGTGCTTTTGAACTTGGTCTCGTGAGGTGCTTTTGAACTTGGTCTTGTCAGGTGTTTTTGAACTTGGTCATGAGAGGGGTTTTTGGCTATGCTTTTGTAGAAAGAAAACCTGTGTGAAAGCTAAAGGATGCACGTATGACAGTATGCGACGTCTCTGTCCGTCATCATGAGTTCTGAGAAAATGATTAGACATGGAGCATAGATCTTATATCTGGGCTTAAGCTTGGACCTGTTCTTCAGTGTTGGTATGGTACCTGACAGGCGCTCAAAGTTAACGTGAAGTGTCCGTTTGTTTGGGTGTTGTTTTATGTTGAACTGTCATTACTTAAAGCATTAACCATCATACATACAGTCGTCCACCACTAGATCACCAATACAGCTAACCGTAGCTAAATCGCTACAGACGCACTTCAAAGCGCAGTGCCAACTCAATCCCGGGCCGAAAAAAGCAACAACTCACAAGACCTCTGGGAGTCATGACCCAGAGGGGCCCACACCCCCCCTCCCTTAGAGTATCAGGAGTTTAATAAGGCCGAAATACTTGTCTGGGGGGGGGGGTTCTTCCTCTGATGATCTGAAGGAGTTGTGTTGTTGTTCTGCTCTCTACAGTAAAGACTGCATTCACGACGTAGTAGTGGTATAAAGAACAAATATATACTCTTATTAAAGCAAGTCACACGAGTCCATTCTTATTCTATATTTTACGTGTTAACACTCTGTAGACTAGGCTGGAGTACTTGTTAACACGACGTAGACTAGGCTGGAGTTTGCTGTACTTGTTAACACGACGTAGACTAGGCTGGAGTTTGCTGTACTTGTTAACACGACGTAGACCAGGCTGGAGTTTGCTGTACTTGTTAACACGATGTAGACCAGGCTGGAGTTTGCTGTACTTGTTAACACGATGTAGACCAGGCTGGAGTTTGCTGTACTTGTTAACACGATGTAGATCAGGCTGGAGTCTGCTGTACTTGTTAACACGATGTAGACCAGGCTGGAGTTTGCTGTACTTGTTAACACGATGTAGACCAGGCTGGAGTTTGCTGTACTTGTTAACACGATGTAGACCAGGCTGGAGTTTGTTGTACTTGTTAACACGATGTAGACCAGGCTGGAGTTTGTTGTATTTGTTAACACGATGTAGACCAGGCTGGAGTCTGCTGTACTTGTTAACACTCTGTAGACCAGGCTGGAGTTTGCTGTACTTGTTAACACGATGTAGACTAGGCTGGAGTTTGCTGTACTTGTTAACACAATGTAGACCAGGCTGGAGTTTGCTGTACTTGTTAACACGATGTAGACCAGGCTGGAGTTTGCTGTACTTGTTAACACGATGTAGACCAGGCTGGAGTTTGCTGTACTTGTTAACACTCTGTAGACCAGGCTGGAGTTTGCTGTACTTGTTAACACTCTGTAGACCAGGCTGGAGTTTGTTGTACTTGTTAACACTCTGTAGACCAGGCTGGAGTTTGTTGTACTTGTTAACACGATGTAGACCAGGCTGGAGTTTTCTGTTCGTAGGAATGAACTTCGCTTTGTGAATATTATTTTTCCTGCATTCGCGGACAGGCGTTCATGCGGCGCAGTCTAGGTGCGCCTATCCTTGCAGGCAGATAGCCCTAACCCTTTGGAGACTGTTTCTCCTCACGTCTGTAGTGTCAGGTGACTATTTCTACTGGTGAGTGAGCTGGAGTTCGCCGAGAAACCAAAAATTTCTGGGTTAGAAGATATGCTGTCATCAAAATCTTCCTCCAGCCGTCTTCATTCGATACAAATTCTGTGTTTCACCGTCTTCACCACGGCATCACCTGCCAATAACTTCAGTAAAAAAATAAACACAACAGGAAAAAACAATACAGCCATTTTTTTGGGTTAAGTCTGAAACATTAATGTCATATATTATGTGTTTCATATACGATCGTGTCACTTGCTATACAAAAGCCAAAGTGTAGAGTATTGAATTTCCCTGCATGTACAATTATTTTCTGTAGCTCCACAGATATAAGATCAAACAATAAAACTCCAGGAGAGCAGATGGAAAAAACGAGTACATTAAGATCTAAATAACAACAATAAAATACGTGAAATGTCTTCATCAATTGTTGCCACGCCTTGAAGAGCGCACAGTAGAAGCTGAATCTCTGATCACGTCTTGTGCACGCGCTCTTCTACCAGATTTTGCGTCTATATTGTACTCTCTCCCTTTCTATTTGTCTGTCTGTCTCTCTCTCTCCCTATAGTGGCTTTCTTTCTTTCCATTTATCATCTTTTTTATTAATTCCTTCGTTTCTACTCTGTCGATCTGATGGTAGATCTTGTTACCCAAAAAGTTCTCGAACTTCCCCGTTTCTTTTCTCTTTCTTAACACATTTCCGAGAATGTTCCCCCAGAGATCTGTATCTGAGCGCATACTGAAAAATGTCACTTTTCTGATCAGTTCAGTAAAACCTAGAAAATAACCTAACAATGACTATCACTAAATAGTAAATACTACGAGGGAGAGTAAAAAAAAGTAAGCTTAATTTTGATACAGAGATCTAGATCTAGAAGTAAGGTGTTGTAGTACAGAGTTCTTATACGATCCCTCTCTGGATGTGCGTGCTTGAAAGCACGTCGGCCAGTTTTTAAATACGTCAGCTGAAGAGATCAAATATGGCCGGCCCCTCGAAAGCATCCACGAGAGAAGAACAGCGTATTTTATTCGTTTGTTTATTATCTGTTCTTAAACTGAAGGGGATGGTTCTCTACTACGTGTAGTCGCCGGAGATGAATGCTGGGTACATTACTTTCAGCCAGAGACAAAGCGAGGCGACAAAGCGTGGAGGCATTCTTCCTCGCTAAAGTCAAAAGATGTTCCGTAAGCTCGCCTCGACCTGAAAATTGATGTTCACGCTCTTTTTGGAACTGTGAAAACCCAATCCTGGAACATGCCATGGCCTGATGAACGAACCACTGTTATTAGGGAGGCATACTGCGACCTGCTTGAGAGCCTCTTGAAACCTGCAGTCAGATCAAAATGTCACGGTTTGCTCAGTTCTGGTGTGTTATTACAGCAAAATAAAACGCTGCCCCTCGCTCAACAACGAAGCTTCCACAGTCAGCATATTAACCCAACCTCGCACCATCTGATTATCACGATTTCATACCCCCTCAAGAAGGCGCGTGGTGAGGGAGAATGTCAGTATGGAAGAACAGATTTTTCGAAAAGGCCATGAATTGTTGACTGCGGGATGAGTCAGAATATTTCTTTTTCTTTTTCTTCTCAAGGACTTCAGGCTTTTGTGACGCTGTGGCAGGTGGCAGGCCTGCATTGAACGCGAAAGGGACTACGATGACAAGCGATAAAGAACTTCATATTTGTATATTTTATTCAAATTTTAAAAAAGAATATGGTTACTTCTTTACTTTTCTTAATTTACTACCCGTTATACAATAATTAGTACCTTAATCCCGTGGTACTGGGTTCTAGTCCCAGTAGTGGGAATTTTTTCTGGGACACACCAAAAAGGTCCCAGGGTTTACCCAGACTCTAAAAATGGGTACCAGAGAAATCTGGGAAGGTAAATGTGGCCCAGGGTGACACTGACCACATCAAACTTTTTCATCTGCCTCATTCATCATTCATTCATTTGCATGTCCCTTGCAGAACTTTGCCTCCCTGACAACACTCCTGTAGGCCTCTCGGTTGTGAGCAAGATGCCCTGCTGCTGATACATCCATTTGCAGATCATCAACGATGTCGTGTAGCCATCTTCGCCTTGGTCTTCCTCTCTTTCTTTTTCCCATTATATACCCTTCCAAGACGGTTTTTTTTTCATGTGCCTAGGTCGTGGAAATACGAGCCTAACACCGTATCCCCAATATGCCTTAATGACACTGAAAAAGGGATTTTACTTTTTTTTCCCCCTTTTACCATCATTTATTACCTGGAAAATAATTCTAAGGATATATAATTCAGATTCACCACAACAGGGAACAGCTCTCTCGTTCACTTTTCCTGTTATTATGTTTACTCTTCTTTGGTATTCCTTCAGATTGTTTCCTGTCATTGGTACACGGGTATTGGAATATTTGCTACAGCGGTACAGTAGTATTTGTTAAAATTACTGGCACTTTTAGTACAAGTCCGGCCGGAAAGTGTTTCAGTTACCTGGATATAAAACTACCTCTATACCTGAAGGAAGGAAAGACATCCAGGCGTTACGGCCGACCACAACACCATCTAGTGCATGGTTTTTTCAAACTGTGTGCCGCAGGACGGTGGTGAGATGCAAGACAGCCAGGGGCAGTGCCCCACAAAATTTTTAGAGTAAAAATATTTTTGACCGTCTTACAGAGACACTTTGCTTCTTGACGTGAAAAATGCCCGTCTGGTAGTCAGCTTACATTAAGTTAGTTTTTAGTTCTATTCCGGCGCCAGCTGAAGTGACCAGAGATTTGTGTTACTCTAGTGCATCCGCAGGTCAAGAGGAATGTGGACACCTTCGACGTTTTCCTGAGTGAGTCCACTACCTATTAGGGCTGGAGTGCTGTAGTACAAGGAGAAATTACCTCCTTTCAAACATACATTTTAAAACGAAGTAGCAGTAGAAATGGCAGCAGCTACAGCAGTAGTAGTAGTAGTAATAGTAGTAGTAGTGATAGCAGTAGTAGTAGTAATAGTAGTAGTAATAGTAGTAGTAGTGATAGCAGTAGTAGTAGTAATAGTAGTAGTAGTAAGTAATAGTAGTAGTAATAGTAGTAGTAGTAATAGTAGTAGTAGTAATAGTAGTAGTAGTGATAGCAGTAGTAGTAGTAGTAATAGTAGTAGTAGTAATAGTAGTAGTAGTGATAGTAGTAGTAGTAATAGTAGTAGTAGTAATAGTAGTAGTAGTAATAGTAGTAGTAGTAGTAATAGTAGTAGTAATAGTAGTAGTAGTGATAGTAGTAGTAGTAGTAATAGTAGTAGTACTGATAGTAGTAGTAGTATAGTAGTATAGTAATAGTAGTAGTAATAGTAGTAGTAGTAATAGTAGTAGTAGTAATAGTAGTAGTAGTGATAGTAGTAGTAGTAGTAGTAATAGTAGTAGTAGTAATAGTAGTAGTAGTGATAGTATTAGTAGTAGTTATTGTTGTTGTTGCTGTAATAGAAGTGATAGCAGTAGAAGAACTAATAGTAGTAATAGTTGGAGTTGAAGTAGTAGCAACAGTAGTAGAAGTACTAGTAATACTGATATTTGTAGTAGTAGTAGTATTAGCTGTATAGAAGTAGTAACAATAGTAGTAGTTGTAGTAGCAGCAGCAGCAGCAGCAGCAGAAGTAGTAGTAGTAATTGTAGTAGTAGTTATGGTAATGGTAGTAGTAGTAGTAGCTGCATTAATAGTAATAGTCGTAGTAGTAGTAGTAGTAGTAGTAGTAGTAGTTGTAGTAGTGGTAGTAGAAGTAGAAATAATAGTAATAGTAGTAGTGGTAGTGGAAAAAGTAGTAGTAGTGGTAGTAAAAGTAGTAGTAGCAGCAGCAGTAGTAGTAGTAGTAGTAGTAGTAGTAGTAGTAGCAGCAGCAGCAGGAGCAGCAGTAGTAGTAGTAGTATTAGTAGTAGTTATAGTAGAAGTAGCAGTAGTAGTAAACGATACTCTGTGCCTTAGAAAACGCTTTGGGGACAGTTGATGCTAGGCTGTTGTGAAACTGTCAGACAGCCATTTTGCTGTCACGACCAACAAAATCAAAGATTACATACCTACATACTGTGGACTTAACATTTTGTACTGACATGTCAAGTATTGTGCTGACTATGGCAGACCGAGTGGAAACATGTCATAAAAGAGAACTATAAGACGAATATTAAGTACGTCACAGATGCCAGAACAGAAATTATGCGAGAAAACAGCTAAAAAACAAACATTTCGTCCAGCTGAGGGTCAATAACAGCTTGTTTTGTTTGTTTTTTTAGTGTGATTCAGACAACATGAAATATCCAGTGTCAGGAGGTGTCTCACAAAAAGTAAGTTTTTTTTTAATACAGGGTGCCCAGAGAAGGGTATAAGAGTTTGAGCAATAATTGCTTGTTCTGTATTTCATCACAAAATTTCGCTAACTGAAATAGTGGTTACCAAACTTGGCGCTACCGTACTTCTTCTAATACTTAGACAAGGGGGTGGGGTGGGTGGGGGCGTGGGGGGGGGGGAGAAAGGATGAAGAAAAAGTGAATTTCCCCCCCCCCCCCCCCCACATCCCGATGGGAAACGTCAGAACCTGGCGTAAAAACTTCTGAGGGCGTTGGGTAGGGGATGTGACGTAGGAAATTGGAGGCCGGAGGTCCACACTTCGAAAAACTCTGGGAACCGCTGAACTACGTCATGTAAACTTCAAATTTCTCAAGCTTTATTTCGGAATATTTTGACTTTTAGTCCCTCTCCAGTTAAGGTGGAAGAATTAGAAAAATATTTTGGCCAAACACCATAAGAAATAACATCTTATTAGCAGAAATGCAGATGAAACCACTGACAACAATTATTGAGGAAAGACGCTGGCGGTGGTTGGGACATGTGCTTCGAATGACTGACAACTCACTACCAAAAATAGCACTAAGATGGACACCACAGGGGAGCAGAAGTAAGGGTAGACCAAAAGAGACATGGAGAAGAACAACAGAAAGGATGTTGACCAATAGAGAGCTCACCTGGGCAAGAGCAGAAAAAAAGGCGAAGGACAGGCATTTGTGGAAAACCCTTGCGGAAGCCCCATGTGCCCTGGGCACTTAAGGTTCAGAGAGAGAGAGAGAGAGAGAGAGAGCGTTAAGGTGGAATTGCCAAGAAAAGATCAAGAACAGAGAGGAATGGAGGTCTGTCTTGTCTGCAGCAGTGAGCCTCATTATTCTTAGAAGCTGAATTCAACAGCTGAAAGAAGAAGAAGAAGTTAAGGTCGAATTTGCTTGTTTTGTTTTTGTTTCTCGATACACATTATGCCATGAAAACAGACGAAATTGCTAATAATGTCAGAGTGAAGCAGGATGGGGAGTTTGCTATGCCGGTTTTTTTTTTCTTATTACCCGAGCTGATTTAAGAGCCACTGTCTTTCCTGGGGGTGTCGCGATATCTGCTTGAACAGACTGCTCTGTAAGAAGAGAGTAAGCATAGAGCGATGGCTGTGCGTTTCTCCAGTATCAGTCTCTGGCACCAACTTCTGACACGGCACAATCCCCGCATTTGTACATGGACTCTTTCGTTCCTGAATTCTTTTTTTACCCTATGCCTGAAAAACGCCATGATAGAGAAGACCCGTCTTAGAAGGGTACATAATGGGAAAAGAAAGAGAGGAAGACCAAAACGAAGATGGCTGCAAGACATCGTTGACAATCTGCAAATGGATGCATCAGCAGCAGGGCATTTTGCTTACAACCGAGAGGCCTACAGGAGAGCTGTTAGGGAGGCAAAGTTCCGCAAGGGACATGCAAATGACTGCCTGATTGACTATGCCTGAATACATTTTGTTGAGAAATTTCGATAGAAAAAAAAACAACTGAAAGAAGTTATTGAATAATTTAAAAATAAGGATTGGGTTAATAATACGCTATCTTTCATTTTATTTAGACTTTGCATAAACATCGCTCTAAGAAGCATTGATTCACATAGACTTGCAAGATCTACCAACATGGCTAGTTCTGTTTCGGAGATAAAGAGTTAAAGAAAAAAAAATCAACGATAATCTCTAAAAAATTTCTTTAAGAAAAAGCAGCATCCAATCAGCGTTTTCGGGCTAATGAGCGACCCTGTCATAGCGGGCTGTACGCGTTATCAAAAACTAGCACGAGAGAAAGCAAGCAAAAAAAAAAAAAATGTTACCGAAACAAAACGAAAGAAAAACAAAATAATAATAATAATGATCGCAGCGCTGCCACAAATAGGAACAGAGGTTGACCCACGAGGATTTACAAGTAATGAAATGCAAGGTTCTTCTTTTCATGTCGGGTACATAATTAAATCTGCAACAATAAGCAAACATTGCAAGGAAAATAATTACAGTAGCTTAATTATGCAGGGATAATGAAGCAGGTTGTTAATGAATGCGGACCGCGTCCTGCGTGTGTCAACATTTGGAGGGCTCTCGAGTGCTGGCTATCGATGTCTTCCGTGCGGTAACTTGCTACAGGGACAGAGAAGAGCCAGCTCCTAGAGCAGGAATCTTTCAATGTCAGCTACTCGGGCCTGTCTTTAGAGGAGAATAGTGTGGGGCAGATCAAAGATTTATTTCCTTTTGTGTTTCTTTGTGACTGTCTGTTTTGTTGTATATTCACGGCTTGGCACTTTTCTCAGCTACAGTAAACCCTCCAATTCAGGTCTAATATAGGGAGATGGTGTGCCCTTTACTGCTGATAATCTGTTATTATTGACTATGAGCAAGAGTGAGAGAGAAAGCAAGAGAGAGAGAGAGCGAGAGAGAGAGAAAGCGAGAGAGAGAAAGCGAGAGAGAGAAAGCGAGAGAGAGAGCGAGAGAGAGAAAGCGACAGAGAGAAAGCGAAAGAGATAAAGAGAGAGAGCGCGAGAGAGAAAGAGAGAGAGCGAGAGAGAGAGAAAGAGAGAGCGAGAGAGAGAAAGAGAGAGAGAGAGCGAGAGAGAGAAAGCGAGAGAGAGAGAAAGAGAGAGAGCGAGAGAGAGAAAGAGAGAGAGAAAGCGAGAGAGAGAAAGCGAGAGAGAGAGAGCGAGAGAGAGAGAGCGAGAGAGAGAAAAAGAGAGAACGAGAGAGAGAAAGAGAGAGAGCAAGAGAGAGAAAGCGAGAGAGAGAGAGCGAGAGAGAGAGCGAGAGAGAGAGAGAGAAAGAGAGAGAGAGCGAGAGAGAGAGCAAGACAGAGAAAGCGAGAGAGAGAGCGAGAGAGAGAAGGAGGGAGAGAGAGCGAGAGAGAGAAAGCGAGAGAGAGAGCGAGAGAGAGAAAGCGAGAGAGAGAAAGAGAGAGAGCGAGAGAGAGAAAGAGAGAGAGAAAGCGAGAGAGAGAAAGAGAGAGAGAGCGAGAGAGAGAGAGCAAGACAGAGAAAGCGAGAGAGAGCGAGAGAGAGAAAGCGAGAGAGAGAAAGAGAGAGAGCGAGAGAGAGAAAGAGAGAGAGAAAGCGAGAGAGAGAAAGAGAGAGAGCGAGAGAGAGAGCAAGACAGAGAAAGCGAGAGAGAGAGAGCGAGAGAGAGAAAGAGAGAGAGAGCGAGAGAAAAAGAGAGGGAGCGAGAGAAAGAGAGCGAGAGAGGGAGAGAGAAAGAGAGAGAGAGCGAGAGAGAGAGCGAGAGAGTTAGAGCGAGAGCGAGAGAGAGAGAGAGCGAGAGAGAGAGAGCGAGAGAGGTATTTGTACCACTCTTAAAATTCTTTTAATTAAAAAAAAATTTCTTATTGTATATTATACTGTACAATATAAAATTATTAAATTATAGTAAAAAAAATATTTACTCATTCTTTGACGATGTTTAAAACAGGTTAAAATCCACGTTTCCATGCCTATAAAGCATATTAGGGGATACGATGTTAGGCCCGTATTTTCCACAACCTTGGGCACTTGAAAGTCTGATGTGGTCAATATTATGCCATGGTTGCATTTACCTTCCAAGATTTCTGAAGTGCTCATTTTTAGAGACTTTAATTCTCAATGTTTTGAACCCGGTGTCTTGTGTGTATGTATGTATGTATGTATGTGTGTGCGTGTGTGTGTGTGTGGGGGGGGGTGCCAGAAAAAAATTCAAACTGCTGGGTCTTGAAGTCGGCACCACTGGATAAGTAGACCGAGAGCCTAACCATTCAGCCAAGTTGAAGAACATTTTCATGTGAGTAGAGTTCTAGTTGTACAGAAGTTTGTATGCAATCTAGCTCCAAGAAAGTTCCATACAGACTGTATACAGCCTGACTCTACGAAAGTTCCAGACAGACTGTATGCAGCCTGGCTCTACGAAAGTTCTACACAGACTGTATGCAACCTGGCTATACGAAAGTTCCAGACAGACTGTATGCAGCCTGGCTCTACGAAAGTTCTACACAGACTGTATGCAACCTGGCTCTACGAAAGTTCCAGACAGACTGTATGCAGCCTGGCTCTACGAAAGTTCCAGACAGACTGTATGCAACCTGGCTCTACGAAAGTTCTACACAGACTGTATACAGCCTGGCTCTACGAAAGTTCTACACAGACTGTATGCAACCTGGCTCTACGAAAGTTCCAGACAGACTGTATGCAACCTGGCTCTACGAAAGTTCTACACAGACTGTATGCAACCTGGCTCTACGAAAGTTCCAGACAGACTGTATGCAACCTGGCTCTACGAAAGTTCTACACAGACTGTATGCAACCTGGCTCTACGAAAGTTCTACACAGACTGTATGCAACCTGGCTCTACGAAAGTTCTACACAGACCGTATGCAACCTGGCTCTACGAAAGTTCCAGGCAGACTGATATTTCAACAAAGCGAATCTAAATTCCTTTTCTCTTCCCCGCTCTTATGGATAAAAAGCAAGTGCGATTGCACAAGGTGAGGCGAGTAAGATTTTATAACTATTCGGTCCGTTAAATTCGAAATTCGTTATATCAGGGTTCCTTAAATGGAAAATGTACGGTATTTCACACTAGCACGTTAGTCCGTTCACTTAAAAACAATCGTGGGATATGTTTATGAAATTTTTAAAAATCTAGCCTTTAATGAACGAAACAAAATATGGAAATGACAGTTCAACGAACTCCAAGGAATTTTAGAATCAGACATCTGAATAGCCAAGTGGCTGGTTCACTGGTCTCTCATGGTGAAGGTCGTGGGGTCGAAACCGGCCGGATGCGCCCCAGTCACCCAGCTGTAGAAATGGGTACCCGACTTCTTCTGGAGTTGGGGAAGGAAAGGTGGCCAGGCGTGATACTGACCATATCACCCTCTAGTGTGCTGACAGGTCAAGGAAAATATGGGCACTAACACCATATCCTATGTGGCTCTAAGGCATAGCTGGATTACCTTGACCTTTGGCCTAATTTTATAATCGGTGAGGAAATCTGCGAGGGATCAGCGTCTGTTAAGTGTAAAATCTGCTTTTTCATGTCTCGGGGTTTAATCTAATGATGCTGGGGTAAAGATATGATTGAAAATGATGTCTAATGATGTTGGGGTAAAGATATTGAAAATGATGTCTAATGATGTTGACATAAAGATACGATTGAAAATGATGACTTTTCCTAATATTTTACTCGAAACAGAGAGGAGGGTAATTCCTCTCCAGCTGTTACAGTCTGTAGGGCCTCTCTTTTTGTGCGTTCTGGTTCCCTTGTTCCATTCTGTAGGAGCTGTTGCAGTTTCCCAGATTTCTTTAAACAGCGGCAGCGCGGTGACCCTGCTCTTTATATTTGGTCACGTGAGTTAAATCATGAATTCCTTCCAGTAGATTAGATAAATCGAGCGATCATTCTGGGCCAGGATTTCCTGAGAAAGTGTGGGGGACGGGCTGTTGTGCGATGAAATGAAGTTGCACATAAATGAATAGAAGATCGATCTCTCAAGAGACATCGATATCGCCGCCCTGGCCAGATCCAGTAGCGAAGCCGTGCTAAAACCCATGACGATCCAGTCCGAGTAAAAACAATATGACTATTTTAACATGCACCCAGAGTAAAAAAAAGTCCAGGAACGTAACAAGAAGCTTCATGGCACATGGCCCGCACGTATACGGGGTCTACACATGGTGCCGTAACCAGGATTCCGACCCGGGGTTGCCTTTATGCAAACACAATATGTGGGCGTGCGGGTTATGTAGACGTTACGAGCACGAGCGACATTAGCGCGAACAGGTAAGGAGAAAAGATAATACGATGAAGAGAAATACAGGAAGTGGTTAACCTCTCTCTCTCTCTCTTTCTCTTTCTCTCTCTCTCTCGTTTGCTCTCTCTTTTACTCTCTCGTTCCCTCTCTCTTTCTCTCTCTCGTTCCCTCTCTCTTTCTCTCTCTTTCTTTCTTTCTTCTCTCTCTCTCTCTCTCTCTCTCTCTCGATGGGAATTTCCGAAACTCTAAATTTAATCTCCTCAACAAAAATAAGACTTATGATAATAAGAGAATGCAAGTTAATCTTAGCTAACGAGAACGAAAAGTCATCCTAATTAAAGGAACCTGCCGTTTACAGGTCATCGGGGCCCTGCAGGTGAATGGTCAGTGGTGGGGCACTGCCCAAGATGTGACCCAACGATACTCGAAACATGATCAAGATTCAAATACAGGTCTGTAAGATTTTATAACTATTCGGTCCGTTAAATTCGAAATTCGTTATATCAGGGTTCCTTAAATGGAAAATGTACGGTATTTCACACTAGCACGTTAGTCCGTTCACTTAAAAACAATCGTGGGATATGTTTATGAAATTTTTAAAAATCTAGCCTTTAATGAACGAAACAAAATATGGAAATGACAGTTCAACGAACTCCAAGGAATTTTAGAATCAGACATCTGAATAGCCAAGTGGCTGGTTCACTGGTCTCTCATGGTGAAGGTCGTGGGGTCGAAACCGGCCGGATGCGCCCCAGTCACCCAGCTGTAGAAATGGGTACCCGACTTCTTCTGGAGTTGGGGAAGGAAAGGTGGCCAGGCGTGATACTGACCATATCACTCTCTAGTGTGCTGACAGGTCAAGGAAAATATGGGCACTAACACCATATCTCTATGTGCCTCTAAGGCATAGCTGGGTTACCTTGACCTTTGGCCTAATTTTATAATCGGTGAGGAAATCTGCGAGGGATCAGCGTCTGTTAAGTGTAAAATCTGCTTTTTCATGTCTCGGGGTTTAATCTAATGATGCTGGGGTAAAGATATGATTGAAAATGATGTCTAACGATGTTGGGGTAAAGATATTGAAAATGATGTCTAACGATGTTGGGGTAAAGATATTGAAAATGATGTCTAATGATGTTGACATAAAGATATGATTGAAAATGATGACTTTTCCTAATATTTTACTTGAAACAGAGAGGAGGGTAATTCCTCTCAAGCTGTTACAGTCTGTAGGGCCTCTCTTTTTGTGCGTTCTGGTTCCCTTGTTCCATTCTGTAGGAGCTGTTGCAGTTTCCCAGATTTCTTTAAACAGCGGCAGCGCGGTGACCCTGCTCTTTATATTTGGTCACGTGACGTTAAATCATGAATTCCTTCCAGTAGATTAGATAAATCGAGCGATCATTCTGGGCCAGGATTTCCTGAGAAAGTGTGGGGGTCGGGCTGTTGTGCGATGAAATGAAGCTGCACATAAATGAATAGAAGATCGATCTCTCAAGAGACATCGATATCGCCGCCCTGGCCAGATCCAGTAGCGAAGCCGTGCTAAAACCCATGACGATCCAGTCCGAGTAAAAACAATATGACTATTTTAACATGCACCCAGAGTTTAAAAAAAGTCCAGAAACGTAACAAGAAGCTTCATGGCACATGGCCCGCACGTATACGGGGTCTACACATGGTGCCGTAACCAGGATTCCGACCCGGGGTTGCCTTTATGCAAACACAATATGTGGGCGTGCGGGTTATGTAGACGTTACGAGCACGAGCGACATTAGCGCCAACAGGTAAGGAGAAAAGATAATACGATGAAGAGAAATACAGGAAGTGGTTAACCTCTCTCTCTCTCTTTCTCTTTCTCTCTCTCTCTCTCTCGTTTGCTCTCTCTTTCACTCTCTCGTTCCCTCTCTCTTTCTCTCTCTCGTTCCTTCTCTCTTTCTCTCTCTCTTTCTTTCTTCTCTCTCTCTCTCCCTCGATGGGAATTTCCGAAACTCTAAATTTAATCTCCTCAACAAAAATAAGACTTATGATAATAAGAGAATGCAAGTTAATCTTAGCGAACGAGAACGAAAAGTCATCCTAATTAAAGGAACCTGCCGTTTACAGGTCATCGGGGCCCTGCAGGTGAATGGTCAGTGGTGGGGCACTGCCCAAGCTGTGACCCAACGACACTCCAAACATGATCAAGATTCAAATACAGGTCTGTAATTACCTCAGGTGGACCCTATGACGAAGTTTTCCCATTCCTCCACGGATCATTACTTCAGGTGGATCCAAAGACTACGTTTTCCCGTTCCTTCACGGATCATTACTTCAGGTAAGCGTCAAAGTATACTCCTGACGACTCTTTATTCATCGTGGACTTTTATAAATGTCAAAACTGCAGCTCAGCGTTTCTTCGTAGTTCCCACGAATCTCTGATGCTTTACCCATCACAATGTTTCTTCGTAGCTCCCTTGAATCTCTGCTGCTCTAGCCGTCACAAGGTTTATTCGTAGCTCCCACGAGTATCTGTTGCTTTAGCCATCACAATGTTTCTTCGTAGCTCCCCTGAATCTCTGCTGCTACTCCAGCCGTCACAACGTTTCTTCGTAGCTCCCCCGAATCTCTGCTGCTACTCCAGCCGTCACAATGTTTCTTCGTAGCTCCCCCGAATCTCTGCTGCTACTCCAGCCGTCACAATGTTTCTTCGTAGCTCCCCCGAATCTCTGCTGCTACTCCAGCCGTCACAATGCTTCTTCGTAGCTCCCCTGAATCTCTGCTGCTACTCCAGCCGTCACAACGTTTCTAATTCTGACGTCAGTCAGTTACTTCGTGACGTCATCCACTTTCGGTCGGGGTCAGACCCTTTCGGTCTCAGAGAATCTGACTAACCGGTTTCTTTTTCTTATTATTATTTTCCTCCTATTAATACTACTATTACCACCACTGCTGCTAATACTAATACTGCTAGTACTACAACTACTAGTAATACAACAACTACTGCTATTACTACTACTACTACTACTACTACTACTACTACTACTACCACTATTACAGCTACTACAGCTATTACTGCTACTGTTACCTCTGCTGCAACTACTAGGGCTACAACAACAACAACAAAATTTACTACTGCTACTAGGTAAAATTCCCGTTTCCGTGCAATTAAGGATGGATGCATCAGCAGCAGGCCATCTTGCTCACAACCGAGAGGCATACAGGAGTGCTGTTAGGGAGGCAAAGTTCCACATGGGACATATGAATGAATGAATGAATGGCATTAAGGCATATTGGGGACACTACTGCTACTAAAAATGGAAAATCGGAACACATTGTGGCAACTGGAAAAACTGAGGGAAGAAGGGACAGAGGAAGAGAGAGAGAGAAGTTACTAGATGGGGTGTCAGTGTGGCTAGGAAGAAAGTCAACGGCGGATCTCATAATCAAGTCTAAAGACAGGGAATTGTAGAGAGAAATGATCGCCTACGCCACGCGGCACGGCACTTGATTGATTGACTGCTAATAATAATAATAATAATGATAATAATAATAATTATACAACTACTAGTATTACTACTAATACTTCTCCCTTCCTCCTTTCTTTCTTAGTTTCTTTCCTTTCTTTTCTCCCAAATATGCATCTTCATTACGGTCAGTTATGGTTTTATACGTTCATTAGCTGCTCACATCTACCAAGCTTGTACTCCAGTGAACGTGCTTGTTAGTACATCCACGGAACCCCCTCCTCCCCCCCCCCCCCCCAAACCCCACCAGGGACATGGAATTTGCAGACACGCAGATTTCTTATGCCCACTCTAGGTATTTCAAGCAAACCAACTCACTCCCCATCCGACACGACATTTCGCATCGCCACATCGATGGCAGGAAAAGAAAATCCAGAGTTCAAAGACAATCAGAAGAAAGACCCCCACAAGATTCAAAGAATATAGATCCCATGTATCAGTCAATCTTTTGCAGATCCCATGTATCACTCACTCTTTTGCAGATCCCATTTATCAGTCAATCTTTCCCATTTCCCTAACAGCCATAGAAGAGCATATTCATTGACGTAACTATCAGCAAAACAAAAACACGTGCCTGACCTAATTAGACACTACGGCAACGCTTATTCTAAAATAACACAACGAAAGTAAGTTCTTACAAAAAAAACAACGACGAATTGATATAAGGCGTACACCAATAAGTCGACCAAAACTAAACAGCGGGAACAATTTCTACACATAAAAATACCATTTAACACTGAATATACTTGGGATTTGGGGAACTAAAAGCGCGCATGCCAGACACACCCTGACAAATAATAACTATCTACTGACTCTGCCCCCAAATTGTCACTCGCTCAAACAGAAAGCAAAGCTGTGGTAGGTTCTTCAGAGATAAATTATCAGCCTTCACTTTGATACGGTAATTACAAACCACGAAGCTGGTGTTAACGGTATACCTTAGTGCAGATGGTGAAACGTCATGAAGGTACAAGTGAACAAGAGAAGAGTTCGGCACAGATGTGAAATGGCCATGAACGTACAAATAAACAACGGAAGAGTCTGGCACAAATATGAAATGGCCATGAAGGTACAAGTGAACAACAGAAAGTTCGGCACAGATGTGAAATGGCCATGAAAGTTCAAGTGAACAACAGAAAGTTCGGCACAGATGTGAAATGGCCATGAAGGTACAAGTGAACAACAGAAGAGTCTGGCACAGATGTGAAATGGCCATGAAGGTACAAGTAAACAACAGAAGAATTCGGCACATATGTGAAATGGCCATGAAGGTACAAGTGAACAACAGAAGAATTCGGCACATATGTGAAATGGCCATGAAGGTACAAGTGAACAACAGAAGAGTTCGGCACAGATGTGAAATGGCCACGAAGGTACAGGTGAACAACAGAAGAGTCTGGCACAGATGTGAAATGAACAACATAACAGTCTAGCACAGGCCCGGGGGGGGGGGAGGGGTTGTAATAAAAGTATTACAACGGAAAATAGCGAATGCCTCAGTAGCGTAGTGGTTAGTTCGCTAGCCTCTCACTTGGAGGTAAAGGTAAAATCCCCGTTTTAATGTGGCTAAATGATGATGAGCTGGAGAGACAAAAAACCTTGTAAAAAAGATAAGAGAGAGACAATGTACTTTCATAGGACATGCAATGAGAAGAGGGGGCATTGAAAATATTATAACAACAGGAAAAATAGAAGGAAGAAGATCAAGAGGAAAACCAAAAGGAATGATACTGGACAGTCTGACGGGATGATGCGAGAGGAGATCACCAACTGAGCTGATGGCCTGCATGAAGGATCGCGTACTCTGGAGAAGCATAATAGCCAACGCCAGTCGGCACGGCACATGATGATGATGATGATGAAATGATGAAACTTAAGAAGAAGCAGAAGAAGAAGAAGAAGACACAAGTTTCTCACTTTAATGATGGCCTCTCTATCTATTATATTATATTATCATTCCGTCTGTCTGTGTGTCTGTGTATCCGCCTGTGCTTGCTGACTAATGTTTGTGTTTGTCCTAAGTTTGCCTGCCCACTCTCTGCTATTCAAAAGCTTTACTTAAAACTAATGATACGCCAGATGCCAACTGGAAAAGTCATCTTGCACGTAATTCCCCTGATATTTTGAAAATTTACCCAAAGTATCACATTTCAGCGTGTAAGCCATACTATTTGTCCATAGAAAGGTGCCAACTTCCTGGCTTAGGAAACAACCTCAGAGCAAATGTGCGTCGTATTTGAATCAGACAAAACACTTCATTTCCATCATTTAGAAAACACGCATAGCACATACACACACATACACAAACACACACAGAGGCCGATCTAAACCGTGGAAACCAACGATTAGGTTGTCCCGTTTCATCTGCAGAAATGTCTGTTTGTTCCTGCGATTGGCCAGATTAACAACCAGTACAAACACAGTACGCAAACTTTCAAGATAGCAGAATGGAATTTCCGCATCCCACGATGCCCGTATCCTTGCTGGATAAGAGAGAAATGTGGAAATGTTGTTTCTGGATTGTATTCAGTGTAGCTATTTCATTTTCGTGTTCCCTGTTCCCACTTTCTGTTAATTCTCCGTAATAAAACAGTTTCATATTAACGTAGCTGATGCAGAGCTACTACTATGGCAGCCCATATGCCCACATAAGCCTGTCTAACGAGGAATGGGATCAGTGTATACGCGTGGAATTGCCAGTGAGAAGATTTTAAAGACGTGCACAGTTACACATTGAGGAAGTCGCACATCCTGTATATTACACATCGAGGACATCACACATCCTGTATATTACACATCGAGGACATCACACATCCCGTATATTACACATCGAGGACATCACACATCCTGTATATTATACATTGAGGACATCACACATCCTGTATATTGCACATTGAGGACATCACACATCCTGTATGTTACACATTGAGGACATCACACATCCTGTATGTTACACAGTCTCTATGTCACACATTGAGGAAGTCACACCTCCTGTATGTTATACATTGCAGACATCACACATCCTGTATGTTATATATTGAGGACATCACACATCCTTATGTTACACTTTGAGGACGTCACACATTCTGTAAGTTACACATTGAGGACGTCACAGATCCTGTATGTTACACTTTGAGGACGTCACACATTCTGTAAGTTACACATTGAGGACGTCACAGATCCTGTATGTTACACATTGAGGAAGTCACACACCCTGTATGTTACACATTCAGGAAGTCAAACATCATGTATATTACACATTTTCGACGTCACACACCCTGTATGTTACACATTCAGGAATTCAAACATCCTGTATGTTACACATTGACGACGTCACACATCCTGTATGTTAAACGTTGAGGACGTCACACATCCTGTATGTTACACGTTGAGGACGTCACACATCCTGTATGTTACACATTGAGGACATCACACATCCTGTATGTTACACATTGAGGACATCACACATCCTGTATGTTACACATTGAGGACATCACACATCCTGTATGTTACACAGTCTCTATGTCACACATTGAGGAAGTCACACCTCCTGTATGTTATACATTGCAGACATCACACATCCTGTATGTTATATATTGAGGACATCACACATCCTTATGTTACACTTTGAGGACGTCACACATTCTGTAAGTTACACATTGAGGACGTCACAGATCCTGTATGTTACACTTTGAGGACGTCACACATTCTGTAAGTTACACATTGAGGACGTCACAGATCCTGTATGTTACACATTGAGGAAGTCACACACCCTGTATGTTACACATTCAGGAAGTCAAACATCATGTATATTACACATTTTCGACGTCACACACCCTGTATGTTACACATTCAGGAATTCAAACATCCTGTATGTTACACATTGACGACGTCACACATCCTGTATGTTAAACGTTGAGGACGTCACACATCCTGTATGTTACACGTTGAGGACGTCACACATCCTGTATGTTACACACTTGACAGAGACCCAGGTGCAGACCTCACGTACACAGCTGAAACAACTGCTACAGCATGATACCAATGCCGCAGATCCAGTAACATAAAGTGAATGTAATGGTGGTTCCAGGTGATAATGAAGTTCAATAACGGATGAAATGCATCAAGTAAGTTACAGATCAAACTACAGGTGGTCAGACACAAATGTCAGGTTCTAGCGACATGTTCTACTACAGTGAACTGGAACTCACCAGGGAATGGCAAAACACAAGTATTTGAGACATCTCTCTCTCTCTCTCTCTCTCTCTCTCTCTCTCTCTCTCTCTCTCTCAAGAAGACATATATCGACTATAAGACCAGTACTACATCCTCACAACAGCTGACAAAAACCTAAACTAACTAAAAAAAAAGCACAGCTTCACACTTTTTCACCAACACTTAGTCCATCGCACAAATCCCGTGCAGGAAACTACTGCCCGCTCAAAACTGAGCTCAACACCAAGGGCGATCACCCTGAAAGCCCGACACAAACTCAAGGTGTCAGCTTTATGAGTTTTTACAGTGTTGCGTACCCTGACACACATACTCTGTTATATTGTCCAGAGTTAGCCAAATCTATAATGGGAATATAAACAGGAAACATCAGTCACAACGCACAGACCAACTTACTTTTAAATGATGGGAAGGAGGAGGAGGATAGTCTGATTATGAGGAAAAATAAATAGTTTATAAATAGTTTTCCTGGTGCAGTGATTAACAAGTAGTTTTCCAAGTGCAATAGTAAACAACTTGTTTTCCTAGTGCAGTAATAAACAAATAGCTTTCCTAGGGATTGACACAGAAGTACGGAAGATGTCTTTAATTTTGCCCCTGGCCAAAGTTTGAGATGTTAAGCCTGAGAGTATTGTCGATTCAGTCCATCCTACGATCGCTAAAACTATTTTTAAAAAAAACAGCTGGCTATTCTTAGCAACCACTACAGCGATTTTCTGTTGCCTTCTAGAGCTTTGTGCACTTTGTCATACCCACAATGCAGCACGGGATTATGGGGTTTAAAGACATTTTACTTGCCTGACAGTCAGTCCCTGCTCCGCCTCGCTCTCCTTATCTGCTGCCAGTTGGTCCCCGCCTGCTTATCTGGGCAAGCCCTTATTCACAGGTATCCTCCATACCTGGAGGACGTTCAACATCCACCCACCTGTGACGTGCCTGTTTGTCTCTTCTATACCTGCCATGTGTCCAGGTTACAGATATCAGATCATTTTGTCATATAAATCTTATACCTTTTTAGCACTCCCTTTTGCGTCAAAAGAGGATATAATCGTCTTCTTTTTATGTAAAAGTTTTGTTCTAAAAACAAGGAAAACAATCCCATGAATCAAAGAGCGAGAATCTCACCATGTGTAGCCTGTTGCCACCGTCTCAAAGCTATTTGCTTAAATAGCGCTCGAGACTAATTTAATTTCATCCTATCGCAAGTCAGATAATCTCTTACAGTACTGTTGCCTTCCGGTGCATACCGGATGTGACGCCATTTTGTCGTTCGATGACATCATGAACGAGTTAATCAAGAGTTTTTTGTTTTTTTTTTATGTGGCTTCAAGCAAAAGAAACTTTGTTGTATGATATTTTAGTGTTTGATGAAAACAGATTTACAAAAAGACAAGAAGATAAACAGCTGTTTTTAGACCATTTTTTTGTTTTGTAGTTAAAATGGAAAATATGGAAAGCGGCACTCGGTTTGCAAATGAGAGACAGCGAAGCCTTCGCACAGTAAAGTGTTTTAGCCTAGTGGTTTAGCCTAGTGGTTTATGGTTAGCTCATGAAAAACGCTAGACAAAGCTCTTTAGACGTGAGAGAAAGAAAAAATGAGATATTAACTATTCTACGGCAGCATGACTAACATGTTTCCGGTCGGATACGAACTGCCGAACTCCGTAGTGCGAGGCGAGTGCGCAGCATCTTCTTCTTCTTCTTCTTGGAACTGCAAGCTTTCGTTTTTTTCAACCGATGCAGTGAAGACATATATCGACTATAAGACCAGTACTATATCCTCACAACAGCTGACAAAAACCTAAACTAACTAATAAAAAAAGCACAGCTTCACACTTTTTCACCAACACTCAGTCCATCACACAAATCCCGTGCAGGAAACTACTGCCCGCTCAAAACTGAGCTCAACACCAAGGGCGATCACCCTGAAAGCCCGACACAAACTCAAGGTGTCAGCTTTACATGAGTTTTTACAGGGTTGCGTACCCTGACACACATACTCTGTTATATTGTCCAGAGTTAGCCAAATCTATAATGGAAATATAAACAGGAAACATCAGTCACAACGCACAGACCAACTTACTTTTAAATGATGGGAAGGAGAAGGAGGATAGTGTGATTATGAGGAAAAATAAATAGTTTATAAATAGTTTTCCTGGTGCAGTGATTAACAAGTAGTTTTCCAAGTGCAATAGTAAACAACTTGTTCTCCTAGTGCAGTAATAAAAAAATAGCTTTCCTAGGGATTGACACAGAAGTACGGAAGATGTCTTTAATTTTGCCCCTGGCCAAAGTTTGAGATGTTAAGCATGAGAGTATTGTCGATTCAGTCCATCCTACGATCGCTAAAATTATTTTTTTTTAAAAACCGCTGGCTATTCTTAGCAACCACTACAGCGATTTTCTGTTGCCTTCTAGAGCTTTGTGCACTTTGTCATACCCACAATGCAGCACGGGATTACGGGGTTTAAAGACATTTTACTTGCCTGACAGTCAGTCCCTGCTCTGCCTCGCTCTCCTTATCTGCTGCCAGTTGGTCCGCGCCTGCTTATCTGGGCAAGCCCTTATTCACAGGTATCCTCCATACCTGGAGGACGTTCAACATCCACCCACCTGTGACGTGCCTGTTTGTCTCTTCTATACCTGCCATGTGTCCAGGTTACAGATATCAGATCATTTTGTCATATAAATCTTATACCTTTTTAGCACTCCCATTTGCGTCAAAAGAGGATATAATCGTCTTCTTTTTATGTAAAAGTTTTGTTCTAAAAACAAGGAAAACAATCCCATGAATCAAAGAGCGAGAATCTCACCATGTGTAGCCTGTTGCCACCGTCTCAAAGCTATTTGCTTAAATAGCGCTCGAGACTAATTTAATTTCATCCTATCGCAAGTCAGATAATCTCTTACAGTATTGTTGCCTTCCGGTGCATACCGGATGTGACGCCATTTTGTCGTTCGATGACATCATGAACGAGTTAATCAAGAGTTTTTTGTTTTTTTTTATGTGGCTTCAAGCAAAAGAAACTTTGTTGTATGATATTTTAGTGTTTGATGAAAACAGATTTACAAAAAGACAAGAAGATAAACAGCTGTTTTTAGACCATTTTTTTGTTTTGTAGTTAAAATGGAAAATATGGAAAGCGGCACTCGGTTTTCAAATGAGAGACAGCGAAGCCTTCGTACAGTAAAGTGTTTTAGCCTAGTGGTTTAGCCTAGTGGTTTATGGTTAGCTCTTGAAAATCGCTAGACAAAGCTCTTCAGACGTGAGAGAAAGAAAAATGAGATATTAACTATTCTACGGCAGCATGACTAACATGTTTCCGGTCGGATACGAACTGCCGAACTCCGTAGTGCGAGGCGAGTGCGCATCATCTTCTTCTTCTTCTTCTTCTTGGAACTGCAAGCTTTCGTCTTTTTCAACCGATGCAATGAAGACGTTGCGGATCAGCATCGTGTCGGATTGGCAGCGGGGTTTTTTTTCTCAGTCCCCGGGTGTAGCTACAAAGCAGGGCTTATGCAGTACTTCTTTAGCAGACTCCACCACCTCGGATACTACGGCAAGGCCTGCCGAGTTAGCCGGGCTAGACCTGTTACTGTGAGTATCAGCGGAGAGATGGGACTGGGCTGTGGCCAGGTGTGGTTCGCCAACCCTGGCGCTAGCATGGCTGCCGTGGGTCAAACAGGGTCTTGGTCAATGCACTGTGTCTTTAGTAGATGCCACTAGGACAGATTCTTTTTATATTATATGTCCTATAGCAGAGTTAATAGTTCCAAAAACGTTTTATATTTCACATGTCTGTCCCTGTCTGTCTCTGTCTGTCTGCGTCGGTCTGTCTATATGTCTGTTTGTCTGTCTGTCTCTGTCTGTCTGCGTCTGTCTATCTGTGCTTGTCTGTCTGTGTCTGTCCGTCTGTCTGTGTCTGTCTGTCTGTCCGTCTGACTGTCTGTGTCTGTCCGTCTGTGTCTGTCTGTCTGTGTATGTCCGTCTGTCTGTGTCTGTCTTTCTGTCTGTCTGTCTTTCTGTCTGTGTCTGTCTGTCTGTCTTTCTGTCTGTGTCTGTCTGTCTTTCTGTCTGTCTGTGTCTGTCTGTCTTTCTGTCTGTGTCTGTCTGTCTGTCTGTCTGTGTCTGTCTTTCTTTCTGTCTGTCTGTATGTGTTTCTGTCTGTCTTTCTTTCTGTGTCTGTCC